>OY728125.1:950045801-950617111 GCA_963277665.1 Viscum album | reverse complement strand
CGGGTTTTAAATAACCGACATAAAAAACGTTATTTATAACGTCATCCGTATTAACGTCGCCTAAAAACCGACGTAAATAATAAAAAATAACCGACGTAAAAAATGTTTCCTGCACTAGTGGGCCCAGTCTTAATTTCTCTTAACCAGCCCTAATTTACCTTTGATCTGGGATTCCTTTTCAGGAGTAAAACCCAATCATAAGTCTTCTCCTAATTTGGGCCTCTTTTTTAGGAGTAAGCCCCATGTTAGAGTATTCAAAATCTCCATGAAGCACATATACCTTTATGGACCCTATTCCTGGATTTCTTCCCTAAAGTAAATCCTAACCTTCATTTATCTGGGCAGTCATACATACATAAGCCCCACATTATTTCTTATGATTGCATCTTTTTTGGAACAATTGTCTAAATTTTACCAATACCTCTTGTTTCTCACACCGAGCATGACTCATGTGAGCTTAGAGTGTAAAAGTAATTGTGACATCCTTCTTTGAGACATCAATCATAAACACCATACTCCCTTACTCGAACTACGTGGGTTCTGATTCCTTTTCTAAACAAAGGATACATAGGTATCGCGTCTACGGGTCCGATCCCAACTCTAAAATAATCCATGTCCTTCTAAATGAAAATAATCCTCATGTGCCCCACTGAGTGGCTTTAAAACCAGCATGGTCATCATAATGACCAGGAGACTTCTATATAAATGTGTCTAAGGGTACCATTGACCAAGAATCTCTAATAAATACAGATGATTCTCTATCGATGAAGAACCTCGAATACATATTAAATATTTTCTAAATTTCCTACATATTTAATCATTGATTGCCAGATCTGAAGGAAAGCTCATTTTATACTTGGTAATGTAAGAAGGATTCACGAACATAACTTAGATCTATAAGGAGAGTCCCGAAGCAGACAGTAATTCCCCTCAAAAAGGTGTGATGAGTCCGACCTCCCATCCTCTCGACCTATGAAAATTCCTTAGCCTCATCAGTACACAAACTAATGAGCACCTACCTTTGGAATGTAGGTCCGAATGGATGTGGAATCATTGGATGTTTCCGGTTCTATGAACAAACCCGTTAGAAACCGATCGGAATGTTTGAACCTCCCATCAAGGCGGTCATCCCCGGATTCTGAGGGAAACAAAAATGGTGAACCCGAAGTGAATCCTTAACCATGTTAAAATGATGTTTTACCAATTTGTTAGGCCCTTATTTAAAACTCAATGAGAGGGCCAACAAAAACAATCATTGACATATGTTCTCACCCAAAAGATGTAGTGGATGAATTTATCTTGATTACTTCTGTTATATCAAACATGCACTATTTTCCCAAGATCTTCTGCATTTCTATAATGGTTACTCTCAAGTTCACACCTGTGAATACTACTGCTGCAAATGCCACTGCTGCTACTCCTACTGGATCGTCGTCCGGTTTTAGGATGATATCACCTACTCAGTGTCTTCAACGTTGTGTATCAAACTGTAACACCGCGAGATTTTATGAAAATATTCTTTTTAATTTTATTAATGTCTTGTGTTGTACGCTACACCAAAAGGAGCTTGCACAAAACACATCCTTGACTTGCCTTGCATTACACACAATCACAACCTTCCTCTATAGCATGTGTAGTACGCAATACCGAGTTTCACTAAAAGAGATATTATTATAATATTGTTATGAACTAGCCGTTATGAATAGTAATACCCACATTTTGAAATATTATAAATTTTATCTTTTAAAATGGACTTCATTTTTCAATTCGGAATATCAAAATTAGCTTAGGGTGAACTTTTGGAACTTTTCAGATAACTTTCATTTTCTGATGAACAGTGAAAATTACTAAATTTTAATTAAAATCAACCTTTTTAATCGAAATAATTAATAGTAATAAATTATTAATTTGAGTGGTTTTAAAGTATATTTTGAATATATTTTTACAACTTAATACAATTTTGGTCATTGGATGTAATTTTACATTTAAACCAGACATAAACAAGTGTCAATCTTTTGATAGTTATTATCTCTTAAAACACACTATTTGTTTTGACGACGGGAATTAATTTTTAAATTAATTAATGCAACTGATATTTTTTGAATTTGGTAAAATAGACATCATTTTTGAGTTCATAATTTCAAATATAGCTTAGGCCTAATTTTTGTTATTTTTCTGGAAACTTTCATTTTTTGATGATAATGAAACCACTAAGTGGTAGTTAAAAAAAATGAATTTTTCATAAAATTTAATTTTACCGCTTCTGTGCGTGAAATTTCAAAAATCTGAGACACACGGTTTATTTCAGTAAGTAAAATTTGGTTCAAGGAGATGAAATTAATTTTTGGTGAATAGTAACTTTTTACTTTTTTTTACCACGGTTAAAAGTAAATAGGGTAATTAAGGGTAAAGATGATATTATTATTACCCTAACACATGTCATAATTCTATTGGATAAGTTTAATTCGACCAAAAACAACATTAGGAATAAAATATGACCATTTAGGCCCACTTGGATTTGATTAGGACATTTATTATTAATTTATTTAAAGAAGGGTTAAAATAGTTAAAATCAAAGTTTAATAAGTAAATAATTTTTAATATAGGGTTATACATAAGATATATTTTACTATAAATATTCATTAGAAAGCTAAAAATATTTCAGACATAATGATATTTAATTTTTAATTTTTAGACATTAAATAATATAATTTATTTATGACACAATGATGATGCAGCAATTATTTTATTAATAAAATATTAACATAATTGATGTTATAAATTCCCAAATAAATGTAATTTGAGACTTTATATGAATTACAATAATTTTATATGTTATTATGACATGTTAGTATTGATTGAATTCACTTTTTCCGAACTAATCGTTCTGTTATGAGTTTCACAAAATCAATTACCAAATAGTATCAAAATTTACATAAAATAGTTTTTTAAAACAATATTATATTATTAATTGTTATTTTATTCCTAAAAATCTAAGGATCATCCAAATGACTTAGATAAGGTTATATGTATTAATAATAAACAACTTGGGGTTATTTGGGCTTGTTATACTAAGTTTATTAACCTTATAGTCTAATAAAACACGATGACACCGTAAATGTAAAATTATTTAACTTAAAGTTAAATCTAAATGATAAGGTTAAAATAAGAACCTAAACTTGTATAAATTATATTGGATGAGAGGATTTCGACTCATCCCAACCTCAGCTTTGAAATAAATCAATTTGGATCTATTTGAAACCGAATATGACTTTATAATATAATAATTTTTTTAGTTTTCCAAAGGTGCCCCTCTCCTCCCTTATAAAAGGGCACATCCTCCTTCTCTTCCTCACACCACATTCAGCCTTAAATCTCGACCAAACCGGAAAATTTCTCCTCTACACTTCCCTAGAAACATCTTATAGGTCCTTGTCTTCTTCAAATACCAATTTTAGTGCCCTAAAAGGAGGTCTCAAAGAGGCGCTTCAAAGAAGAGGTAATGTCCGTTACAGATTCTTTCAACTTTATTTCTTCTTCCACTTATTCTTCTTTAGTTGTTTCATTATGAATTAATAACATCAGTATCACTCATATACGGATATGTTATTATAAGTATGAAAAACCCTATTTCACCATCTATCCATCCTACGGAAAATGAAATCACCACGCGTGCGTACGTACGGAATACCGTCTCAACGCCGTGGTGTAATCTATTTTCCACCACCACCATTAATGGATGGGTATAATGGTGTAAATAATGACTATATATGATTATTTTAAAGTAAATTTGATTCTGAAATAGTATATATACACTCAATACAATTCCACGATCATGGGAACGATATCATCGCTCGTGCGTACGTACAGAATACCGTCTCCACGATGTGATGTGACTCCTTCTACATGATCTTCATTGCATAATGATTATATAAATGAATTGAATGAATTAATATGATATATATTACTCTAATACCATTCTTGAAATGTGTTATCTATAACTTAAAAAGAAAAATAATAATTTATTCAACAAAACATGCATAAGAACAAAAGGTAATAAACACCCGAATAACAAGTAGTAATGAAATATTACTAATAAGAAGCTAAGAATATGGCAATATATGATATAATAAAAATAATTATGATTCTGGAATAAGTCAATAACATTATTTAAATAATTATATTGGAGGTTCGGAAACTTACGAAGAAAATGGACTTAAGGTTTGTGAAATATCACAATCTCATTTTTATCCAAGATTGTTTATACTTTGGAATTTACTGGGGTGTATTTTATCATCCACATCCATGTTTCCTCAATATGTAATATTGTTTCCATCCACCTAAAATTGTTTAAATCCAATTTTACCCTTCGGTGAGTTTTTAGTAAATGATATGAAAGGAATATTTTGTCGTTTTTCGTACGAGGTACTTTTTGACTTTCCTGACAAAAGTACGAGAAGAATGTTTTTTTTAACTTATATGGCATGAATGGATTTTTTTTTTAAAAACATTATTTCCAAGAATCTTCCATTACAATATTTCATGTTTATTTTTAATGAACTTCTTTTAGTTTAAAATTGTATGACATGTTAAGAAAGGAAAAATGTTTCTGAAGTAGAAAAGATATTTTCTTCAAGAATGGAGTTCAAGTGTTTTATCAAAATTATTTTCCATCTAAGATAGTATAGGGTTATGTTTCTATACATATTATTAAATTGATTTGAAAATTATGTGATGGAAATATTTTTATGAATTCCTTTATCTTATATTAATTGTTTTATGATGTCATGATATTTAAGAATCCCATTTTTATTACATGGGTTATGCAATGATGTATGATTTATGATTTTGTGGCACACATAAGAATGGTATCATTATGAGATGGGTGGGACCTATATCTCCCTCCATTGCATTGAGTAATGATATTATATCTCATGAGATAGATATGGCTGGAATGGCAGGTTAAACCGGTTCAGTGAAACAGGACTGAAACGAGGAATGAACTCGGTTCAGAAATGGACTGTGTCCGCTAAGATAGTCTTGGCAATGAGTCTTGACTAATAAGAAATCATTCTCTATGATTATATGTGCATGCCACAAAGTTTCATGTTTTATGTTATGATTATTTGTATTACATGTCACTACAATGATTTATCCCATGTTATGAAATTATGATCTCTTTTGCAGGTTCAGATTTCCAAAATGTTATGTTCTTATGAATATGATGTGATTGATATTTATTTTGTTTAACCTTACTAAGAATTTGAGCTCACCCTTTTTATGTTTAATTTTTCCCCAGGATTAAAAGAATGGTTTTAGGTAAGGAAACAAAAAGTGGAAGATCTTGTGTGTTTGTTTAACCTTACGGTCCTTGTGTGTTTGTTTTTGTTATGTATTATGTATTCCGAAAAAGTAATGTAATATCTATGTACGTCAAGCTTCAGGTCTCTACATTTGGTATCAGAGGAAAGGTTTAGTCAACCTTTGGAAACTAGGATGCGAAAACATTAGTGAGATCCCTAGAGATATTTCTATGGTATGTCTAGTGATGTACCTAAGGATAAGTATACATATAGGATATAGTCCTAGAACTATGGTAACGATCATAGAATTTAACCTAAGATGTTAGATATTGAGGGTACTTCCCCTTTACTATGTTGTTTTCCCTAGCATGATTTTTGCCTCTCACACTATTCTTTTTGGGTTTTAGAAAATGGCTGGAAAAAGGAAGATTCATGATAATAGAGGATATGACGGACAGTGGAATGATATTCTTCATGAGAAACCAAATGAAATTGGATTTGGAAGTCCAAATGTCGTTATTATGCCTAATCAGAAATCTCATAATATGATCAATAATCTCAACTTTGGTAAGTTTCTAGACTCATATAATAAGAGAAAGATGGAGTTTCATGATGATCATAGAGGAAAGAATGTTTAATTTACCTCATGTAAATCATGTGGGAAGAGGAATTAGGGAGATTGTTTCAAGGGAACTGGAAGATGCTTTGGGTGTTTAAAAGAAGGACACAAAGCCATTAAGTGGAAAGGAAAAGGTTCAGTTAACACCATGGATGAGGATAATGGTATTTCTACGACATCAACAATGGTTAAATGTTTTAAATGTGGAATGTACGGGAATTATGAAAACCAATTCCCTAAGGGAATGTCTCATGAAGAGAATCAGAATGGTCGTATGGGTAGTATTTATGTAGATGATGATGAAGAGACTACAAATGATATGTGAGATGAAAGAATTGTTGAAGCTCGGTCAACGGTTTAAGAAGGTATTGGAATGATTACATGTTTATCAAGTGTAATGTTTTACAAGTAATGTCATGGAACTATGGAATAAAGAGACATCTAAGGATTGTTACAATGTTGTCTTTCCTTAAGTTTTGAAAGTGTATGATTATTGGTACCATTAACCATGAAATTTTATTCATATATTTTTGGAATGTAGATGATATGCGCATAATAAAGGGATAAGGAGAAAATTATATGTTTGATAGTATTAATGATCTCATGACTGATATAAGGAGAAGGTTATATCATAGTTTGATTATATAGAATTTTTGGATTTTGGTATGTGGAAAGAGATAACTTTTTACAGCATTCATGTTTTCACTAAGATTCAATGGGTATCCATTTTTCAATAGAATACATGATTAAGGCCTTAAAATGATTGTAATGTGACCAACAAGACATATCTTATGACATATGGGGATCAACAATGGAATTGACATGCTTGTTATATGAAATCTCTGGTAATCGTTTTCACTATAATATGAGAGTGGACTGTAGTATAGGGATAAGCCTAAAGATTGGAATAGAATATGTTGAACATAAGTTAGTATTGTTTAAGGATAGAAGTTTTTTTCGATATTATTTATGGGATGTTATAGTAATGTAGTTTTAGAAAAAGGACAACCTTCAGGACGGGCGACAGCCCATCGCGTCGGACAAGGCTGTGGGAATCGAACCCACAACCGAAGTGTGATTGGCCTTTATCACCTACCACTGGCCTACAGGAAGTCCTTGTTTAGTAGAAACTAGTTTAATTATATTAAGCAGTACGATATATGAAGTATAAGTCCATTTTAGAAACCATATATGATTAATCTCACTATAGATGGACTTATGTATTTTTTTGATAACTTTTCTAACCTTTTGTTTGAGACAGATAGAATGACCCATCATTCTCTCACATGATCTGCTAACACATCACTAATGACAAATTCAACTTTATTTCTTTAAGAGATGAAGTGGAAATTTTCCAAAGAATGACCAACGGTGAGACTATACCAAAATCACGAAAGTATTTCTTCTAATTCCAATTTCATCAACTTTGGGGAAATTATCTTGAAAACCAAAAATGTTGTCCTAGTGCTCTTATATCCAATGAATCAGATGGTACCTTAGATCTTCACAAGTTTATGGCTTTGTGATTGTTGGATTTTTCATAGCCATGTTCTCTACCACTCTCCATCATAACTTGATGGTTAGAATTTTCTTCCACATCCATATTTTCACCTATGTTCTCCTACATGGAAACCTAGTGATGAGTTAATTTGGGTAACCATTATGTTTCATACTTTATTTTTTTAAAGCCAAGTTTTTGTATTCCTTTTTATGATGTGGGTTTCTATTAAATAAACTTTCGAGTCGTAAACCATTTATAACCCCGATGAATTTCGAGGGTGAAATTCATTTTAAGGGGGGTAGAATGTAACACCCCGAGATTTTATGAAAAATATTCTTTTTAATTTCATTAATGTCTTGTGTTGTACGCTGCACAAAAAATAGCTTGCACAACACGCATCCTTGACTTGCCTTGATTTACATGCAATCACAACCTTCCTCGATAGCGTGTGTAGTACGCAATACCGAGTTTCACTAAACGAGATATTATTATAATATTATTATGAACTAGCCGTTATGAATAGTAATACCCACTTTTTGAAATTTTATAAATTTTATCTTTTAAAATGGACTTCATTTTTAGATTCAGAATATCGAAATTAGCTTAAGGTGAAATTTTGGTACTTTTCAGATAACTTTCATTTTCTGATTAATAGTGAAAATTACTAAATTTTAATTAAAAACAATCTTTTTAATCGAAATAATTAATAATGATAAATTATTAATTTGATTGGTTTTAAAGCATAATTAAAATATATTTTTACAATTTAATACAATTTTGGTCATTGGATATAATTCCAAATTTAAACCAGACATAAACAAGTGTCAATCTTTTGATAGTTATTATCTCTTAAGAACACGCTAGTTGTTTTGATGACGGGAATTAATTTTTAGACTAATTAATGCAACTGGTATGTTTTGAATTTGGTAAAATATACATCATTTTTGAGTTCATAATATCAAATATAGCTTAGGCCTAATTTTTGGTATTTTTCTGAAATCTTTCATTTTTTGATGAATAATGAAACCACTAAGTGGTAGTTAAAAAAAAGAATTTTTCATAAAATTTAATTTTACCACTTCTGTGCGTGAAATTTTAAAAATCCAAGAGACACGGTTGATTTATGAACGTAAAATATGGTTCAATGAGATGAAAATAATTTTTGGTGAATAGTAAATTTTTACGTTTTTTTACCACGGTTAAAAGTAAATAGGGTAATTAAGGGTAAAAATGATATTATTATTACCCTAAAACATGTCCTAATTCTATTGGATAAGAGTAATTCGACCAAAAACAACCTTAGGAATAAAATATGACCATTTAGGCCCACATGGATTAGATTAGGACATTTAATATTAATTTATTTAAAGAAGGGTTAAAATAGTTAAAATCAAAGTTCAATAAGTAAATAATTTTAATATAGGGTTATACATAAGATAAATTCGACTATAAATATTAATCAGAAAACTAAATATATTTCCTATATATGGATATTTAATTTGTAATTTTTAGACATTAAATAATTTAATTTATTTATGACACAATGATGACGCATTACTTATTTTATTAATGAAATATTGACATAATTAATTTTATAAATACCCATGTAAATGTAATTTGATAATTTTTATGAATTTCTATAATTTTATATGTTAATATGACATGTTTGTATTGATTTAATTCACTTTTTTCGAACTAATCTTTCTGTTATGAATTTCACAAAAATCAAATACCAAATAGTATCAAACTTGACATAAAATAGTTTTTAAAACAAATATTATATTATTAATTGTTATTTTATGCCTAAAAATCTATGGTTCAGAAACATGACTTATACAAGATTTTATGTATTAATAATAAACAACTTGGGGGTCTTTTTTCTTGTTATAGTATGTTTATTAACCTTATAGTGTAAGAAAACAAGAAGACACGGTAAAAATAAAATTATTTAACAGAAAGTTAAATCTAAATGATAAGGTTTAAATAGGAACCTAAACTTGAATAAATTCTATTGGATGATAGGATTTCGACCCATCCCCACCTTATCTTTGAAATAAATTAATTTGAAGCTATTTAAAACTGAATTTGACTTTATAATAAAATATTATTTTTTGTTTTCCAAAGGTGCCCCTCTCCTCCCTTATAAAAAGGCACCCCCTCCCTCTCTTCCTCACACCACTTTGAGCCTTCAAGCTCGGCCAAACCCTAACAATTTCTCCTCTCCACTTCTTTAGAAACATCATAGTGGTCCAGGTCTTCTTCAAAGACCAATTTTAGTGCCCTAAAAGGAGGTCTCAAAGAGGCGCTTCAAAGAATAGGTAATGTCCGTTACCGATTCTTTCAACTTTATTTCTTCTTCCAATTCATCTTATTTAGTTGTTTCATTATGAATTAATAACATCAGTATAACTCATTTACTTATATGTTATTATAAGTATGAAACAACCCTATTTCACCATCTATCCATCCTACGGAAAACGAAATCACCGCGCATGCGTACATACAGAATACCGTCTCCACGCCGTGGTGTAATCTATTTTCCACCACAAACTTACTTGGATGGGTATAATGGTGTAAATAATGACTATATATGATTATTGTAAATTTAATTTCATTCTGAAATAGTATATATACACTCCAATACAATTCCACGATCATGGGAATGATATCATCGCTCGTGCGTACGTACGGAATACTGTCTCCACGATGTGATGCGACTCGTTCTACATGATCTTCATTGCATAATGATTATATAAATGAATTGAATGAATGAATATGATATATATTACACTAATACCATTCTGTAAATGAGGTATCTATAACCTAAAAAGAAAAATAAGAATTTATTCGACAAAACACGCATAAGAACAAAAAGTAATAAACACACAAATAACAAGTAGTAATGAAATATTACTAATAAGAAGCTAAGAATATGACCATATATGATATAATAAAAATAAGTATGATTCTGGAATAAGTCTATTACATTATTTAAATCATTATACAGGAGGTTCGGACACTTACGAAGCAAATTCGACCTAAGGTAAGGGAAATATCACAATCTCATTTTTATCCGAGATTGTTTATACTTTGGAATTTACTAGGGTGTATTTTATCATCCACATACAAGTTTCCTCAATATGTAATATTGTTTCCATCCACCTACAATTTTTTAAATCCAATTTTCCCTTTCGGTGAGTTTTTATAAAAATATATGAATGGAATCTTTTGTTGTTTTTCATACGAGGTACTTTTACTTTTCCATCAAAAGTACGAGAAGAATGTTTTTTTAACGTATATAGCATGAATTGATTTTTTTAAATACATTATTTCCAAGAAGAATACTTTACAAGTTTTCATTATATTTTTAATCAACGTCTTTTAGATTAAAATTGTATGACATGTTAAGAAAGGAAAAATGTTTTTGAATTAAGAAGGATATTTTCCTCAAGAATGGAGTTCAAGTGTTTTATCAAAATTATTTTCCATATAAGATAGTATACGGTTCTGTTTCTATCCCTATTATGACATTGATTTGATAATTTTGTGATGGAAATATTTTTATGAATTCCTTTATCTTATATGAATTGTTTTATGCTATCATGATGTTTAAGAATCCCATTTTTATTACATGGGTTATGCAATGATGTATGATTTATGATTTTGTGGCACACATAATAATGGTATCATTATGAGATGGGTGGGACCTATATCTCCCTCCAATGCATTGGGTAAAGATTTTATATCTCATGAGATAGATATGGCTGGAACGGCAGGTTAAAAAGGTTCAGTGAAACATGACTGAAATAAGGAATGAACTCAGTTCAGAAATGGACTTTGTACACTAAGGTAGTCTTGACAACAAGTATTGACTAATAAGAAATGATTATCTATGACTATGTGTGTATGCCAAAAAGTTTCATGTTTTATGTTATGATTATTGGTATTACATGTCACTACTATGATTTATCCCATGTTATGAAATTATGATCTCTTTTGCAGGTTATGATTTCCAAAATGTTATGTTCTTATGAATATGATGTGATTGATATTTATTTTGTTTACCCTTACTGAGAATTTGAACTCACCCTTTTTATGTTTTATTTTTCCCCAGGATTAAAAGAATGGTTTTAGGTAAGGAAACAAAAAGTGGAAGATCTTTATGGGAAATGTTGAAGATCTTTCACCATTATTAGAAGATTACGTTCCATGTTTCCAAAGACACTAAACTGTTACGGTCCTTGTGTGTCTGTTTTTGTTATATATTATGTATTCTGAAAAAGTAATGTAATATCTATGTACATAAAGCTTTGGGTATCCATAGAAATGCACTGGTTAAGGAGTACCATCAACATGGTACCATCCCAACTCTGGAGGCTGCCCGAAAATCCCTCAAAGTAAACAACTCACATCGGTCGTCCAGACAAAGACGACCAGTGATCACGAAGAAGGCAATGCTGACTACCGTCTCCAACCATTTTAGGTCGTTATCCCCAGAACACAATCATTATTCGCTCCCTTATGCTGGGTAGGTGAATGAGCAGGTCCCTCAGGACCATAATTCAAACAGATAGGAGTCCTTCTTGAGGGCTCCCACCAACAATCGCCGCTAGACTCATGCGGCAGTGCGCCCTCAACATGATGAGGGTACCAACTCCAGGCATTCGGCTCAGGTTCCTCGAACCCGAGCAAACAAGATGAACCACCAGAGGCAGAATACGGTCAACAGTGAGCGGGTTTCTCATCTCTGCCATCTCCGAAGAAGTCCACCAACCTAACTTAGTGGCAGGAAACAAGCAGGCACACACACCTGCCCATTTTAATTCTGTTGTCTAGTAGACTCGTCTGGCAGCATCACGCCAATCCCGCCAGGCAATTCTGGCGGAGTACTATAGGCCGGAACATACACCTGTTTATACATCATAAGCTAGTCAGCAGGCTCGTCTGACTATATATGATGGATCTCTTCAACCACGTTTGGCGAAGTGCAATCATCAGGCACATACACCTGCTAGTATTAATAAATCCTACCAACAGTCTCGCTTGGTAGCATTCAGAGAAGTTAGTCGGAAATCCCCGACAACAAATATAAGGCAAACTCAACTCTTTGCCCCCACACTTGAGTACTGTCAGGATTCACTGACACGAAAAGGAGGACACGAGCAGGCACATACACCTGCTCCAAGCCCGGAATGGACGTATATTCCCGTTCCGGCAGCTGAAGTCACCAAGCATATTCTATCAATGGTGAAAGAGCAGAAGAAAATCCATGTTCATATTCTGGATGCCTTCCAGGATATTATAACAACTTCAACGGAATATTAGGGAAATACACATAAATCCATCCCTACCAGTGGAGTGATACAACAATAATTCACTATGGAACAGACACACACATCTGTACCAGTCCAAGAGGGTTGTGGGGCATACTCCCCCATAGCATATTGACAACCAAGTCAGGCACATACACCTGATCTGAGTAGAGATCGTCAGCCTAACCTGGCAATATTTCTTGATCAGGCATATACACCTACTAAGAGTAGCCACTTTCATCAACAAGTGGTTTCCAAGGTGAGTAAGAAGGCGTCTAAAAAAAGACCCTCCCATCACATTCAGAAGATCAAGAGCCAATCTGTAACAAGGCCTTGCTCGATGTTTTAGTTCTTTATGCCCTCAGACAATTATCTATTGAAATTCAAGATTATACTCCCTCATTTCCCAATAGTGGGAACATTAATTCAGAAGGTCTTCAACAGACACTTCCTCATGAAGGCTTGCTTCATGAAAATTCAGTCGATCTCAAAGTTTCATCTTCAGATGAGAGCCACAGGAACCCACTGTGTGGTCAGAAGACCAAGGAGTATGAGATCTCATCTTTTGTTGTAACCCATTATCGTGGTCCTCCACATGATGATGAATTTTGCTGCGAAAGTCCTCTCCGCAGTAGTGATGCACATTGCCCATAAAATGCTCCAGTGGACAATTTAGTGCCAAGAAAGCCCTCTTATCTTGAGGCACTTGCAAATGTGAAACTAGTCATGTCTGAAGCTTCATCGCTAGAAGGTGAAATACTTTCTCAGTCAGAAGATAGCCTAGGGAGTAGGTCATTCTCCGAACCACCCCTAAGTCATGCATCTTCTTGTTTGATCAATGATTTCTCTACCAATCCCGTTGAATCAAATGAAGCAACCAAGAAACACCAACTCTAATCAAATCAAGTAGAAGAATCTTCATCAAATGATAAAGAGGAAATGCTGAACATGAGAAAAAAACTGGCGAAAGGTGAAGTGCCACTCATGTTTTGGCCTCTAGCTGACTCTCAGTATAATCTTTTAGAAATGTTGACAGAAGATGAAGTTCAAGATATTCGTCTCAACATATGGAAAACTCTTGGTTAGTTGAAAAGAAAGGTATTATCTTATGATGAATATAAAAATCATCTTCTGATAATAGAAGGGTTACAGCATCAGATTGATTTGGCGTCTCTATCAGTCTCTCGATATCCGAAGTCTGAAAAGCAAAAGAGAGCCCTTCAACGTTCATGCCTTGGCGCACTAAGAAGATTGCGTCAGTTAATTACCAATGCCCCATTTGGTATTCGTGTCAGAGGATGGGGTGTTCATGGAGCACTGCATTTCACGATGCTCTCCAGTCATCAAAGCCCGCCAAAAATGGTCTCATGAAATGTTATTGCCCATGGACGGCCACAGTCAATGGGCTTTGTTTGTAATCAAAAGCATGCCCAAGAACATGCTTCAACTAGTTCCTCTCAAAATCAATAATACAGATAACAATTTGTCATATTACTCTTGCATCAAGCAAACGAGAATATTGAACATGCCTCTCGTTTGGAGCAAGCACGTCACCAAGTGACAGAAGTGTCAGAAATCATCCAACGGTCTTTTGAACCGGGTGATAAAAGCGGATACAGGTTAATGCATCCAGCTAATTTCTGGACTAAGGTTTGCAAGATCGGGAGGACTTTCAAGAAATTATCAGAAATAGCATGTGAAGAACCACCCCAGCTCGCCAGACTGGGGGCTCTTTTAAACCAACCCTTGGAATCAACAAAAAGGATTTGGGGAGATGAACGATGACAGTAGGAACATCCCCAGTCCACTTGACTGGGGACATTTTCAAATCATCAATCCCCTCCTCAAGGAAAGTCGGTCTTTTCACGATTAGGGAAGAAACCTCAAGAGGAATGAAGAGCGAAATTTTCAGGAGAATCCCTCCAAATTACAATTCGTCAAGAAGTTCCTTAGGGATCAAATTAACAATAGGAAATGTCTCATCAAAGACATGAAAAAAGACAATATCACAGAAATGCTGATAGATGGGATGAGATGAGTTATACATCAATCAATGTCATCAATGCCGTTATTGCTGATCCACCAGATGAGGCTCACTCAGGGGACTCTGATGAAGAGGTTCCTGCTCAAGAAGATGTACGCACTGATACAAATGAAGAAGGTGTGCGTACATGAAGTAAAAATATTACTCAGAACCTTGGTAATCCATCGAGTAACCCACTTCCCCCTCTTTGAAAAGGATCCAACAAAGGGAAGGGAAGGAACCTGGTTACGTATCCTTCCTCTGGAGAAGGTCAATCGCTCTCACTAGAGTAGATGTTTTCACAACAGGAGGAAGAAATGAAGGAATTAAGAAGGTTGAATGCCGAACTACTTCAGAGTAGTCTTCTTCTTAAGCATGCTGGAGTCAGTCAGCCAATGGAATTTGTTGCAGCTACTGAGATAGATCAAGAATATCTTCCTCTATCAGTACACCCTCAGAGGTCTAATCCTACGGGTCAAGTGCAATAATAGTTGGTAGTACTACCATCAGTTGCAGCACCAATCACCACATCTGTCCAAGCTCCATTCATTGCACCTACACAAGTCCAAGTTCAGCCGAATGTTTCTCAAAAGTTAATAACTACTATTGAGTCATTAACAGCTCGGTTAGAAACTATGGAAGGGAAGCGTGCGCAAGTTCAACCAGAAAAGAAAGTTTACCCTGAATGGGTAGATTCAATTTATCCTCCATCCAGTTTTGGGAACCCTGTATTCCCTATTTTCAATGGATCGGGTGATCTTGAACAGCATTTGACACATTACATGTCTTGTTGCGATCCTATGATGGGAACTCCGGAGCAGCAAGAAGCAGTGAAACTCAGATGCTTCGTGCAAAACTTTCATGGACCCGCTTTTGTTTGGTATACAAGCTAGCAATCCCGATCAATTACCAGATGGGAGGGTCTTCGCCAAAAAATTCCTCCTTCAGTTCAGATCAACTTTCCCAATGAAAATAGTTTTCGACCTTACAAACTGTAAGAAAAGGGAGAATGAAAGGGTTTCTGATTTCATTGCTGGATGGAAGGGATTAATGTATTCTTTGAGTTTAGCACTCCATCAAGAATAATTGTTGCCAATCTATGTGGAAAATCTGCGTGATGAATTACGCATGGTGTTAATCCCTGTGAAATACACAGGAGGGTTTCGAGACCTTACTTTAATCGCTCAGCAGATTGAAAAATCTCTTATACATGCTAAGGCTAAATCTCGTGTAATTCCATCAAATCCAGGAAGGAGAATGGGTAAAGCAGAAACTGCTACAGTTATTCTTAAACAATCACCTGTACCTATTTCTACCTCAAAACCTCCATCTTCTCTAAGGGTTCCACCTTCTGAGCACCAACAACAAAGTCCTTTTCATACAGATGATCAAAAAGATCAATGGTGAAAACAATTTGAGGATCTGAAGAGAAAAACACACTCTTTCCAAAATGAACAAGTTCCTGGTTATTTCATTTCGGCTCTGGAAAACAACTTGGTTCAATTTCCAATGCCCAAGAGGCCAAACAAGAAAAGAGAAGAAGACTGTCCCAATTATTTCCCTTTTCATCAAATGTTGGGGCATCCCATCCAATATTGTTTTGTCTTCAAAGAACTCCTGCAAAAGATGTTCAACTCGGGACAAGCCACATTGAAAGGCTCCTCAGCCCAGGTAGCATGTGTCACTGCTACAGTTCCAGAGGATAAAGGTGAATGGCATGAAGTCAAAAGAAAAAATTCACAGAAGTATGATGATTGTATGGTCAAAAAGACAATCAATCGAACTCATGATATTTTGCGAACACAATTAATGAAACCAATTGTGTCTTCTACCATGAATGTTGTGGCAAAACCCTCTTCGTCAGAGGGAAATTCCTCAAAGAAACAACATGATTCAATGAAAGAAAAAGAATCAGAAGAAGATGAGTATGTGTCAAAGACTAAGTTGTCTTTGACTTTGGAAGACTTCATGCCATCTACTTCAAAGCCACGGGCACAGCCCTACCAAACGGCACAGCCTAAATAGGCTAATCAGGCAGAGTCTTCATCAGATGAAGATTTAATCTTTGGTTCTGTTAATATGATTCAATTAACAGGTCCATATGCCAGTCGGAGTTTCGATTTCAATGAGCCTGAATTCCCTATATCAAATAGAGGAATCCGAGGAAGTTCTAGGGGCTCAGGATACAGGGGATTACATGGATCTTTTAGAAGCCACTATTCCAATTCTACCCCTGCTAGAACTGTGTACGCAGAAGAAACTCGTGGTAGAGCCCTTTAGCGAGCTCAGCAAGAACAAGCAAGTTCTTCTACCAATAGAAAATTCAGTCCTGGAACAGTTATTTTGGAAGACCGGTTGAAGGTTCCATATTCTTCCTCTCATCATGTAAATGGATCTAACCGGTATAATCTTCCAAAACTAGGAATATTACCAACTCCTTTCCCAAGACAAGATGCAACTTCCAAAGCATCTGCTTCCAAGGTACTTGCTAAACCATATATTCCTATTGAGAAACGCAGACCTCTGGATCAAAAGTATGATATATTGAAACAATTGGCCCAAGTACCAGACAAATTATCAATTATGGATGCTCTGAATTTGTAAAAAGTTCTTCAGGAAGCACTCATCGAGGCTTTGTCAAATCCTCAGGAGTTTGAAACTGGAATTGATGTAGTTGAAGTCTATCACATAGTGAATAATCCTGTAGAATTCCATGCAATAATATCTTTTTCTGATGAAGATGAAGATGATGTTGTGAATGGACATATTAGACCATTTTACTTGTCTGGAAAGGTTAATGGTGTGGATGTTCGAAGGGCTTTCATTTACAATGGTTTAGGAGTCAACCTCATGCCCATTCATACACTTCGTCGATTGGGCCTCACAGAATTTGATTTATCTCCTTCCACCATGATGATATAGGGATATGATAAAAATAATCAAGAACCACTGGGTGAAGTTACACTCAGAACTCAGTTTGTATATCTTGTATCCAATTTAGATTTCATGGTTGTTGATCAAGACTCAGCCTTCGACATCTTTCTTGGAAGACCCTGGCTACATCAACATGTGGCTATCCCTTCATCATACCATCAATGTCTCAAATATTGTTTCAATGGTCATGTTGGGACATTGTATGGTGATAAGGCCCCGTTAAATACATGTGACTCTCAATACATTGAGGCGAAATTATATCACATGAATCAAAGGGAGAAATCCAAAACAAATGAGATTACCAAAGTTAGTGCTCCATATGGTTTGGAAAAAATACTAGTAAATCAATTTACACATGTGAGTACATATTATGTGTTTCCTACCAGTCAAATTGAAAAGATAGACCCAAATCAAAATACTCTTATGGAAATATCCATAATTTCAATTACAGCAATCATGCCAGACAACATGGGAGAAATTCGTAATCTACCAAGCAGTGATGAAAGCACAATTGGTGATGTCTTCATTTTATATTCTAAAATCCAACAAGTCTATGCTTCGCCAATTAGGCCAGAAGATGTTATAGCAACATCGGAGGTGAACAATGATGTCGATTCTCAATCCATCATCTCCTCTTTATTACCCAAAGAAGACCATTCATCGTCAATCGGGTCAGAAATGGATGCTTCTTCTTCGAGATATGAAAATTTTGACATCTCTTCGGATCATGAGAATTCTACTTTATCATCTACTATGAAAGTAGAAACAGAAGAAATAACACATGAAGAAGAAGAAGAGGAAGATCTCAGAGATGCTCCTCCAGCATTTAAAGAGGGTATCTCTACCACAGTGGATGAACTCAAAGAAATAAATCTGGGTACAAAAGGAGATCCATTCCCCACTTTAATCAGTGCGGACATTACTCTTGAAGAGCAAGAGATTTAAATTTCTTTTCTAAAGAAAAATAGAGATATATTTGCCTGGAACTATATAGAAATGCCCGGGCTTGATCCTGATGTTGCTACTCATCATTTGGGTTTACCTGAAGAACATCAAGGATTTAAGAAAGACGCGAGAAGAACACACCCAACTTATGATTCCAAAATTGAAGCTGAAGTGGATAAGATTATCAAAGATAACTTCATCATAGAAGTTCAATATCCCAAATGGTTGGCTAATATTGTCCCTGTAAAGAAAAAGAATAGACAAATTAGAGTTTTCTTCAATTTTAGAGATCTTAATCGGCATTGTCCTAAGGATGATTTCCCAGTTCCGATTACAGAAATTCTAATGGATGCAACAGATGGCTATGAAGCACTTTCCTTCATGTATGGATATTCCGGATATAATCAGATCTGAATGTCCCCAGAAGATGAAGAATCTACAGCCTTCAAAGCCCCTCATGGAGTGTTTTTCTACCGGGTAATGACCTTTGGCTTAAAGAAGGAAGGTGCAACTTATCATCATGCCATGCATCGTATCTTCAAAACCTTCTTAGGGAATTTTTTTGAATGCTATGTAGTGGATTTGGTAGTTAAATCCAAACAACATTCTAATCACTTGGCTGATTTGTAAGTCATATTCATGCAAGCTTCGACAACATAATTTGAAGATGAACCCCTTAAAATGTGCTTTTGGGGTAACCTCAGGAAAATTTCTCGCCTTTGTTGTACGCCATCGTGGTATTGAAGTCGATCCTAAGAAGACCAAGTAAATACTTGGTATGTCACCTCCTCAAAATTTTAAATAATTAAGAGGACCTCAAGGAAACTTATCCTATATTCGGCGTTTCATTTCCAATTTAGCAGGAAAAAGTTTACCCTTCACGAAATTGATGAAGAAGGGAGTCACTTATCAGTGGATTGAAGAATGTCAAGAAGCATTCGATATTCTAAAGAAATACCTCTTGAGTCCACCAGTACTCATGCCTCTTGTTTAAGGAAGACCACTTATCCTCTACGTGACAGCTCTAGAGCAATCATTGGGTGCCTTCCTTGCTCAAAAGAATGATGTTGGGAATGAATACAGCCTCTACTATCTCAGTCAAACCATGATTGAAGCAGAAACCTGGTAGTCAAGTATTGAGAAGTGATGCCTTGCATTAATCTTTGCAGTTCAGAAGTTGAGACACAACCTGCAACATCACGAGGTCCAATTGGTATCTCGCACTAACCCGCTCAAATTTCTCCTAAGTCGTCCAATGCTTACAGGACATCTGGAAAGGTGGGAAGTTATTTTCCTACAATTCGACATTCAGTATGTGTCTCAAAAGGCAATAAAGAGCCATGCTCTGGCTGATTTTCTAGCTGAACACCCTTTAGTGGAAGACACATCTTTAGATATTGAACTTTCGGATGAGAAAGTCTTCTCTATTCAAGAAATTCCTCAGGCATGGGAAATGTATTTTGATGGTTCTTCCAGAAGTCCAATAGGGATGAAAATGGAAAATCCTAAATTCAACAAAGGTGGCTTAGGAATTGTGCTCATTTCTCCAGAAAAGGCAGTGTTACCTTTTTCTTTCTTATTATGGGAAGGTGGTACCAATAATGAAGAAAAATACCAAGCTCTCATCGAAGGTTAGGAATTATCACTTCAAGCACAAGTGAATAACTTAAAGTTGAAAGGTGATTCGGTCCTGGTAATCAAACAAGTCAATGGGGATTATGCCATCAGAAAAGAAGAACTAATACCTTTGTATGATTACGTCAGAGAATTAATGGCGGAATTCCCTTTGGAACCGACATTCTCTTATATCCCAAGATCACAAAATGCTCAAGCTGTTGCATTGGATAATATAGCCACAGCTCTGTCAGATCCAAATCGGGATGAGACAACCATCAGTTATTACCCACCGTTGTGCAATTTCACCTTCTGTTTGGATTAGAACAGAGGAAATTAATGAAATTTTTCCCATTCCTGAACCGTATGGTCATACTATAGTATGGATGTCACCTATCAGGGAATACCTTCAAAATAGAACACTTCCACCTGATAAATCTGAAAAAGAACAAATCTGGTGACGTGTGGTTAATTTTACACTTTATGATAGCCCAGATCACCTAGAGAAAATTCTCTACAAACGTGGTATTGATGGAGTTCTCTTCAGATGCATTGATGGTGAAGAGACAATGGCTGTCATGAAAGAAGTGCATGCAGGAGTATGTGGTGCCCATCAGTCTGGACATAAACTGTCTGATCAGATTCGAAGGCTTGGATTCTTTTAGCCTTTAATGATACGAGATTGTTTCGATTTCACAAAGAAGTGTTATTCATGCCAAGTACAAGCCAACTTCATTCATCAACCTCTAGAGTTGCTTCATACAGCTAAATAAGCATGGCCATTTTCCACATGGGGAATGGATGTGGTGGGACCTTACCCTTCAGCTACGACCAAGCAGTTTAAGTACATTCTTACTACTACTGACTTCTTTTCCAAATGGGTAGAGGCACTACCTCTCATGGAAGTCAGTTCTAAGTGCATTGTTAGCTTCATAAAGTCTAACATCATTACCAGATTTGGTGTCCCTCATACCATATTGATGGACAATGGCACCAATTTCTATTCATCTGAGATGAAGAAGTTGTATCAAGAATATAACATCAAATCCAACCATTCATCTCAGTATCATGTAGTGGCCAACGACCAGATAGAAGCCTTTAACAATAATCTTTCAAATATACTGCAAAAGATGGTAGATAAAGATAAGAGGTCATGTCCTGATAAATTCTTTCATGCTTTATGGGCTTATCGGACTACCACCCGCACTGCAACTCGGTCAACTCCATATTCATTGGTATATGGAACGGAAGCCGTCTTTCCCATTGAATTTAAACTACCCTCGCTCAGAGTTTCCATTTGTGATCAATCATCTACAGATGAACAATCTCAAAAGTTATTGAATGAATTGGAACGGTTAAATGAGAAAAGATTGTGCACTTTGCACCACTTGGAAGTCTATCAGAATCGAATAGGATGAGCTTTTAACAAAAAAAGATCATCTTCATTCATTCACTCAGGGAGAATTGGTATTAGTTCTCAGAACTCCAATGATACCAGGAAAGAAACCTTCCATGCTCGTGCCAATATGGGAAGGACCTTATTCAATACATAGGGTCTACTCCAATGGAGCTTATTCATTAATCTCAATGGATGGAGAACTCATCACTATTCCAACCAATGCCAGATTTTTAAAGAAGTATTTTGTATAAACTGCAAAGTACCTTTCTCTTCCTTGTTATATGACGTTAAATTATACAGCAACGGTCCATAAATATGACCTTAAACTATTTGTACTTTCATCCCACATGACGTTAAACTGTGAAGAAGTTCCCTAAATGTTCCAGTATGACCTAAAACTACAACTAGGTCTTGTATGACCTTAAACTGCATCATCAACAGTCCATTCATATGACCCTAAACTATTTGCAAGTCCCTTACATCCAGAAAGACGTTAAACTGTGATGTCCTAACTACATGATGCTAAGCTGTATAAAAGTCACTTGCGTCCGGAAAGACGTTTAACTAAATAATCATCAATGGTCCTTTATGACCTTAAACTATTTGCACTTTCATCCAACATGATGTTAAACTGTGGGAAAAAATCCCCAATGCGTCCAACATGACGTTAAAATGGTGTACTCTTTTGTCCTCCCTGCATGAAATTAAACTGCATAGTCCCCCTTTCGTCCAACATGACGTTAAACTCTATTGTTTCCATTGTCATAACTACATGATGCTAAACTATACATAAAGTTCGTGATATGTCTTACATGACATTAAACTGTATTTTGTCCCCGCTACATGACACTAAATTGTGCTGCACCAATAGTCCTAACTGGAAGACATTAAACTGCATAGTACCTTTATATGTCCTACATGACATTAAACTATGCATCGTTAAGGTTGTTGTTACCTATTGTTTCTCACACCGAGTATGACTCACGTGAGCTTAGAGAAAAACTCAACCATAACACACTCCCTGGGCCGTTAACCATGTGTAAGTCCTAACATCATTTTTTAGGTTATTGTCCCCAAAAACAACTTGATCATTAATTCATTCTTTAATTGAACTACACGGACATTGATCCTTGCCTTCTAGGCTGGGTATGTAGGCAACCTCCCAAGGTTCAATCCCAAAACCAATCTCTTCACGTCGGTTCATCTCCATCTCATATGATGTTAATTCATGAAACCGCCCTTAGAATCAATATCTTTACATTGGATCACTTTCTCCCTTGTTATACGACGTTAAACTATACAAAACTTTTGTCCAGTATGACAATATACTACAAATTTCGTTGACACCCTCACCTGAGGGGGAACCATTATTTTCATTGATTTTTCAATCATGTTTCATTTCAAAGACTATATTCATACAAGGCAATGCCCGAACCTTTTATATTGGGTTAAAACATCATTGCACTAAATTACCCTTTCACCCATCACATGTACGAACCAAATTTGTACAGAGGGTATTTCGAGAACTAAGTGGGCTTGATTCCCATCCTTATGGGATACGTAGGAATATTTGAGTGTCCCTCGAATCCATCCCCAAGTCTTTGGACCTATCCCCAAATTCCATTTTCAGTCCCTTGGCTGAAATGTCCCCATGAAAACACAAACTGTGTATTTCATAAAATGGTCCAAGATCTATGACCCTAAACATAGATCTCTAATCCTTTTGTCCCACATGATGTTAAACTGTAGTTTAAGAACTACGTATGGCTTGATTCTCATCCTTATGGGATACGTAGTGAGGTCCAACATTTCAATTTAGGACCCAGCCACAACATGATTATGGTTAGCATAGATCTATGTATCTCTGTATACATTGAACAACACCCATATTTATGTGTCATAATCCTAACCTTAAATATTTTATGATCCTCATAACCCTTTTCATGACTTCTAGTCACAAAATTGTCAAATTTCTGAGAGTTCGTTTGTCTGACTATACAGCACGTGCCCATAGGCGGCCCTGCATAAGCAGTCTACATAACAGACTTGTTAGCCAAAAGATACTATTATTGGACTATGCATCCAATTCCCTTAAGAGGCCCTGCATAATTCAACCCCCTAACGGGTTTGTCGGATAATGGTAACTTCATTCTTGGGAATAATGCCTCTTTATTCTTTATTTGTCTTAAACGACAGTATGTAGGGATCTACAAAAATAGCCATCCTTAACATAATTGTCCCATATCCTTTTTCATGATTAGAATGTATTCAAGTCTATGGTTTATATTCTCCTTCCCTATGTTTGGGTCAGTCCTTCGTAGGAGTGATATCTATTCAGTTCTTCGATAATCTTGTTTGGAAATATCTTCTCTCTATTCAAGTACCTCTATCCATACAACAAACTCTATACATTGGAAATTTTGAATCTCCATAAACATTCACTGGATTTTAGCACTAGGAATGTAAATTTCTGAGTGTTCTTTTGCTGACTATGCAGCACGTTCCCATAGGCTGGCTTGCATAAACAGTCTACATAATAGACTTGTTAGCGAAAAGATACTATTTTTTATTTAACTATGCAGCCAATGCCCTTAGGTGGCCCCGCATAATACAACCCCATGACAGGTTTGTTAAATAATGGTAAATTCATTCTTGGGAACTACTTCTTATAATGTATTTTAGCTCTTTTTCATATCATTCCTCAGATTCAAATATTCTTAAAGTCATAGTTTACGTCCCCCCCCCCCCTTATACTTGAGTATGGTACTACGTTTTCAGATGAAGTGTCAAAAAATTGATTCAATTATAATTCATTCGGTCAAAGCTATTCTGACCTTAAACATTAGCCTCTTTATGTCCAAAATGCATGACTTTAAACTACCAATAACCACAAAGACCCCTGGTTTCTCTTTTTTCCTCAGAGTCAAATCCTCTTTTCACTCCGGATCCAACTCTGAGGGGGGACTTTTGTTGACGCTCCTTTCGTCACAGAATCTAAAGATTGGAAAAGGGGAATATCTTAGCTCAAAGTAATTCAACCTTTGGAAAATTATAAAAAAATTGACCAAGGATGGAATAAGAAGAACATTGTGAAAGGGTCGCACAAGTTTTACACTAGTCGCGCAAGTATACTTGCATGCCGCAATGGTCGCGCAAGTACACTTGCACGCTGAAGTTGGTCGTGCAAGTCACTTGTGCGCCCTAAGTGATAACCGCCCAAGGTCTTCTCCTGCCTATAAATAGACCATGTGGGCCCCCCATTTGAGGAGGATTTTTTCCAGAAACTCATATTTGAGCTCCTGGTGCCCTAGTCTCTTCTCAATGCTTCCGAAGAACTTCTAAGGAAATTTCATACCTGGAACAGAAGATCTAAAGAGGGGGAGGAAGGCCTATGTGTTGAATCTCATTAGCACTTGGGCGCCTGAGTGGCCATCCCTTAAGGAAAAAGGCCACACATGCACGACTCCTTGCCCCTTAAATAGAACTTGCGCTCCCCTCTTCTGAAAGAACCTCAAGAGGATTCTAAATGCTTTAATCAAGAGTCGCTCAAGTATTACCCTGCTGGTTAATCGTCGCGCAAGTACACCATGTGTCGCACAGGCATACCTGCGTGACCTGGACTTGCACGCCCATGCAGTACCTGCGCGCATGGCAAGACTTGCGCGCCCCTACCTTTTTTGGGTGCCTTTCCTTCCCATTTCACCCATCTTAAGCCATTCCACCTTTCCTATTCAAGATTCAGTCTTTATGACACTCTTCAAAGCCATTTATGGCATGATTTCTTGATTTGACTTCCTTATCTGAAATGAATTCTGTGGAATATCTCTAAAAAACTAGTGATTTACACATCTTTATGTCACTAATGATTGACATTTCATTCATTCAACCTCATCCTTTAAGATGAGGGAATCCTTAACCTGGGTCTCCTTTTCAGGAATAATCCCCAGTCATAAGTCCTCTAATTTGGGCATCCTCTTAGGAGTAATCCCTAGATCCCCTAACCCGGGTTTCCTTTCCAGGAATAAGACCCAGTATCAAATATGGGAATCCTACTTAGGAGTAAGCCCCAACCATAATTATCTTAACATGGTCTTCCTTTTCAAGAGTAAGCCCCAGTCTCAAATATGGGCCTCCTTTTCAGGAGTAAGTCCCAGTCATAATTCTTTACATGGGCATCCTCTTTAAGAGTAAGCCCCAATTATTAATGTTCCCAAATCTGGGCATCCTCCATATGAGTAAGCCCAAGCCCCCTAATTTGGGCATCCTCCTCAAAAGTAAGCCCCAAACCTTAATCCTTGACATGGGCCTCTTTTTCAGGAGTAAGCCCTAGTCTTAATTTCTCTTAACCAGTCATAATTTACCTTTGATCTGGGATTCCTTTCCAGGAGTAAAACCCAATCATAAGTCTTCTCTAAATTTGGGCCTCTTTTTTAGGAGTAAGCCCCAAGTTAGTGTATTCCAAATCTCCATGAAGCACATATACCTTTATGGACCATGTTCCTGGATTTCTTCCCTAATGTAAATCCAAACCTTCATTTATCTGGGCAGTCATACATACATAAGCCCCACATTATTTCTTATGATTGCATCTTTCATGGAATAATTGTCTACTTTTTGCCAATACCTCATGTTTCTCACACTGAGCATGACTCACGTGAGCCTAGAGAGGAAAAGTAATTGTGACATCCTTCTTTGAGCCATCAATCATAAACATCATACTCCCTTACTCGAACTATGTGGGTTCTGATTCCTTTTCTAAATAAAGGATACTTAGGTAGCCCATATATGGGTCCGATCCAAACTCTAAAATAATCCATGTCCTTCTGAACAAAAATAAACCTCAAGTTCACCACTGAGTGGATTTAAAACCAGCATGGTCATCATAATGACCAACAGACCTCTATATAAATGTGTCGAAGGATACCATTGACCAAGAATCTCTAATAAATACAAATGATTCTCTATCGATAAATAACCTCGAATACATATAAAATATTCTCTAAATTTCCTACATATTTGATCATTGATTGTCAGATCTGAAGGAAAGCTCATTTTATACTTGGTAATGTAATAAGGATTCACGATCATAACTTAGATCTATAAAGAGAGTCCCGGAGTAGACAATAATTCCCCTCAAAAAGGTGTGATGAGTCCGACCTCCCATCCTCTCAACCAATTAAAATTCCTAAGCCTCATCAGTCCACAAACTGATGAGAACCTTCCTTTGGAAAGTATGTCCGAATGGATGCGGAATCATTAGATGTTTCCGATTCTACGAACAAACCCATTAGAAAACGATCGGAATGTTTGAACCTCCCATCAAGGCGGTCATCCCCGGATTCCAAGGGAAACAAACACTGAAATTTCTGTTAGAACTAGGTTAAATCTATAATAATACACCATATATTTCTTCCCCTATCATCAAAAATGAAATATATTAACTTATTTTGAATCAAGTAACTTAAATCAATCCATAACGGAAGTATATCTATGAAAATGATAGAGAGTGATAAGTATATCTTTGTAAAACCACAAGTAACAACAAATAATGTTGACTTGTAACAAGAATCTGTCTTTAAAGAAACAATAGAGCACTCTGTAACACTTAAAGATTGATAGAAGAAGCTTCATAGTCCTTAGGAAATAGAAAATATCATGTTAGGTATGCGCAAGACCAAAAAAGGGCCATATAGATCAATACATGTGAGATATATAGTTTTAGGATTTCAGTTTAATCCAAGGTATAATTAGTCTCTTAGTTAGGAAAATTGTGTGCAAATTCTAGACCAACCACTACCTCAAGGATAAACATCACATGGTTATTTAACATATTCAGAAAACCATGCACCACGTATTCCAAATACCCCTATCCAATATAGTTTTGTTTCATGTTGGGCTTCTGCATGGTTTGAACAAGTCATGTTCTACCAATTCAACTTCCCCTTATCCCCAGTCTAAAATTAAATAGTTTCCTATAGGTGTTTCATGGTTTACCCAAACTGTTCTCAAACCATGCTCCTATTGAAAATCCCCAAAACATTAAAAACTTCTTCCAAACCATCCCAAACATTTCAATAAACTTTAACAAACATAAAAATAATTAAATAAGGGATATTTAATTGAATCCAAGGGTGATAAATTATTAGGATCGTAGTGTTTTGTGTTGGGATGATTTTAAAATACAATTCATTTATGTCTATCAATTCCCCCTTTGAATACATTTTCTTTGTTGAAGACAACATCATATTTTCTTCGACCATCATCACATATAGAATAACCTCTTTTTTTCATCCATATTTTTTTTTTCTTTTTCTCAATGAGAGTTCTTGTGAGTTCATAGATACTCATTCTTGATAAAATCTTTTTAAAGAATAATTGTTATCCTCTAAAACATTGAAATTATTTTCTAGTTTAATAGGGTGTTTGACGGGATATGCTATTCCCTTTTTAGTCAAATGATTAGAGTGTATATATATGAATTCATTACCATCATGTACATTCCACCAATTGAAATACCTATCCATATTCTATAAGATAAAAAAATGAAAATGTAACTAAAAAATTAATACCTAATTTGATGTCTACTAATTTAATAAATTGGAACAGTTAAAGATAATCTAACATCATTGGTTTGGTTAGCATAAAAAAATCTACCCATGATGTGCCATGTTTTTTCACAATAGACAGTCTTTTCTCCACCATTGTTTTTGGAACCATATTTTTAGATTCTTTATAGAACACCACATTGATGTTATATTTCACATGTGGGTTCCTCTTTATTTCTACACATGTTATGATTTCTTTGGGAGGTATCATTAATTTCTCTTCAGAGGCATTTATCTTATCCTAATGGTATTTTATTTTCATATATTTATTTTTAAACTAAGAAACCATTAATTTCAAAATTCAATCTTCATCCACACATTATTTTCTTCTTTCTTCATGTTGAGATTTCAAATGTATGATTCTAAGTGAAATTTCATTTATGTGCCCATTTTCTTTATAATACCTTGTAAAGGATCTACAATGATATCACTTTGTTCCATAATCTAGGTACCAAATTTCATTATGGTCAGATTCAATGAAACTTCTTCCATCAAACTATTTAATTTTAGAAGGGTGAATATTTCATTATTGAAAAATAAACTTAATATAAAAATCGTATTTGATATTATTTATCATTACATGATAATTACATGTAATAACAACTTGATTATGTTTCCACTTCATCAATATATGATTTTTTAGTTTTCATATCCAAGAATGAGTCTGAAATTTATCATTTTATAACTTCCTGTCACTATTTCAATGTACTCCTCAACGATTATTTATTATCACACATTGGTTGGGGGTTTGTATTGGGTTATTTTGGGTAGAAAATTAATATTTTTTGGAAGATTCTAGGTTGTGCACAATTGGTCAATGGTTTTCCCAAACCATGCACCACCTAGTGATAACTGTGAAATTACAAATAATGGGGGTTTCTATGGTTAGATTATTTTTTTCAAAACTGTTCGCCAAAATGGAATAGAATATGGTTATGGTGTATAGTTTTTTCCATAATGAAACCCTACCCATATTACTATGCATGCGGAAATATTAATTTCAGAGTGTTTTCTAAAAAAATCATTGACCCCCCCCCCTTTACCTTCATCTTTTCCCTCACTCATTATATATCACATTCAATGGTATTTGAGGCTCCTAAGAACCTATTTGGCTCTGATAAACCCATTCCAATGATAATAAAAACATATAGGATATTTAATCATTCCTTATCCCACACTCTCTCTTTCTTTCTTTCGTAGGGTTTGTTAGATCATATCATGTTTGATGAACACAACACTATATATTTAGATATTTATTCTAGATTTTTTAGATATCGGTTCCCAACATTCTTCATTAGAAAATTATGTTTCATTGGCTGTATTATGTGATAACCATGATAATGGTAGGTGGTTCATTTTAATATTTTCCAGTTGGTTAAACATTAAATTTCCTAATAATTTTGATGTTTATTTTAAATAAATGTTGGAATCAAAATTTTATGCCATATTGAATTTGGAAATTATTATGTTTGAATGTTTTAGAAAACCAAAAATTCAAATAGAATTGTAAATTGGGGAATATTTTTGAAATTAATGGATAAAGTGAAAATATTTGAGGATTTATTTCAAAAAATAGACTAAATTTTATTTTTTGAAAACAAATTAATGTTGATAATTTTAAAAGGTATGAATTGATGAAAACACCATTTTATGGTTTTGAAAGTGAAGTTTTATTTTGATAAGGGAAAGTGGGCTATTGAACCATGAATGATGAAGTATTTGAAATGAACTTATTTTTCCTATTCATTTAATTGATTGATTGAGCACATTCAACCATGTGTAGTTAGTGGGTTTTTTAAGGAAAGTACTATAGGATGGTAATTCCCTTGAAAATAATTGAAGCTGATAACTTAAAAAAAATATTTAGGTGGATCATATTTATACTGGAATATTGATGAGTCCATTTTTTCTTGTGAATAAGGGATAGGGGTACACATATTCCCTGACTACTGATATCAGAATTCGAGGATCCTATAACTATACTCCATTGGACTGCAAGTAATTTGACTATGGTTTTTATTGTAACTATTTTTATTATAAATTCAATTGATTTACAATCTTCTTTACTCATACCTAGTGATTTATATAATATTTTCTATATAAAGTGTTTATTTAACACATGTTTTAAATGTTTTCAAACATTCTAAAATTAAAACCATGTTTTTTCAATATTGATTGTATTGACATGAATTGTTTACCTAAAATTTAATGAATTATTTGATTTATTGTTATGGAATATTATTATATAACACTATATCAAATCCTTATGGTATTTTATCTCACACCATATCTTTTAATTTTGGAATTAATATATTTTCTTCTATAATTTTTGCGTAAAAGGAATGATCCTCTTAGAGGAGGTGGGTTGTCCTGATACTTTGGGGATTGGAGTGATGTTTCCCTTGGTGAGTTGGGTTTATAATTTCTAATTCTGGTAAATTGATTATTTACTATTTGTATTTTTGACAAACATGGTTGTTTTATGGTACTGTCTCCCTTTTCAGTTCTAATCATACAATTTTTATGTTGTATTCCAATGTGTTTATGGAATTTTTTTCCCGGTTGTATTTTGTATGATGCTTGGTGACAATCACTAACATGTGGGGATTGGGAATACCCTTTGGGATATGTTGGTTTCAAATTGGGTATTTGGGTACTAGGTTATTTGGGCTAGTTTTTGACAATGTTTTATCAAAGGTGTTGGTTGTGAATATATCCTTGATGTCACTATAATGTTCGAGATATTTTTGAGACATAAGAGGTAGTTTCAAGTGATTTCATTGATAGATCTCATTGTAACGAGCCTAAAGTCACCATGATATGTTTTGGAATGTTTTCTTGTGGTATAATTCTTGTCCATTCCATTCATTTTATTTGGATAAGTTGAAATCAAATTCTTTTTATCTTACTTGATGGGGATAATTTTCCCAATTTATAGTGTTTAATTATTGATTACATTAATATTATTATATATCCAATGTTGTTTACAGATGTAGTGCAACATCATACCTCTGAGAAGACAAGTTAATAGTATCCAAGAGGAAGATGTAGATGAAAGAAAGCATGTAAATCCTCTTGTGGACTAGATTATGGAGATGTTATTGTGTGTGTTGTTCAAGCCCTAGGACTAGAACCTACACCCATTCTTATATAGAATATAGTTGTATAAACACATATCGATTAATTATAATTTTATTCTTAGGATTAATTTAACCAAAATCCAATAGCTTTAATGTTTTATAATGACACTAAACTATATGAGGACTAGTTGAGTAAGATATATCTTCTTTTGGAGTTCTTGGAAATGCCTGATTTAATCATTGTGAAATGTGATTCCTTCATGCTAGAATGAACTATCAAAAGATGGTGGGAGACAATAGTGACTACGAATAAGCACAAAGGTTTGGAGTGTAAGTAATTCATTTTTATTTTCCCCAACCTATTCTAGTAAGTGTTTATGGTGTTGGCTATGTCCATAGAATATTTCAAACATGAGAAGGTTGAAAAGACGATTACAAAGTATCTGAACAGATTCATCAAGCTTGTGTAGTTTTCAGCTATTATTATATTGAATGAGAAGATGAATACTCAAATGTTCATTGTGGGACTTCAATCTGATATTTTTTATTTGGTATTCCAGCTAATGCTCCCTTATTATTCTGACATGCTAGACTGGTTGTGGATGGTCGAACTTGATCTACCTAGAAAGTTAGGGATTATGGTAGTTTCTTTTTCTCACAGTGGAGGTTATGTCTGTTACATAAAAGTTAAGAGAAATTGTGTTGAGTATCATTGTAGTTATCAACAAAAGGGTTATTCTAGACCTTAGATTATTCTTGGTAGGGGCCCTTTGACATGCATGTAGTGTGGAAATACATGGAAATCACAATGGGTTTTCACATAAAAACCCAATATTTTCATCTCGTGTGGATGTTTAGGACATGTTCATATGTTTTTATATATCTTATCTATACCACATCATGGATTGGGATCATCAACACAAAAAATTACTATGTTTCACTATGATTCTTCAATATCTAAGGGGATCCCAACACAAAAATCTAGAGAGAATCTTCTTCACATAGTGGAAGTGTCTCTAAATGAAGCATATACAAGTCTAGTATATGTGAGAGGTACCATCACTATAGATTCAAAATTAATGACTAAATTATTTTATACTGGTTCATCTCATTAGTTTAGTTTGACTAGTACTATGAACCTGAAAAATCTTTTTACAAAGATTTTATCTTATTTGATCGAAATAACTACACCCCTCAGAATGAAGAGGAGAAAAGGTCCCTATTTTCCTGCTTGTACGTTCCCATTATCTTATATTGATCTTGTAATTCCCTAAGCCATATTTACAAGAGTCCGTACATTATTTTATTACATTATTATGATCATAATAAATAAAATCTCTAAAGACAAATCCATTTAGTATCCATGGAAAAACTAGATACAAAAATAAGTTTTACATTTCGTCATGAAATGAAAAACAACTTAGTACCTTCTCCGAATGCACTAATATCACATACACTATCCTTATATGTTAGTTATAATATAATTCTCATCAAAAGGAAAAATGAATCATAAGAAAGGGGTGATCTCAGATTCTCAGTAAGGATAACAATATAGAGGAACCTAACATAAATAAGAATATACTTTTAGGTAATGGTATGTGACACAAACATAAAACTTTTAACACATATATATTATTTATTATAATATGGAATGAATAAATAAACTAATTTAATTTAAAAATTCACATGTATAATCTACTAGTCGAATAATCACATGTAATTTTAATGACTAATCTCACAATGAGGGGACTCATATTTTCAGACATTGTAACCATACTATCAAGGCCTCCTACAAAGACTATACATACATGGTTAAAAAAAATATTGTTTGATAAGACCTATACATTCATCGAGGGGATATAATATTTCATTCCTATCACTTACTAAGTCCAATTCATTCTTTATATGAAGAGGGTGAAACATATCACAAACATTCATAACAAAAACAGTCATAAATAATGTTAATACATTATCCATAGACCATGAATGGTATAAAAATATCACATCCATAGTCAAAGATATCATAAAACCTACAATATAATATGTAATATTGTATCATAATAAATCAACCTTAATTAAGACTAAAATCCAACCAAGGATGTAGAAACAGATAAAAATAATCTAATAAAATCATTAATACTCTTTGACATAAATATTCCTTTTTTAATTTGATATCATTTAAAGTAGATAAATTAAAAAATAAAACAGTTTTCAAAAACAAACACTATAATATTGTATGGGAATCTTCAAAATGTTACGACATCATAACAGTGTAAAATAATCATGCATGATGTATAAGTTAAAAAATCATTCCTTCCATAATTTTTCAATATTTCATAGTTTCTCAATTTAAAAATAATTTAAGGATTCCATTCAAAAAAAAATTATAAAAATTAAAACATGGCTAAAAATAAAATTGAAGAATTGTTCATAATAATTTGAAATAATTTTTATTGAACATGGACATGGATGATAAATATTTCCCAGTGGAAACTTATGTATAAATAACCTCGTATAATAATGAGATTGTGAAATTAACCCTAACACTGTACATTACATTATATGAGGGTGAATTAACCTCATATATAATGGTTAAGGTATGCTCTTAAATTATACCAAAACCATATCTGTATTTATTATATCATATATTATCCTTCTATATTGTTTTGTTAATAAAATTTCCATATTACCATTCTTTTAGGTGTTTACTGCTTTTTTTTTCTCAATCCTATTTTTTCATGTAAGTCATTTTTATTATACATAAAATGTATTTTATTCATATCCATAATTATTTTATGTTCATCATTATTATTTTTACTCATCATATAAATTTTATAATCATTCTTGACTGGTTATCATGGAGAATAAATCTTATCATGTTGTGGAGACGAAGGATTGTACGTATGTACGAGTGATGGTATCGTTCTCTTAATGGTTAAATTATATGAAATTGTATGGAATATTAATTATAAAGAATAACTATCATGTAGTATTCTTTATTTATATCCATTATACGCATCATTATACCCATAAAAATAACATAGTGTTGAATATCAATTTACACCACTCTGTGGAGACGGTAAGTTGTAAGTCTGCACGCATGGTGATATTGTTGTTAGTAGGATAGATGAAATGAAAAATAGGGTCTCCAAATTATTATAATAAAATCTCAGAATTTATATTATATTGTATTTATTACATTATTATGGAAAACCATAGTAAGAGTAAGTAGAAGACTAAAATTACTTTTACAGAGTTGATAAAACAAATACCTCTTTTTCAGGTTTCTTCTTTTGGTTTTCACAAAAAGGCTCCATGGGATGGCTTTATGTCCAAAGTAAGGCCCCTAGGATTAATTGAAAAAATTTGGGAGGGGAATTGGTTCGGTGTTATTCAATCCAAAGGGATTTAGAGGTGAGAATAAAAGGTATGTATAGGGGGATTTTATAGGAGAGGGAAGGGCCACATTGGGAAACTCCAAAACTATTCATTTATTATAAATCAAATTTTTATTCTAAATAAGTCCAATGTTAGTTATTTTGAGGGTATGATTTTTATGGGTATAAAATCTCTCATATAATGAATTTTGGACATTATTTAGTCACAAAATTGACTTTATCTTTTTTCTTTTAACCCATTGTTATACAATATAACATTTACCGTGTCTACTTTTATTTTTATACTACAAGGTTAATATAGTTACTATAAATTTACAAAGGATTCCCAATAAGTTCAGTTATGGAATTTTTTACACAATAAAATTTATTTTTCCTAACCATATCTTTTTATAACTTTTATATCATTTAATATAATGTTATTTATTTTAATGTGTCATTTATGTCAATTTTGATACTATTTAATATGGGAATTTTTAAATATATCAACACAAAATGATAAATTAGAATGAATTATTCATCTATGTCATTAATATATTTATGTTTTAAATAAAATTTGTGGATTTCATTAATTAATCCAAATTATATTTATTTTAATATTTTTAATATCATTTATTTTAGATCATAATTAATTGATCAATTACTGGATCATTGTTATAAAAGACTTTAAGAAAGCTATTTATTCTCAAAAAATTAAAAATAAATAATTATGATTAAAAAATATTTTTATCCTATTAGAAAAAAAAATTCATACTGATTACAACAATGTATATTTATATTTTAAATTATATTCACAAAAGTGATAAAATTACTTTTAATGCTAATTTGCTGATTAGGATAAAAGCTGTGTAAAAGTGACATTCAGAAGTTCAATAAATTCTAAAATCGAATTCAATTATAAAATTATTCCAATGCACTATATAAGATTATAATATATATTATTTATCTATAGTGACATTAAATTTAATTTAAAATAGATTAATTTTTTAAATGAAAAAATCGTTTTTAACAACAATACAGTATTCTTCATTATTCATAAAAAATGAAACCTTTCATAAAAATACTAAAAAGTAACCATAAGAAAATTTTGATATAATAAATTTTAGAATGAGCCTAATTTGAAATATAAAATTTATAAATTTCAAAATGTGTCTAGTACTATTCATAATCTCTTTTTAAATGACTAGTTTGATTGGTCATGATGTGCTCAAACTCAGTGTTGCGTATAGTGAAATCTATTGAATTATTTAAAAGGAAACATATCGTGGATGGTTGGGGTGTTACAAATATTATGTGGTTTTATTTGGTTCTTTATATAAACAAATTTATTTCATTATTGGGATATATTGGACCATTGATAATAAAGCCTGAATTGGTTGTTATCTTTGACGGGGCTCCTTTTCTATGCACGATGGGGTGTGTCATATCATTCAGGTAGAATGGGGACCAAGGTCAAGTATGGTTGAAATTTATTATCTAGTGTTTGGGAAATTAATATAAATGGTCAATTTTGTGCTAGATAAATAATCCTTTATTGATGATCCCCATTCCGTAATTGGTGATTATCTTGAAATATTTCCTTCTCACTTTTCTAGTTTTCCACTTGTAATGGAATTAGATTTATCCATTGATTAAGTTCTTGGTACTCAAATAGGTTATATTCCTTCTAATATCATGGATCCAGCTAAAACGAAAGAGTTGAAAACTTGTTTGGATGGTCTTTTAAAGAAAGGATTTATACTCTTGATGGTGTCACCATGGGTGGTGACTATTATCTTTTTTAAGAAATTTGATTTGTTAATTTACCTATGTGTTCATTACCGAAAACTCAATCAAGTCACATTAAAGAACAAATATATGTTTCTATGTAATTTGTATTTATTTGAGCAGTTGTAATGGGTGAAGTAGTTCTTGAAGATTGATCATTGGTATAGTTGTCACCAATTTAGAAAAAAGAATTGAACATTAAGAAGACCACCTTATGGAGAAGGTATTTCTTATATGAGTATTCTTCATTCCATTTGGTCTATACAATGGGTTTTTAGTCATGATGGAATTTATGAAAAAGATATTCCATGAGTATCTTAATACTTTTGAAGTGGTATTTTTTATGATGTCATGGTGTACTCTTTTTCTAAAGAGGATCATTGCGATATCTACGTGAGGTTCTAGAATTGTTGAGAAATCATTGACTTGATGAAAAGATATCAAGATATAGTTTTTGGATTTGGTATGTGAAGTTCTTGAGACACATGGTCTTAAAACATGGTATCTCAGTTGATCCTAAATGGATAATGCATTTATGAAAGTGGAGAAACCACATAATATTTTTTAGATTCAACTATTTTGGTTTTTGTAAGATATTATTTCTATTTCACAAAGGATTTCTCAAAAATAGTTTTTTTAAAGACACTTATCACAAGGAAGGGAGCGATTATTTTCATAAGAAGAGTAATTTTATATTTCATTCATTGATGTGAAATGTATTTTGACTTATGCACCAATGTTGAATCTTCTGTAGGTCGAGCAGGGCTATGTGGTCTTCTATGATGCATCATTTTTGTGTTTTGGACGTGTTCTTATACCGGGTGAACACTTAATTTCCTATGGATCACAGAATCATAGGCCACATGCAAAAACATAACCAGCCCATAACCTCGATCTCATCGTTGTGATGCATGCACTTAACAGTTGGTGGAATTACATTTTCATTAAATTTTTTACCATATATTATAGATATAATATCTTGATTTATATATTCTCTCAAAAATATTTTAATATACTCTATAGGTGTCATGTAGAATACCTATGATCCATTGGTTTCAATATCACCTATAACCTAGTAAAGGTAATGTCATTGCCAATGCTTTGATAAAAAAATGATTCAGGTGGTTAAAGAATCACCGTAATAGTGGAACATGATTGATCTCATTTCATAGTTACATATAGGAGTTTAAGAAATATGTTAAGTGTATTACCTGCACAGTGTTCAATTAATATCTTCTATTTTTAATACTATTAATCTGAATTAGAAACATTATGATCAGTTTCATAGAATTAAAGAATATTTTATGGTGGGGTGACCATTTTTGAGTGGTTATTCTCCACAGAGTATGTTTTATGTTTTATGAATCAGTTTGTTGGACCATAATCTATGAGAAACAATGTGATGAGATATTTCTATAATTCACAGTGGCTTGTGTACCTAGGAACCACAATAATGTTTTATGACATGAAGTGTCAATTTTGGTGTCCAGGTTTGAGATAGGACAATGTTGGTTTTTTATCTTTTTTATAATTTATAATACGTCAAGGTAGAGCACAAAATACCTTAAATTTTTTTAGCCCCTTTGAGTTCAAACTTGGAACGGGGTTGATATCACTATAAAATTTGTGGTTGTACTTCCATGTACTCAATGAAATAAGAATGTTATATGGGTTATGATCAATCATTTAACCAAATCAACTTAACCTATACCCATTAATGTCACAACCAATATTGACAAGTTGGAAAATCATTATTTGAAAGATATTTTTCTTTTTCATGGAATTCTATATGATATAGTCTCTAATATAAATAAACATTTTTCTTCTCACTTTTGCAGAGGAATCCAAGAAAAACTCTGATCTTAGGTTCATTTGAGTATGGCCTACCATCCAAAGATGGATTTCATGATAGATAGTGATATACAGATTCTTGAGAATATTATTCATTCTTATATCTTCATATTTGTTGGAGATTGGGATGACCATTTAGGGATAGTTGAGTTTTCCAGAAACAATAGTTACCAATATGCGATCAAATTAGAACCTCTTGAAGACTAATATGGTAAGACTTGTAAATATATGTTTTATTTTTCATATATCTCTAACATTTTCCTAGTTGGAACAAGTTTTGTTCAAATGAATATATAAAATATTTAGTTTATTAATCATATAATATCGATGGCACAGAGTCAGTATAATTCTTAAACTAATATTCATTGTATACCATTGGAGTTCATGGTCGGTGACTTGGTGTTCTTAAATGTTTCACCTAATTTAGGTAATCGAAGTCTTGGAATTCAAGGAAATATTTCTCCCTATTTTTTAGGATATTTTGAGGATGTTGATCAATTGGGGAATGTTTCTTAAAATTTATAAATTCTTCTTTTATTTGATGATGATACGTAACATGATCCATGTGTCTCACCTGCATATATGTATTTCAAATCCATTTATTGTACTGAGCTATATTATTCATCATGATGATATTGAGTTATCAACGAATGAGAATCTATCCACGATAGTTGATTCTAAGACAAATTTACATCCTTGGAGGAATATAACATGGGTCCGAGTGATATAGAAACATGTTTATTATAAGCAAGATATGTAGAAGATAGAGACACATATGAGAGAGATGTGTCCTAATAATTTTTATATGGAGGATTTATGACATGATATATTGGGATAGAAAGTATATATGGTGCTGAGTTTGTAAAATCATGTTACAGTATTCAGTTACTCCTCTACACACCTTTATTATAATTCTTTAGTTTGGATATGTCTCGAGATATTTTGGGTGGAAATTTAATTTTTTTTGGATGTGTCGTGGTTATGAACGGATAATGCAATTTTTTCCCAAACTGTGTGCCCATCCAGTTCAAACCATACAACCCCAAGCATCAGCATGTTTCATGGTTTCCACACATTTTGACAAACCAGCATGTCGAAATAGTTCACCCTATAAGGTAAGTGAATGGTTAGGGTGTATAGTTTGTCTAACCATGAAACCCTATTTAGTTAACCATTAATAGGGTAATTTTTATTTCCGATTTTTTATAAAAATTCCAAACCCCCTTTTCACCTCAATATAGACCCCAACTCCTCATATTTGAACATATTAGGTCTTAGAAACTCTCAAGAGACCCTTATGGCTACTTGATTTCCTTGCCTAGCTAGATCGTAGTATAGAGGATCTTATTTGTTATGTCTCTTGTAAATGGATCACCTCATATTCCATCTTTCCCAATCACTCATTCTTTCCTCCATATGTTTTTTAGATCCTCCCAAGTTTTATTTATTTAAATTTGACTGATTTGGAACATCATTCTCGAATGGTTTTTGTGATCTATTTTCTCATCGTTTGTCATTGTAAAATATCATTGCACGTGTTGTGATACATGAAATCTATGTTAGAGGTATGCAGTTCCATTTAATATTGTATAATTGATTAAACCATGTATTTATTGATTATTTTGAAATTTCATTCAATTATACTTTGAAAACCAAATTTGATGAAAATTATATTTTATAATTTATTTGGCATGGATTATTGAGAAAAAACCCAATTACAGTGGAATTATAATTTTAGTTTTATTTTGAAATTGATGTAAATTTAGAAATTAATTGTGGGCTGATTTTATAAAAATGTATTAAATTAAATTTTTGACAACCAATAATTGGTTTTATTTTGAAAAGATTTGAATTAATGAAAACCCTATGTTTTTCTTTTGAATTTATATTGGAATTTTGAAATGGGAATGTGGGAAATTGAATTGTTAATGTTGAATGATTCGAAATGAAATTATTTTCCATTCTTATGATAATTTCTTTTTTGAGAAAATATGATCATGGGTACTTATTGGTTTATATGGGACAATCATGCTAGAATTTTAATTTATTAAAAACATATTGATGATGAAAACACCAACATAAATCTAGTTATAAAGATCATATTACGAATGACATATTAATTATTTTTATTCATATTGATCCTTATGGTTGGGTATAAACATATTCGATGATCACATATGTGAGATTGTGAGGAGCCTATAACTTGAAATTATCATACTACTGTGCAGATGTCCATGGTACTTGTTGTGACTTTTTTTTTATAAATTTTATTGATTTTAAAACTGTTTTAATTATTACTGGTGATTTATATAAATTATTTTTTGGTAATATGATTATTTAATTCATTTTTGAACTGTATTATATTATATTTAAAGGAAATTCATGTTTTGATTTAAATATTAAATTGTACTACCATACCTATTTTATTAAAAAATGAAATCTTTATTTGGTTCATTACTATGACATATTTTTATGGAACACATGGTGAGACCCTATAAGTTTTTTAGATCATGCCCTCCCATTTCCTTTGGGGGTACTATACTTTCATCTACTGGGTCAGAGAAAAAGGAAGGAACCTCTTAATAGAGGTTGATGTCCTATATCTTTTCGATCATGGAGTGGCGTTTCTTTAGAGATGTTGTGTTTATATTTTCTGATTTTTGTACTTTGATGATGTACTATTAGGATTTTTGATATACCTATTTGGTTTCCAGTACTATCTTCATTTAGAGCTTTGATCATAATGATATGTTTTTATTTTTTCCTACTATGTTTTTGGAAAATTAGTTCCCACTTTTATGTTTTATGTCAATGGGTTCTAGTCTCCAGCCCATTAGAATTGGGAGCTCCCTTTGGGATATTTTGGGATGTGCTTGGGTATTAGGGTACCAAGGTAGCTGGGCCAGTTCCTAAAACAAAATTCTATAGATGAATGTTAGAATTGTATATAACATTATTTTCATATTTATCCTTGAATAGATTGAACCAATTCCTGGAAAAAAACTTCTTATTATTATTATCAAAGTCAAGGATATTGATTTCAACATTGATTTATGACGACATGAATGAATTAAAATTATTATGTATATTTCCTTCATTAATCATTCCATCCTCTCCGAACATCCATGAAATAAAGACTTTGATATCACAAAAATCATTATCAGATCCAATTATCAATAAATATTTTGATCTTATAGAAGCTACATTTTCTATGATATCACACTAAATTCCAAGATCAGTGTGATATCATTGAGAGGGGGATAGGTGAATCGTTTATCCATTTTTAATTTTAAAATTTTTTCCTTTTCAATTATACCTCTGGGTCTAGTTAAATCCATAATGAACTCTTCATTTTTCTCTTAAACCTACCTCAAATAAAACTATAAATACAAATGCACATAATATAATGATTAATAAGGATCAGTAAAATACCCTATCCTTTCCATGTTGGTTATTCTCACCAACATGGGTTCCCCACTACAATATTATTATCAATTAAAATGGTTGATAAACATTCATATGGTATCTCTCCTAAATCCATATATGAAGTTATTTATATATAATCCCACAATGTAAATATTATCTACACTGATCGGCTCCAGAATCCATAATAGAGACTTACACTCATGAATCACACATGATACTTCTTCTTCTCCCATTTCCAACTAAGAGAATTCCACATTTATATAAGGTATGACCAAATTGAAGTATGATATATCTATATTCATCCATGATATTTTTGAAACTATCATACTCATGTACTTATTCAATCCCATTAAAAATTTGTCGATTATTCGCAATAATGCTTGGAATATTTTCCTTGAACTGCTGAAATCCTGATGTTAATAACTCACTACCTTTGTAAAATATATGAAACATTATGTTATTTTTATATAATATCTCATTCTTTGTTCATAAAGAATATATACATTCCTTGGGAAAAAAATATATGTGAAACCTCATTATTATTTGTAAAAAATTGGTAGCTTGTGATATCTCAATCATTCATTAATCACATTGATTGTGAAAAATAATTTCAGAGGATAACTTAACCTTTGAAAATAAGCTCACATTAATGTTTCACACTATCCATTTTTTCTTCATGAAAGAAAAATATTGCTCATAGGATCTTCTTCTTCCTTAATGCAACAAAATCAGTCCACAATTCCATCTTCTATGTGTTTTTGATCACATAGTTTACCTTTCTCTTCTTTTTTTCAGATTTCATGTGGGTGATATCTATGTATTAATAAAGAATAACTCTATCTATATTATATCCCTAGTAGTAAAAAAATATTTCTCTCACCAATAACCTTCTTCTCATAATTTTGGGAATATTTCAATCTTTGAAAATATACCTCAAATGGAAGTAACCACCACCTATTCTTTTTTGCTAAATATTTAATTTATAGTTTATTTTTGTTGTAATTAGGTTTTTTTAAGAATAATCATTCCCTGATCTCTATGACCATATCGTGTAATAAAACCATCCCACAATCACTGTGATTTTCAGTTTAAATCACATGATATTTTGATATTCAAGATATATAGAATATCTCAATTCTCACACCATCATAGATATAGTAAATTGCTAACACCTTCTTGAAATAACCTATATTGTGTAAATGTAAATTTGGCCTCCATATATAATATTCTATGTTATTTCTTAAAGAAAATAGATACAAATAACTATAGTCAGAATCACTTATGGGAATGTTCTCGTACATAGCAAACCATCTACATCGATTGATTATAAAAACGGTTACATTGAAAACTCAGACATGAATAAATCACTTATTTTATTCCATTATCTTATGAATAAAATCAGTTTTGGGAATCTCTATTTCAATATTAATTTATCTTGATACTTCCCATCGTAATTAAATTTCCCTTTATTCATCATTTATTTATAGAACTACATATATTTGATACTTCAATATCTTCTAGAGAAATAGTGGAGAATGAATCCAACATAGATGGGGAAATGATTCATCTTGATATTTCTAGCTTCATAAATGGTAGTTAATGGCACAATGATGATCCCTTAGTCATTTAAAGGTAGAAGATAATCCACAGTAGAAATCAAATGGATTAAATTCGCTGGGTTGAATAAAGAATAAAATATTTATATGGTTTAATACAGATGAACAGAGTGTTCTCATCTTGTATCCCATAGTGATTTTCTTTCTGTCTCTATATCAATTTATTATCCAAACCATTCTGTAACATTTTTGAGTTGGTAGTGACAAATCAGCAGCCTCAAGGCATGAAATTTATGCCACATGGGTCACTCCGACTTATACTAGACCACTGACACTATATATCATATCCTTTTAATCTCACACATCAGAAACCTTCATTCTGTTCCTATACACATACAACTAAACCATTTCCTCTCCTAGGATGGAAAATTTAAACATGGTTCCCACCTAAATAATGGGTCATGAGTACCTTCACTGGAACATGGTAGTTGGCCATATTTTTTATCACTCCATTAAATACACTTCTACAATATATGTAATTTAAAGACTCATATTCACTACCATTCAAGAACACAATATATTTAAGACATTGTTCACTTTATTATTTTTCTCTTATATATTCCATTTTCATTAAATAACTCACGTAAATTGTTAAAATTTATGTTGCAAATATAGTTCCTTCACCATCAATTCTTTTCATGAATTTTTTTAAAGATGTGATTTAAAATATTTACACATAATATTGGATAATTGATCTAACATTTCATCCACTACCATCATGTTAATCCTTAATAATTCGTGAAGAATCACTTCTTCAACAGAACCGAAAAAATATACTTTGAAATATCATTGAATAAAAAAGTAACTATAAGGTTCAAGATCCTCAAAAATTATTAATATTCTTTTGAATTGGTTTCATAAGAGATATTTTTCATGTAAAACAGGTGATAGGAATGGGGAACTTCTCTCATCTATTATATTTTTTAATAATGAGGACTCCCTTGGAAGATACATTAGTATAATTCATAATGAAGGAAATCCTAAGATGATACTAGATACAAGGGAATTATTTTTTCATCTCAAATACGTTATTTTTATTATATTATTATACTATGTTAAATAGATATATATGTATCCAATATACAAGAAATATTTTAATCATTATAATGAAGTCTTTCGTCAATTCATCAGTGGGGAAAAGTTCTATATTTTCCTTTGAAATAAATTCACTAATGTTAGAAAATAATTTATCAAAAATAATATTTGTATGAGGGATGTATAATATAATTTTATGTACTCTATGGTGAATTTGATTTAGGGGAGCCCCAGGGTATCTTACATCTCTAATATTTTCTATTTGATTAAAAATCAGCCCCATAAATGTAAAGGTAAATCTCTTTCAATGGATAAATGATCTTCTAGGTCAAGGCAATGAATGTATCTATGATAGTTTATACTTTTTTGGTTTAATTGTGAAAATATGATCAAATAAAGAGAATGAACATTTCATTCATTAATTTTTAGGAGTTTTTGAATTATAGAAGGTTATCTTCAACCATGTTAAGGATGGAGTGAATCAAACCCACTCGGCTGTATTCTAGGATATCAAAAATTTTAAAAAAAATTAACAAAACCCTTTAGGGGAACTTTATTTATAGAATGATTAAAGATAATACAAGAAATTTGGATCATATTATAGGTAAAATTCTCAAAACACTCAAATCTTGAGATTTTCACTATATTGATTCCTTTTTATTGAAAACTCAATGATAAGAATACTATAATTTCTTTATTCACTTAAAATGGTGTGTGATAAGAGATTCCAAGCTATTTTTTCATGATAACAAGTTTATATTCTATATAAAAAATATTTTTTATTCTATTTATAGTATTACTGATATGGATTACTCTATAAAATAATCTTCAATTTATCAAATTAAGTACTTTACTATCGTCATAAAAAAGGTCACTTAAGAAAACTAAAGACACCTGAATCTGGGAATTAGATGAAAATATATTACTGAATAGTACATTTTATTTCCTTTTAATAAATGGAATATAAAATATTGAATGAGGTTGGATTAAAAACTATATGAATACTTTGATTATCTTCTATATTTTTTCCCCATTGGATGGATCCATATTGGATGCATTCCAATAGATAAAATAGTGATTTATTTTTGTTTTAAATCTTGGAATGTTTGTATAATTTATTGGTCCAGAATTAATGATGAAAAAAAATTATATCGTTTCTACTATTATACTATCATTATTTGTGTGAAAATATCAAATTTTCTTAAGGATATACAAATTCATAATTGAGGATTAGCTGAACTCATGAAATTCTTGATTATTGTTTCTATATCTAGAAAATTGACGAACACATTGTACACTGAAATGGATGAATCGTATCAATACATCTATTTGTTTCCAAATAGTTTTATCCATAATTTCTAAACTACCTAAATAAAATATTCTTTAATATATATTGAAAAAATTATAATAACAGATTTACACAACACCACTAAATAGGAAGATTGAAATAGGTGGTACCTCACTGTTTAAAGAATATTGTCTGTTAAGACCAATTAAAAACGTTCAAAGGGATCCAACTACATTTCATTTAAACTACCTATTAATGGATTAGTGGAGATCACACTATTGAAATTTACAAGGGGAACCCAGGACAATATTGATGATGTCTAATTTTCAATAACAACTAGGTTTATATGGTTAGCTTTTTTATGACCAATATGAAAATAATTTTGAAGTTCCCAATTAGGATCTAAGTATCACTGAGAGGGGGAGGGGTGAATTAGTGATGTCTTTTTCATTTTATGTTTCATTAGTTTTGAATCAACCTTTTCCTCCAGTTAAAGATTTTATTTTCTACTGAACACAAACAATGACAAGAACACAAGATTAAAAAGGTTCAATACTCTACAAGAGTAGCTACATCCTTGTTATGGTACAGAAATAATCCAGCACAAAATAATACAATAGAAAACAATCCTTTGATGTGGAATAAAATGAGTATAATATACCCTTACACTAGTGTAGCACTTGGAAAACAATCTTCCAGTGTGTGTGCACCCTCTTAGCACAAATAGGGAATTACAGTATTTTAGTTCTTCTTTACAATTGAATAGATATATTCCATCACTTTCTTACTCAGAAGCTTGTAAGAACTATCTTACACACAACATAATATGTCTGAAGACCACAATTTTTCGCGCAACCTTTAGGGTACCTTGTGCGCAATTCAAATTGCTTGCACGTAAAAAATTCCCTTTTGGTGTGATAAACCTTTTTCGCACAACATCTTTTTATTCATGCAACATTCCACTTTTCATGTAACATTCCACTTTTTCACGCACTTTCTCACTTTTTCATGCAAACCTCTTTCTTTTTGCACAAATCACATTGCGTATAATTTTACGCACATCAGAGTTTGGTATTTCTCTAAAAGTCATTCCACCGAACAAGAGGGAGGGACACCTCGTATTTATATTCCTTTTTAACTCTGCATGAAAAACACTAATCCGCATGTAAAACCCTCTTCATGTGGGTAAAAATTCTCTCACACAACATCATATTTTGTGAAATGCTCTAATTTTTCATGCACATCATGATTTTCCCATTTTGTGAGCTCTTGATCTCGAAACACCTCTTGTGTGAAAAACTTCATTTATCTATTTCTCATACCATTCAAGTATTTGGAGCACCACTTTATTTTTGTGCAACATGCTAATATTTCGCGCGCTGCATAATTTTTTCACGCATCTCACTAATATTTCATGCAACTTTTATTTTTTCACACACTCTGCCTAATTTTTCATGCAATACATGCCTTTTCTAGTTTTCGAGGTTCTGACCTTGAATCATTCCTTGAGCATGGAAATCTAAACCATCTTCAATCTTGCGAGCAACATCCATTTCCAAAAACACATTTCTTCATCTCCCTATTTTTAGGGCCTAAAATTTAGCAGACACTGGAAAACAACACCACCTTAATCTCTTCTTTTGTGCTGCCTCCAGATTGTCCATTCTTTTGTCATTTATCTCTTCACTACTTCCCATAAACATTCCTTATATTTCATCATGAACATGACTATTGGGATATATATATTTTGGTAGATCAGATTTAGCATCGTCAGAATTACAATGGAAAGTACTAAAACTTCCTTATCTTCATGCTACATCATTCCTTCCAATAAAAACTGTATATATCTGGAATCATCATTTCTCCCCCTTTTCTTCAAAAGGGTTGCATAAAATGTTCTCCTAAATTATGATATTTTTGAAATACATATCAACCAAACATAGTCTGGTTTACACACCCTTTAAAAAGTGAATTGATTTATCTTCTCTGACAATAAAAAACAACAATCTGTAATAGTAAACACTTCTTACTTTCTTATATGTCCAACATGGTCCCAATTACTTTTTCATAGGAAACTGAAAGTTTGAGCATTGTTAAGTCCATTAAAATTGATATAGAATAGGAATAGAGGATTATATTTCTTTATTTTGATTTATTATGTTGTATAATCTACTAATAATAATAATTTTATTCATTCATAGTAGATACTACATCAATGGAATAAATTACTAGTGAATATGCAGTCCACCAACTTTTTCATCATGCACACCTTTAGGGGAAAACCCCTATAAAAAATACCTTTTCCAATAGAGGGGTGTATTTTAGTCACTTATTTAGTTTGATAATAACCTCGTGGTATTTTCATGAAATGGTAGAGAAAAAGTTATGAAAAATCCATGCCACCATGATTTTTTTATTATTTTTTTTTAATTTCATTAGTCATTACAAGAAACCATCCCAAACTACTAATTAATCTTGCACATAAACTACACCATAACTAACCAGAGGTTATTTCATGATCCTCATGAGATAGTAATTAATTATATAGATACATACAATAGGAATAAATTTTCTCTCTTGTTGGAATTAATTCACAGTAGTTTTCTTCCAAAAATCCAACATGACTCATCCTTATGTCGAATATCCAAACAAAAATCTGATAAGAATATATATAAATCAAGTAGAATATAATGGATGTAGAAATAATCTAATCCCTACGATACCCCTCTAAACATCCTCAACAAATTGTCACTTTGATTCCTCCCCTCTATTCTCTATTTATATAATGTATATTTGTTATTAATAACAAAAAATTTTAAATAACACATTAGAAGGATATAATTGTCCTGGTATTCTAAGAGAGAAAATTTATATCCTATAACATTATTTTAAAATGAACATTTGGATGAATTAATAAGTAAAAATGAACCTTGCCTCAAATTTCCAAATCAAAAAACGCTCCAAGAGTGGCCTAGATTGAAAAAAAGAAAAAAATTAGATATATTAAGCATGATATTAAAATATATTAGTTGTTTAAAACTCTCTTTTCCTCTTACCTAAAATTTAATTATAAAAGTATTCTAATCTAGATTGAAATACATTTTAAAAAGTAGTATCATAAATTCTAATATAATGAAAACCCAATATAAAATAAATATACACTTTATAAAATTTCTTTTATATTAATCATGTATAAAAACAATCACATAAAAATAAATTTCCACATTCCATGATATTTTATACAAATACCCACTTTCAAATTCTATTAAAACCCCAGGTTTAAATTTATTAAAACAAAATAGCTTCCAGAACAAAATTTAAAATAACTTTAATTGAAAATAAATGAATCACGAGGTTAGAGCATGCTATAAATTTCAAAAATAAACAGTCCCTTTAAAAATTTTAAAATTCATTTGTAAATTAAGATAATGGACAAGATAAGAATTTTCATAATCACACACCACAATGAATAGAAAATAAAAAATATAAATGAATCAGATCTTGAAATTGTTCCATTAAATAAAGAATCTGGGAAATAATAAAATAATATAATCTAGATGCATTGGATAATTCTAAAAAGTATCTAATGTCCTATGAAACATCCTAAGGGTCTTGTAATAATGTCCTAAAATAGGGATGTGTATCCTAGGGTTTTACTACATAATCCATACTTGTCTCTGATAGTCCATTTAGACTATCTGAAATTAAATTTCTTGAGTGGTCATTAAATACTACGAGCAAAAAAAGGACTATTATCTCAAATAGCCCCAACCCCCCTAAGTCTAGACACAAAAAATTCTCTAGTTTTTTAATAACTACACTAGGGACTTATATCATATATATCATTCATTATATTCCAAGGATTCTCATGAAATGCAAAATAGAGGTGATAAAAATTCAACATTCATAATAATAATATATAAATAATTTAAAAATAACTCATACCTCCCCTCATATACCCTCACAAGTAATATCCTTTTAAATATAAAAACCTCCGAAAAAACACAAGACATGCCCCTCGAGAAAAAAAATTTATTAACAAAAAATCAATGGGGAATCAGGAGTATATCACACACTCCATTTCTAATGAATTAATTATTTATAATTAACCTTTATAAAGGAGAATAAAATTCCATTTCATATATTCCAGGGGATTAAAATTTCATTTTAAATCTAGTTTTTCTAAAACAAATCATTAACAATTACACAAACCATTTATTTCAATACATTTTCCAAAGGAAACAGGATCAACACCATTTTGAATTCAATTTATAGAACCAACCCATTTTGTTAAAATCCAATAAGGATCATAAATCATACCTTTCAATTTCTCATACGACCAAAATTGGGTTAAACCATGTAAAAACAGAATATTATATTTAAAATTTTCCATAAAATACTATTTTATGACATTATATTTCTGGAGGAACATTATTTGATCATGTAAAACCATTGAGAATCTACATTAGAAAAAATAAAACAAAGTAATAATCATAAAAACTACTAATAAAATGAAATTGGGAAATTTCACAAATACATGGTATGCATGATTTTAAAAAATTGGTTTTAAACTACTTTATGGAGTATTGGACCTTTGTTTTCTATAAAATAATAAAGATACATATATTTTTTTGTAAAAACAATAAAAACATGAAATTATATCTTTATAAATTTTAAAATAAGAATTTATGTTGAATAAGATAAATCATTTGAAAATTACATTTTAGTAAATAGGGAAAACCTTCTTAAAATACTTGAAATATGGTCAAAAAAATGATACTTATAACAATGAATGCCCAAAAATCCACCAAAGATCCAAAACAATCCCTAGAATCAGGATCCACAAGTCAAATTAAAATTAAAACAATACATAAGGTTTGAAAAAACTGATAAATAATATGATGGGAGAATAAATCATGGGTAAACAAACAAGAGAGTGAGAGGAGTTCTTACAATAGAGTCCCAAACTAAAATCATGAAAAAATTATCTCAAATTGGAATAGAAGATGAGGCTTAATAAGAGGAGAAAAATATGAGTAGTGGAAGGGCATACCTAAGAAAGGATTCATGATGTAATTAGGAGGATAAAAGTGGTAAAATTATTAAAAATAAAACAAAAATAGTGATAATTCCAAATAAAATATTAAATTTAGCAACTCACATGGTTTACCCTAAAATTGTATAAATTGTGTTATAATTGTATATCCTATAACAGATTCCCAAAAACTATGCATGGAAAATCTTGGGACCCCACATGGTTTACCTAGTCCTGTGATAATATTTCTAAATAAAATTGGATAGTTATAGATCCTAGTAAATATTTTTCACATAATCAATGCTAAATATCAAAACCCATTTGAAAACCAAAAACCATCAAAAAAATATATTTTAAGATGGAAATTACTGTAACATAAAACAACTAAAAATAATTAAATTATTAAAAAATTGGTTGTACGATGACATGGCGGGTGTCATGATTCTCCCCATCATGCCACATTCTATCACTAAAAATTATCAGAAGAGTGTAGAGGACAACAAAAATGAATTATAAGGTGAACCCTCATGTTAAAAGAGATATTCTCAAACAATGAGGATAATGATAAAACAACATTAAACGCCTTGAAAATGAGATCTATTTTATAAGGAATAAAATGTTCTATCAAAAAAGGGACCTAACATTGGTCACCCAACAAATTAAATTTCTTTTTTAAATAGGAAAACAACTAAAAACCATTTTTTATACAAAGAGTGTAGAAATTACCAGAAAATTGTATCCTAAAAAGTTTCTAATGTTTTTCAATAAACATTTACCCATAGATAACAATTAGATAATATATAATCAAAAAATATAGCACTGGACCAGAAAATATCTCAATGGTCCAGAAGTTCAAGCCATCAAGTTCACGATATCCCAAATCCTAGATATACAATACCTAAAGACATTCCTTAAAAAACTAAGTGACTCTTTAGTTAATATCACACAACACTAATATGGTAACTATGGTCCAAATATTTAATAGATCAACCCAAAGTTATTTCAACAGAATCTTGAACTCATCATCACCCATAGTCTATCAAGATCCATACCATACCCCCATTTATCCATTTAAATTCCCTAGGGTTTATATTTCTCTATGAATAAAATCCAAAATCATACCCATTCCCAACACCATGTACAAGAAACAAAAAATGTGCTAGGAAACAAGGTATAAACATCACTACATTAAGAACCACCAATAATGATAAATCTAAAAGGGAACCAAAAAAACAATGATCGAATATATGCTCATGAATAAAATATTCAAAAATCATTGATAGTTGATCCCAAATTTTTTTTTATAAAAAATATAAACAACCAAACACTCGAATTATACATCAATTTATGGTCTCTATATCAATCTAAAACATCACCAATATTATTCGGAAAACTATTTCAAAAATAATAATCACCCTAAACTAGTGCCTACACATAGTCTCTAAGAAAAATATCACTCCCAATAAAAATCTAATAGAAACAACCGCTCATCCATTAAGGTTCAACATAAAAACAACTAAAATGTACCATAATAGTTAATCCTAAGACATATGATAAACAAGAGCGTATAACCCTTTCCACCCCATCCAAATCCTAGGTAGAACTAAAATAGGAAGAAGGAAAAACCAATGAATATAAGAACTATATACATAGAATAGTTCTCATTGGGATATTTATGTCAAATGACACAAAATTTAAATCTATATAGAGTTATGTCCCCAAAATCACATCATAAAATCCCAAAATAAATCAAGTGAAAAATTGATCACATTATCCACCATGTTGTACAAGATAATTTCAAAAATACCTCTTTGAAACAATAAAAACATTATCTATGATTAAAATACTATAATTTAAAATATAATTAACTCTATACTATATATAAAACCCCATGAATAATCATTACATCCTCAATTAAAAATGATTTTAAAAAAATTCAAATATGAACCAATATGTTTTGAAAACATTTTAAAATATTCACATTTAAAAGAAATTTTAAATCACACCCTGATGGTTCAGAATATTACAAGACTCAAAATATTATTTTTTAGAAACATTCAATTACTTTAATATGATGACCCCACTTTTTTCAAGTTCCATATTCTTTTTTCAGAACTAAGACTACTCCTTCGACCCCAATTTCAAAATAAAAAATTTTAATATCATTAGATTGTTTTAAAATGGAATCCAACTTTTAAAAATTCCATTTGATTAAGATCACCACATACACATACACATTTCAAAATTTATTATACCATTTAAAAAACAATATACTTTTCCAAATTGCATAATGAAATCAGCCGTAATTTTTTATGAAACCAAATCTCTCATTACAAAAAATACCCATAGATTTATTTAATATAAAAAAATTATTATTAATTGTAATTTTCATAGAAAACTATCCAATTTCACATCACATGAAGAAACACATAAACAATGGAATAATATATTCTTCAGCAAAATTTTAATCATATAATTCCATCATATCAAAGTACATACCTTGATCCACTTACCATTGACCAAAATACCATGGAAATTCATTACTCAAGTGATCCAAATAGACTAACCAAATGATACATGGAACTAGGATGGACACAGATACATTATTGATATCCATGTGGTAATAATTCATTAGTACCTATAGAATGTATCGTATAAGTTGGTTGATTGTTGTATGGTTTGTCAGTCCCCGCAAGATAAACTTGCACCTTGATTATATTTTCTATCTCTTTCCCAAATCACAAAATAATACCACTAGTGAAACTCATCAAATTAAATTGAGGGAAAAAACCACCAACATTGATACTCTAAATGAAATTAAACATAAAAAATTAAAATCCCCCTTACCATGGTAACTCACGGCTTATGGTGGGAAAGATTTGCATTCCTTCCACACCTACCACTTAAGTACTAATAATAACTTCTAACTCGATTCTACTATGATTGAAAAAACATTGAAAAAGGTCTACTCAATAACCTAGAATCCCACTATTTAAAAAAAATTTAATACAATTTAATAATATATGAGATATAAATTCCATTTGTATCGTCACATGAACTAGACCATCAACGAAATTCGGTCCATTCCTGATCCCCATGGGCTTACAAAAAGAACCTAAGAATTAAATTCATATAATGGCAATTATTTTACCATTAAATTATTGATAAAAAATTATATCGTTTTTTTCAAAAGTATATCATGACCCACCTATAAGTCAAAAAACCACTCCAAAATCATCTAGCTAGAAATATTAAATAAGCATCATATGAACAATGTAAAAATTTATTAATCCCACTACCCACCCTATAAACTCACTCAACATGTTACAAATTTGATTCCAATATTTCAACCCCCATAGATATAATACACCCTCAAAAAACATAACTAAAATTATTAATGAAATCATTTAAAGGGTTCACTTTTTTCGGTATTTCAATGAAAGAGAAGAACCATCTTATCTAATCATTTAAATGGTATACAGGGATGATGTGATATATAGAACTGAAACTACCCCCAAAATTATAAAATAAAACACCACACAAAAAGTGTACAAGATCTAATCCAAGTCATGTCATTACAATATAATCGTTGTGAAAATAAACAAGCTTCATTTTCTACAACCCTCCTTAACATGTGCCAGAATATTAATTATAAAATATTATTTATCTTATTATAAATACTTTTGAAATTTTATATTTTCCATTAGAAATTATATTAAATAAATATTAAATAAAAATAAATTTATAAGTTTTACTTTTTATTATCCCTAAAAAATTAATTTCATTGAATAATTTTACTTTTTCCAAGCCATTTTTTCTAAATATCCACTTGGAAACCCCTTCAAAAAAATGCATATAAACCCTTTAAACCATAGAAGGTTCCCAATATAATTGAAAATAATTTGAAAGGAAGCATAAATAAATCTATTGGTTAGATATTTATATATATATATTCAAAGTAAATAAAACCATTAAAACTTTTTATAATCCCTTTTTTATGTAATCCAACCAAAAAACCAAGAATAATCATAAAGATATAAGCAACTAACTAATAAATAAAATAATCCAACTGAATTAAACTAACCAGTTGTACCTTGAATACAATTAGGGATAGAATTATATCAAACAATATCAATCCTATAATAACTTCTACAAAATATTGAGTGGGAACCATCCGTAGAATCAGATAACAATTAACTAAACTAGTGACGAGGAACCTATTATTGAACTATTTAACCTATCCACATACTCTATATTAATATTTGACTATCATGAAACAAACACCTCATTATATCCTTTTTTACTACATCCATAAAAGGTTTTTGTGATCATATGTATTTCTACACCACTCGTTCTAGTAGATGGAGTATAGTTGGGAAACATTCCATAGTCAGTCTGCTGCTACATTAGTGATTTCTTTCCTACACTTCAACATCTATAATCATAGGATTTCAATAACTTGAAAAATTAAGGTGATCAAAATAAACATTCCCAATAATCAAAAATAAAATCATATCTTGACACACATTCTATGCACTATTAGTAAATAACCAATGTCACTTAACTAAAAAATATACAAAATGCAAGGCATGCAGCATGGTTAAAAATTTATATCATTCAAAAATAAATTTGGAATCAAGAGGTTCTCATAAACACTATTTATAATCTATTTATTATGGGAAATGATCTTCTAATAAAGGGGAACTATAATGCTAGTTCACCTCTCCCTGGGTTTTAAAATTTAATTTAATTCCATTATTTATAAAACCATTCATTAACGGTAACACATATAATTTATATTAACTATTTCCCAAGGATACATTATTGAAACCACTTGGAAAACAATTTCATAAACCACCCACTTTCATTAAGAAACATTAAGGGTCCCATGTTCTATCCATCAATTTATCACACAAACCAAATGGGGTAAAACAACTTGAAAATATCATATATTATTTTCAACAGTTTTTAAAATACATTTTAAAACATCTAATTTCAAGTTCCATAATGAATTCACAAGTGAAATATTTAATAATCCATATTAGAAATTGAAACACCATTCAAAAATCTCAAATCCAAATCATATATTCCAAAGGAAAAATTTATCAAAAACATGGTATGATTTAGAAAAACATATATTCAATAACATTAATGTAGTAAGACCCAATATTTTACATAAAATCAATAAGGAAATATTTTCAATACTAGGAACACAATAAACATAAGATATACTCTCATTATAAAATTATGAAAAAAAGAATTAATAATTTGAGACATCATTATTTCTATAATTAAAAGATATGTATTAGGGAAAACCATCTTAAAATAATTATAAAATGGTCTGGAATACATCAACTCCAACAGTGGTTACCCAAACATGCATAGAAATACCTATATAAGCCCTAAAATCAAGAACTAAAATTAAATATAAAAATAATAAAAATTCTTAGGGTTTTGATGAACCAAATAATTGTAAGTGGGTATAATAAATCAAAGGTAGTAATATAAAAAAGGGATAAAAGTTCCTAACATAGTTTACTGAATCCAAATCTTGAAGTAATCACATGAAATTAGTATAAAATAAAAGGGATTCGGGAATGTGAGACATGTGAGTAGAGATAAGTCACAATTTTGAAAGGGAGAATGATGTGGGTATGGGATAATTAGGGGATGAAGTATTAAAAATAAAATAAATTACATATAAATAAAAGTAAAATTCTTAATTCCAAGAAACATGTACAGTATACCCAAACCATTCAATAAAACATGCGGTACTCATAAAACTAACAATAAATTTACAAAAACATTATGCATGGTTTCTTATGGGACTTCACATTGTTAAATTAGTTATACAATAACTATTACAAATCAAAATTCCCAATTATAGATCCAAAAAAATTGTTGTTTCCTATTTACTCTTAATTATTCATAACTCGTGTGACATATATAAACCTTCAATTTTTTTAAACATAAATCCAAAAATTACTAAATATTAAAATAAACTAAAATAATATAAATTAATAATATTTAATATATATATTTACATAGAGGTTTTTAGAATTATCCCCGCCATACAACTTTTTCCCCCAGGAAAGTCTTATCTCAATTTGTATGACAATAGGAAATGAATACTAAATAAAATCCACATTTGAAAAGTGATGTCCTTAAAGAATTAGGAGAATCCTCAAACAACATAAAAAAATAAAATAAGATCTATATTATAAAAAATAAATTTTTTTAATATAATATGGGATTAATAAAACATATAATATGATAGATCTTGTCATTGTGAACAATAAGAGTATGTAAAATAAGATTTTCATCATGTCTAATTCAATATTGAATTTGACAATACAGGGATATCATATAAAAGAAAATATAAATTAATATTTTAAAAATATGGGTGAATTTCTGTTCAATTTTTCCTAAGATACAATTAAATTGTCTCTACTATGATACATTAAAATGATTCGAATCTCTGTCACATTTGACTAGCAGTTACTACTTTTTTCATATGAAATGGATGAGAGATATATGGGTGATGTTTATGTGAGATGAACCTAGAGGATTTATTCAAACATTTACTAAATTTATTAGTAAATACATTGTTTTGGGAGTTTGTTCATAGGCTATTTAAATGAGGTTAATCTATTGAGTCTGGTTCATGTACACTTAAAGAGTTCATTAGCTAAATCACTTTTTTCTCATAAATTTTCTTCTTACTTTTTCAAATTCATATGAGATACTAGAATATCATGATGAATATTAAATCCCATAATAAAGAGTTTAAGTGATGTGATGGAGCCTTGGGATACATCATAGTTTTAGGAACCATTTGGTTATTCTGTGGAATTATTCATCAAATATTGAAAAAATTCAACAACAACATGCATTCTACATTGTAAGGTATATTCACTTCATTTTTCAGTTTACATGTGATTTCCATTTTTTTCTTTTCATGGTTTTAATTCACATTTGTTTCATTTATAAATTTTTTTATATTTTTATAGAAACATACTATGGGTATCACAACCTTTCCGATAACACTGATTCATAATCAATTAAAAATTTTATTTTTTTAAAATCTTGATGTCTACTATTTTTTTATTCCGGAAATATGATATAGAATTTCATCCTCCCTAATGAACTGAACCTTATAATAAGGGATATCAAAACATACAAATAATTAAAGATCCTATTATTTTTTATATTTCATAATGTAAAACATTAATATATTATATCATATGATATAACATTATTGTGGGTATCAATGAAAATGAATTTCGTATTACTATTTTGAAATCTACAAGTATAATAATATACGACTTCCTATATTATATGATGATCGGTACATTTTTTGTAATGTATTAATGATATCATATAACGGGTTTATGAGATTTTTTTTATCATATCCTATAATTGATCTTGAATCCTTAAATATAACTTGTTGAAAACAAATTTTTTTTATTTATTTTCACATATGAACTTGATTATGTAATTTATAGGTTATTATAATAAAATTTTTGGGATATATATAGTTTCATAAAAAAATTTATAAAATAATTAATTATAAATACATTATAAATAATTTATTAAATTACTATAAAACCATTATTAATAAATATTCTACAACATTAAGTGTTAATATTAAAATAAATTTTTAAAAGATATATAGAATAAAATTGAATTAAATATAAAATTATTATATGGAGAGTATAAGTGTAATTTATAAAGAATTTAGAATTTATAAAAATAAATCAAAATATATATTTCTTATCTTATTTCTAAGAATACCATAATCCTACAAGAAAAAATGGGTTCAATTATAGGTGGGAGAGGATTTTCAAAGGTTATGTAATAGTACTATAGTGCATACTAGAGAAGTGGTACTATAAACCAACATGGGATTTTGTGCTGGTAATCCCATGGGATACCAATTTCAACAATCAAGGTTGTTAAATGAGGCTAGTTAGGATATAGTAATATGATATTTAATAAGACATGAAATAAAAACACATAGGAATTGTTGGGTGGTAATTTTAAAAGAGTGATGATTTCATCTAGTATTCTGATTTGGGATGGATGGGCTCATATCCATTATGTGATATAGTATATCATAACATTTTGGTTACTAGAAAGGGGAAATTTATCATATTTATTTGTCACCATGATGTTAGTGTGAGTCGTATATCAACGTAGAATCACTTATAAGAATTTCAGAATGAATACATGTTTGTGTTCCCTCAGAGGTGGTTTGAACGAAATTTTGGAATATTCCTACAAATTAATATTCCCTATACCTACATAGATTTCATGTTCTGGAAGGATGGGTTACCATTCGTGGTGTGATGAAGAATCACAATGTGATCATTCTACTAGGTCAAGCCATGCTAATGTGATCACTTTTTCATTTCATGTTTCTCATTAAATTATTATTGATGTTCCCTAAACATATAATAATTTTTTTTAGAAGTTGTTATTCCAAATATTTATTTTTACAACTATTAGTGGTGAGATGATTTCCTATTTCAAAAAAACATAACTGTTATATTTTGAAAAAACTATTTTGGTCTAAAGTAAGTGAATGTAAATGGATAATTAATAGAAAACAAAACACTGGAGATAAAAGGGTCAAATAAAATCTATTTTTGTTGAAAAATTCCTCCTTTGTCTTGAATGGGTTAACTATTTGTAAATATCTTCTTCAATAGTTAATCATTCATCTAGTTATATGTTATTTTTATTGTGAACTAAGACTTTAAAAAAAACAATTATATTTTAGAACTTATTTTTTTTATAATGTGATCTAAATGAAAATATATATGTGGATCCTCCTTATGGATTTTCAAATTTTTCTTAAAAGCGGTCTGGTCACAAGAAGAGCTTCTGACCATTTATTAAAAGAGTGAAAGAAAGTATATTGAAATGACGAATGGGGCCGTACAACCATAATTACCCTCATTAGTAAAAAAAATATAAATCATAATATGAAATTTCATTCTCATAATCAGAGTCTCCAATATCCCACCTAGATTGAGACTTTTTTGAATTAAAGGTCTTCAGGCAGTTTGTTTCATCCTTTTTTGACACCTTTGAAGATGATCTAGTAGACACATTCCATGGGGTATGAGAGTAGTCCTTGCAGGGTCTTCTCTTTAAAGTAATAGAGTAAAAATCTTCGCCATCAGTTATTCTTGCCTTGCCACATATGAGAACATCTTTGAAAAAGATAGATTTTCCACGACCCGAACCAGTGAATCCAGCCTTTCCCCCTTCATCATCACATATATTTCCACATTTACCAGTAACATGGGATGATTGAAAAAGATTCGGAAATTCCTATTGATTATCAACATTTTGTTGAACATCATTTTGTTTAGTGTCATTAACCAAAGAGGGAATAGGATTTGGTTTTGAAGGTTCGATCTCTTTTCCTTTAAGAGAGACTTGAGATACAAAATTTTCTGAAGTCAAAGCATCAGTAGAAATATGAATTGGATATTTAGGAGACTCACTATTCTTATAAGAAGACTTGGAAAAAGATGTGTCTTTTGTAGTTTCCTTTCGTCGACAAAGGTTGGAGGGGTGGCCTCTCATCTCACACTTCTTACAAGAATCGTTCTTTTGGCACAGCTCCAAAGAGTGCCAATAGTCATACATTCATTACAGTAGAGAGGATTTTTCTCATATTCAACATCAATTAAAATGTCAACTGAGTGAGTGGATGTTATAACCTTTTCAATAAGAGTGGAGATGAGATAAACTCCCACCAACATCTAGGGAAGGTGACCATATCTAACATCTTCATTTTCCTTATAATGTTGGATGGGTGACCCTATTGACATGCCAATGTCATGCAAAATCCTCAAATTCCAAAGGACCTAGTTGAGTCCATAAAGACGAACCCAGACATGAGAAAAATCATTTTTGGCTTGAAAGACATTAAAATAAAAAGGCCACTCATGTATATGAAGACACATTGGTTTTAGAAATAGACAAACAAAGATCTAAGAATGAATCTTGAAGTCATCCGATGGAAACAAGAAATTAAAAAATCCTCAACCAAGTGAGATACATTTCCAGCTAGCAAAACCCCATAGCATCGAAATTCTGCTGAACAAGTCCTCAAGTTTACAAGGCTTCCACCTTTGGGTAAAACAATGCGAGAAATTAAAGAATGTTTTCCCATCATCAATATCTTAGAAGGCATAGTAGTGTTGGCCTCTACATGAGTATATGATCTCTTGTGAAGAATTCTTCCATAATGAGATTCCCTAGAAGAAAGCAGCGAATGAGCCTCATTCTTTTTTTACCTAAAATTGAATCCTTCATCACATCAAAATATGAGCAGGAACCATATGGAACATCACCATGAATCCACTTTAGTGATTCCCACCGTTAACCCTCAGCACCATACTCAGAAAATGAATTCGTCAAAGTATTCTATGCTTTGCACACATCATAGTACAAATCTCTGTGATGAGTAGAAGTGGAAAAAATCTGAAACCTATTGAAATCTAAGATCTGAGGATCAGAACCTTTGATGCATCGCACCCAGACACATTAGAAGATCCGTGGATTGAAACCCTCTTCGTATCAAATGTCTTCGCACCAACTGACTTGGTCCCCAGAGCCGTCGTCGCTATCAAATATTCTTCCTTTGATCCACCGACCTCAGATCTCCTCGGAGCCAGAGCGACATCCGAAACGAGAAACAGTGAAGGTGGAAATTTATCATGGGGAACCTAGACAATATGACCTGATGGAGGGAGAATCTTTAATCTTATTTAGTGAGATATATCAATTTCTGAAAAATAACCCTAGAACCCTAGCATCTTCTATATCTATAGATGAGCGCCTCTCGTTCTTCCTTCCGTTTCGCCTAACATTCTACCATCTCATTTACCAAAATACATCCCATATGGGATTTCAAATGATTTTAAATACAATACACACTATTATTAAATACATTTATTGATTAATGTAGGTTTTATCCCAATAATATTTGAAATTTGGGTCCGTTTATCAAATATTTTTCCTAGGAGTGAATTTGATGCATTATTTTACCACTTGTGGGGGCTTGTCTCATAGAAAATCTAATATGAGGTTTGTATTGTCACTATCAATCATTGTGGATAAACAAATTAAATAATTTTATTGTATTAAGGAAGTTATTTGGTTGAATATTATATTGTGTGGCCTATCATAATATATATATGGTATTACAACATTTTTTGATATCTAATTTGCACTTATTATATAAATATAAAAAATTTTCCTCATAGTCCAAATAAAAAAAAATTGGTTTCATTATTTTAGAGAATTCATTTAAGAAAGGTTAGTGTGTTAAAATAAGATACAGACAGATGAAAAATTAGCCAATTTTGTGCCTATGATTTTGAAATTGTTTAAATTGGATCATTATTTAGATATTTTAAATATAATCTTGATTCAATATCATTGGTTGAGAAAAAATCAATAATTTTAGTTTTATATTCTAATATTATATTTTTTTTAGTTTCATTATATTCTAATTAGTAATTATAAATGTTATATTATTTTATTCAATCATATTTTTCCTACCATGAATAATTATTTGTTTTATTTTATATTTAATTTTTTTAATGATTTCCTTATTTGAGAATGGGGGACATTTATTCTAGATTTTAATTATAAACCTAGTAATAATCCACTTAGTTTTATCCACTATCCCATACATTCTGGTATATCTATATTATTTTATAGGATTAGTTATTTTTTTAAAAGGGTGGGGCCAAAGCCTCATTTTTATTATTAAATCAGAGCAAATTCCTATGTTTAACTAGGTAGAGGGAAACCCATTACGTAGCTCGATGGCCTAGTGGGCTTCTATCCCATTACATAGCCCATAGGCCCAAATTCTAAGGCTAATTCACATTCTATGAATAGTAACCTACTGCTTCAGTACCGCACAGTATCGTCGTCGCTACAGTACCCTGCCGCCACTACAGTGCCCTGCCGCCGCTACAGTACCCGCTGCTGAACAGTGTCGCCACTGCTACAGTACTGCTACAGTAACCTGCGCCCCATGGGTTTTGAACCCCCATTTTCCATTTAGTATTACGGGGTTCTTACCACTAAGCCAAACCCCAACTACTTTTATAGGATTAGTTATATTAGTCCCTTAGTTTGAATCTTGGTTTCTTTAGTGCACGATTTGTGACATTGTTTCCTAACCAATCAGAAGCGTTCAATTTTTCTAATATAGTTATCCATTGGATTAAACTCATAAGGCCCCATTTTTATTTTTCAATACCAATTCTGTTTTTATTATAATTATCTCTTATTAATTTTCCTTGATATTTTCAATAATGTTATGATACTCAATGCATTATTCCCTAGTTGAGTTCAGGCACTCACCTAGAGATTTATTCTATAGGGAAAACAATATTAGCATAGAGAGATATCTAGATATAATCAAATATTAGAGCTCCACTGTAGGTTTGTTTATTATCTCATTCTTTTCATTGTGAAAATTCAATATTATTGTATTTTCTTTATGGAAACACATTACTCATGCCTTACAAATAAGAACTATTATCAAATTTTTGGTCGATACACCTAATATTTTCCATTCATTAACTGATCTAAAAAAATATTATTTAAATAAAGAAAGTCGTTGGAAATAACAACTAGATTATAAATATTCATCATTTCCTTGCATTATTTTATTGGATGTTTTTATTTTAGTGATTCTTTTTTTTCTGAGATCTCATTTTTGTTTATGAAAACCTTACAATATCTATTAGATATTTTTAATACTCTCTTCAATTCCTTATTATTATTTCCTTGAATACGAATAATGTTTTATTTGGAGTGGTTTTCTTATCATACATGTAACAACAATATGATCCAAATCACATTAAATACATGTATTCCTTTATTATCGGATTGTTCATTTTCTTCTCACATATCATTAATCACCAATATTACTTTTATCTTCTAATTGTTTGACCAGAAACTATTATTCCATAATAATAAAAAGAGGAAATTATGTTCTGAGTTTTTATTCTTTGTTGCATGTCAATTTCCAAAAAATGAAAACTGTAACATAGGTGATGAAAAGTTGTTTATAATTTAAGCTGTTTATAAATGTGAAAAAAAATCAACGAAATGTTATAAATAATTTTTTATAGAAATCATTTCTCCTAAATTTTATTACATTTGATTAAATTCCATGATGGATCAAGAATATTTATATTCCCAATACATATAGGTCAAAGGCTATCAAAATTGATACCAAACATACCGGTGGTTCTTATCGACTCTACTGAAGCTCTTTTATTATTCATACATTATATTGAATAGTATTCTAATTCTATGAAAATTTAGAGGATCCCACATAAGAATTGCGTGATTCATTAAATCATGGATATGTATGGGAGGAAATAGTCTTTATATTTCTTATCAAATTTGATAGTTAAACTTGTCTTTGAATACAACATACTTTTTTTAATATTAGTTCAAGGTACACACAGGATCTTCATTTTTTTGTCTACGTGATATTAGTTTTCTGGGATGAAGATATTGGTTTAGGGTTTCATGAGGTTCATCGTTTCTTGTAAAACATTTATTCTATCCTATGAAATCAAACTTGAATTTAGTATTTGGTAATGGTATATAGTGAATGTTTGTATTTTTTTAGTATATGCATGTGCCTATAAAAATCATGGTTTTCACATGGTTTCATTTTTTTTATGTATATATAAAATGGCTAAGACAAAAAAATATAGATTTTATTGGGGTGTGAGGGAGACTAGTTCTATGGAGATGTGGTTATGGGGAACCTTTATATTTATAGACTTCAGCTTTTTATGTTATTAGTATTTTATGTTAACATGGTGAGTGAGTCTTGGTGATGTATAGTGGATGATGACATGGAATAAGTTACATGTTCATTTCACTTATTATCCACTAATTATTTAACATTTCTCATTTACATTTTAATGAGAAAGTATGATGAGGATCCTACTAAGTATACTTGTATTCAATCCTATATCTTGAATATATTTAATATATTAATAGGATGTAACTGGGGATTCAACTAGAAATTAATAGAAAATGTCATAGAGTTCCCTGGTTTTTGTAGGGTAATTAGTAAAAAAGTTACTTATTTAAGGTATTTAATTTTATACCATGTTTTAGGTATGACCTTGCTTTCATTTTGGGATTGATTGTATTATTATATTAATCGATTTGATTGGTAAATTCATTTTTAGTACACAGAGTTTTTTATTGTAATGTATCCCATTATGTGTGTTTTATAATATCAATGAAAGTATCTATGTCAAGGATTATTGGACAAGGGGTTTTGGGTAACACTCCCCTATGCAAATGGGTCATGAGTGGTTTTATAGAGGATGTTTCATGACATGTGTAGTATTATAAAATCGCCATGTTTTTCCAATATCAAGAATGAAAAGTGAAACTTGTAAAAAAAATTACAAATGTTCATTCGTATCTCTTTTTTTCATTACATAATTAATATTCTCAATATATATACTTTATCATCCCACTAGAATATATGAATTTATATTTCTATATTAATATTTTCCTTCAAATTATTCCCATTGTATTTTATGTGTAATACTCATGTATATGAATTAGTATTGTATTTGACCAGAATATATTTCTCAAGAAAATTATTTTGGACTTCTATGGAATGATTTTGTTTTTGTATACTCCCCTGGTACTAGTTGTCAATTGGGATACATGTTTTTCTCTCAAACAAAATTCATTCTCTGGTTTTCATTCATAACCTCAATCCTACCATTTTTTCTTATGGATCATTGGTTCCATCAGTTTTCTATTATCCCTATATGAATCCTAATTATCCATGTAGTTTATCTTGTTTCATGGTTTTTTCATCCCCTCTATTATGTTTATGCGGGTTCACCCAAAAAGATACACGACCTAAGATTTTCAGGGTAATTAATTAACCCATAGTAAATCATCTTGTGAATTAATTCAATTAATTAGATCTTCTAATGTTCAGTAATTATATTTTTCTAAAACCCTAGTAAACTTTTAGAGGGATCATCAAATAGAGATTGTAAAAAAAATTAATGTTCTCTAAAACAATTTTTTGTGTGTCGTTCTTGATAAAGTTTTGATGTTTTCCCTATATGTTAATATTATAGTGAATTCCAATCATGAATAATAATGAAGATATGAATGATGGGTATATTTTTCACATAATTATAGACCCATAAGAACCATATTAATCCTTTTTATCATGAATAAAGGACCACCAAAAAAATTTATTCTTCCCATATAATTAATTATTCTTTTCATTTCTTAATTGATTCTATTTTCATTTCCATGTTCTTCTATTCTTGATTTATTTATTACAGATTATATCATGTACTACATTCTTTTAATATATATAAAATGTGTGTGTTGGGTGGTGTTTATTAAAAGAACATATCACTACAAAGGTCTTAATAAAATTTAATATTAACTTTATTACCACTTTATAACTCTTTTTATTTGGCTCTTATTTTCCCTTTTTCAATAGTGGTCTAATATCATATAGATTTCTACTTTAATCTAAATGGAATCTTCATCATCATGATTTATTATTCTATTTTTAATACTAAGTAAAAATTGATTATGTATTATATTGTATTTTTTCTTTCTTGGGAACATACCTTTAAATATATCCCTCAACAAAATACAATCAAATTTACGGTTGGATCGTGTGGTGGTTGGCTCGAGGAGTGATTATTGTCTATATTTTGAAACATGAAATAGGTGATGCATCATGGTGCAGATAACGAGGTGGTGATAATTTTGAATCAGGGATTTCTGAAGTATTGTGGTGCGATGTTGGTGATTTTGTTTGATAATTTGAATTTTGAAATATGTAATGTGTCTTTTTTGGATTTTTTTTAGGTTTCCACTTTTCCTTAAAAGGGATTATTCATTAAAATAATAAAATGGATTTGTGTGTGAATACAATCAAATTTATCATAATTTATAAGCACATATCATTATAATTACAATATTATATTAGTATATTTCTTTTTTTTCCAAAAAATAGTTTTTTTAGTGTAAAAAATCATTTAATATTTTGAGATCCAATAGATTTGTATTAATAAATTATTTGTTTCTAATAATTTCTTTGGAGTCAAACATCATTTATATCTTCAAAATGAATTCCATACTAAGGAAAAAATTCTTTTATGGGTGTGTTAGAGTTTAGTGTTAACATTTATAGTTTATTTTTGTTATTGATTTTTTTTGTTTTTTCATTGGTCTCCCTTTAATATTACCTTTTTCAAATGATATTTTTTATAACATTAAAAATAAAAAATTAAAAAAAATTACAATAAAATGATTTATATATATTTATCCCCAAATAAAATTTTTCAATAAATTTCTCATTAATTTTTAGGATTATCTTCAAAATTTAAATAATAATATCCATGATCGATGGTTATTATTAATAATATATTATTTTTTATGTTACATTTTCAAATTTTGATCCTTACATAAAACTATATTTCAATTAATTTTGTAAATCTTTTTTATATAGAATTCATGTAAGATGTCAAAAATGATTAAATTTAATAATTCCATTATATTTTCATAAATATTTTTCCACCCCCATTATATTATATATTTTTATAATAATAAATTTTTTTGGTGTTTCTGTTCTAAAAATGAAAATAAATGTTGATATGTATTGTTTAATATTTTATTTTTAGAGCCTAGATTCTGAATTTTACATTGACATCAAAGAAAAATATCCTCTCAAGTTATGTTGGTTACTAGCTGGTTATGTTTAGTGTTGGATAACTGAGAACCTAGAGAAAAATAAAAATAAGATGAGATCATTTTTTATTAATATAATTTAAAAAAATAATTCTTTATTAGGACATTGATAAGAATGACATCTTTTCCAATGCAAAACCGACTTCATGAAACAACTTCTCAAATAAAATAATTAACAAAATAATTTTATTATAAAAAAGTAGAATCTTACATAAATAAAAATATAAATTTTAGAAATAAAAATGAAATTATAATAAAATGAAATGAAATAATTTCATTTTATTAATGCATTAAATATTCATGTATTTTTACAAACATTTATAATAAATTATATACATATATTTTTGTTTATAATATTTTCAAATGTTTTATATTTAATTACATGAAAACATATTTAATCTAATATATACATTTTTATTTAAATAATTTTAATATATATATTAATTCCATATGATGTTTTTATTCTAATTTTCACCCAAAATTTTGAATAAATTTTTTTAGTATTCTAAGAGTGTAAAAAATTTTATTATAAATTTAAATTTTTCACTATCAATTTTCTTTGAAAATATCTATTCAAAATTAAATTTTATGTTTCTATTCTCACTTGTAATATGAAGTTTTTAAACCATTTTAGGAAAAAAATACACTAGAAATTTTCATTTTAAATATTTAGTGAAAACTTAGACTATAAATTATCATTGGAAATTTTATTTGTATTTTGATAACTTCCATTTAATATTTAATTTATCGAAAATATTTAAAATTAAAATTTATAAAATTTTATTATTTTGAATTTTAATTTGAATATACACTGTATTTTTCATTTATAAAAGATACATACAAATAAACATTTAATATATATATATATATATTCAAAAATACAGTAATAAATTTTACTTAAAGTTTCTATTGTAAATTAACAATATACATTTCAAATAAAAATTATCAAAAATAAATTTATTTGTTCAATTTTAAACAATACATTTATGTTTGTATAAATTTCAATTTGTAAGTGATTTTTCTATGTTTTCATTGAAAATATAATGTTGTTGATTTGAAATTTAAATTAAAACTGAATATCATGTATAAATTTATACTAGTAAATGAATATTTTCGGCATGAATTTTCATTGAAAATATCATATCAAAATTAGAGAATATTTCATTTAAAATTATATTTTCATTCAAAATTTCAAGGTTAAATGGATATTTTCATTATAAATATTTATTTAAAATCATAGTTGAAATTTTTTAGGTATCATTTTAAAATTAAATTCCATGTGGAAATTTATAATTGTAACTGAGAATTTTATAAGTTTCCAATGATAATATTCATTAAATATTTCTAATAAAATTGTCATTTTTAATTTAAAATTTAATTTTTTAATATATTAATTTGATTATATATAGATATTCAATTATGTATATATAAAAAAAATGAAAAGGTTTTCATTAAATTTTCACTAAAAATATTATATATTTATATTACATGATTTATGGTTTATGGTGAATATATGGTAATAAATTGTGATTTAAATTTCTAACAAAATTTTTTGCTAAAATCTTCTCTCTAAAACTTTTTGTACAAATTTTTGGTAAAATTATAAAAAAAATTATGTATAAATATTCTGTTACAATTTAAGTGGAAATTTAAATGCAAATTTTCCGGTAGACATTTACATAAAAAATAATCTTTTAAAATTTTTCAATGAACTTTTCTAATGAAAATATATATTTTATATTTAGGATTTATTTTGCGTTCTTTATGATTTTAAATGAAACATTATAATTTAATTTTTTTAGGTAAATTTACATTGGAAATTTGAATTGGAAATTTTTACTAAAAATTTCAATTTGGAATATTCACTAAAAATTTATCTTCGAAATTTGTAGATGGAATTTTCAGAAAAAAATATCACTGTTTATATATGTGTTAATATTTTTCACTAAAATATTATGAAATATATATATTAAAATATTAGTGATTTTTTATTAAAAATTAAATGTGTTTGTCATTATTTTAAGAAATCTTCATTCCCAAGAAATATTTTCATATGCCAAGTCAGTTTTTGGTGTTACTATCCTCAGAACCAGATGACATGTACCATAGATTAACTATAAATGTAAAATGAGGTGAGCATTAGTTAATATCTCATCACATGTTATTCCTTATTTTGTCTGAATATAATGTGATTATATTTCAGAGTATATTTTGTTTAAGTAATAGTCATAATAGTTCCCTGTTGTGACAAGGTCCTTGAGATATAATGACGATATCTCTTAAATATTAGTTATATGGTCTAAATTAAATTCAACGATGGGGTACAAAGTATGTCCCATTTTTTTAAATGGTGGCGACATGAACTGGTTTCCCAGCACATGCCCCAAAAGAATTTATTAATATAAAAAAGAGTTTACAAAACAAGCTCGAGGTGTAACATACTTACACTAGCAGGTAATTAGAGATTACAAAGCATAACAAAAAAATAAACACGAGCAGGGTACCTTCATTGAGAGTAAGATGTGCCTCCATGACCAGCCCTTAAACATCAGAAAGTAATACATACATAGAATGTCCCATGATAGGTGTTATTATTCATAAGAAGATGAATCATCCCCTCATGAATTTCACACATAGATATCTCCAATATGGGAAGATCATATGGATATACTTACTTGTAGGAATTCAACATGTACGATTCTCCTTGAAATTCATGTATATAACTCTATGAATATTTCCTTATATATTTATATTATCATAAATTCTTGTCATAACTGTCACACTTTGATGTATATAAATAATACATAATGAAATAGTTCATAGTTAATTTTGGAACATCATGTATGTCATGAATGATAAGTAATTAATGAATAATTTGAGGAAGAATTTCATCTTTCCATGTTTATGAAATTTGATATCGTATTCCCTCTTATTATGATGTAACTCTATGATAATTTTTATATCCATTGTTATCAATGAGTTCATTATAGTGTTGTAAATAATAAGAAATCAAGTTCTTATGTTTATGACACATAATATGAAACCCTCTTGATTGCAGATATCATCACAAAGAGATTATCTTATAAAGTGTGTGATCATTTATGGATTTCGACAATGTGACATTAACATCATTCTAGTGGGGTTCCTTGACACATTTATAGATAATAATACAATTATTTAGGAAAAAACACCTAATTTCAATGACAAATATGCATATAGGGTCACTCACATAGTGTTTCCTTTAATCTGAGTTAAATATTTATAAATAATAGTTGGGAAAAATATTATTCCCTAAACTAAGAAGTGGTATTTATTCATGATTTATCTAATCTCATATATTTTCCAAATAATTATTATTTACTTGAATATATTTAATGATTTTTATTTGTATAGTAATAAATCAGTATTTATTTATTTTTGTGAACTCTAATATAAATATGTATATCTCATATTTTCACTACTAGAAAAATGGCCTATACCCACAGTTCAAAACCATGGGTATAGCCCCCAAAACCGTGGGTATAGGCTATACCCACGGTTTTGGGAACTGTGGGCTGTAACGATGTCGGTATAGGTGTTCTTCCACCATGTCAACAAAAAATTCCCAATTTCCACAGTGTCAATGGCTTTTACCCACAGTTTCAAAACCATGGGTATAGATCCTAAAATAATGCTGCATGTAGGTTTCGATCTCGCGACCTCTTTGCTGAAACGTACCGCGTCTAACCACTACCCTACCATCAATTATGTGTATATATATTTATATTTAGTTAAATATAGTTATGTAAACCGTGGGTATAGAGGGATGAACCGTGGGTATAGGACTCCCACCAAAAAAATCCTTCCCGTGAAAAAAAAAATTTCTCGCGCACACATGGGAAACCTATACCCAAGGTTTTTCAAAACCGTGGGTATAGGTTTTTATCCCAGACGTATCCCCATGGTTTTCCCCAAAACCATGGGGATAGGTACCCCTATACCCACGGTTCTTAAAAACCGTGGGTATAAGTCAATTTTCAAGACCTATCCCCACGGTTTTGGAAAACCATGGGGATAGACCCCCATATACCCACGGTTTTGGAAAACTGTGGGTATAGGTCTTGAAAATTGTCATATCCCACGGTTTTCCAAAACCGTGGGTATAGGGGTACCTATCCCCACAGTTTTGAGGAAAACCATGGTGATAGGTCCGTTTTCCAGTTGTGTTTGAATAAAATATTTATATTACTATTCAATGAATAATATTTAAATAATTATTTATAAATTCAATAAATTTTTAGGTGGGAGAACACATTAAAGTATTAAATTCCATGATAAATATTATTTTACCAGACTAAAAAATAATATTTATCATTTCACAGGACATTGTACAACATGAAATAAAATAATATTAAAATTATTTTACCTGGTATAGGGTATATTATGGTTTTATAAAATTATTGAGATCCTTTTTAAAATTAATTAATATTTTAACCTTCACCCTTGGTCTATAAATATACTACTTTGTCTATTTTTTAGGATTAAACCATCCTATGTATTCTTTGGGTTTCTTATAATTTAATATTTTAAGATATTTTTTAGTTTTAATTTTAATCTAAAATGATGGTTTGTGTGTCATAACACCCTCTTCCATTATGTAGGATCTGTGGGTCCTTGGTTGATTTATGTAATTTTCCATTAAAAATTCTATGGGTTCCCCTCACAGGTGCATGTATATAAAAAATATTTAATGGAAGGAGAATTTAATGTTCAATCATTAATAGAAATATGTATTCAAGTCGATGAGGTGATACCAACATAGTCAATAAATAGGATGAGCAGAAGACTGCTCCAACACATGCTCAAACCAAAAGAAGTAGATATTTCACTTCATACATAGATGAGTTTATTATTTCCTCAATAAATCATCAATTATATAAGTTAATGTTCAATTTTTTTACTTATTTTACTTATGTATATGTGTGATTTATTTTATGGATACAATACAATGATCAAATAAAGAAATTGTCTACAATTCATTGATGGAATTAAAATAAATATATTACGAATATAGTATTTCTCAAAACATAGTAAATCAATTCTATAAAATCCACTTAATATAAAAATTCTATGAAGAAAAAAGCATAAAATTTAATCATATTAAAAAAATCTATTGAAAAATATTAAGCCATACTATGCCTCCCATAATCTTATTTAAGATAATCCCCTAGTTAAGATGTCAGGTCATCCTCTAATGGGAGCACTTTTAAATACTAGTTATTCTTAATAGTGATACAGTGTTGATTTAACCAAACGTATATTGGATATAATGACCATTGTATGTTAAGTAAAAAATTGGAATTCAGTATCGAGGAAATCCGAGTGAGGATTTCATGATTTGGGAGTCCACTTAATAGATCCGGGAGATTCTAGTTTTCAAATCATAATTCCACTAAGCTAAATATATTATTATAAGGTATATTTCCTCAATATAGAATATAATAATGTAAATATTCATCCTTTCCACTATACTTTTCTACATGGTGTGACATTATGATTACATTGGTGAGGTTTTTTTGGAATCAACAAAATAATCAGAGACTAATAAAATTAATTAAATATTATTATTCTCACCATATGGTAATATAATAATTTTCTAATAATATTATATTAATATATTATAGAATATAAAATTCATCATTGACATTTCCCAGGTCATCAATATTGGATAAATTCATTCTCTTATCCAATAATAACTTCTAACAATGGTACATGAAATTACATATTTTTTAACCTCAGCAATTGAAACATTAAGGACTAGAATCTATACATCTATATACACCCACTATGGAGGTGATTAGGGAAGAGTAATATATATATATATAAACATGGATGGTGTGTTATATTTTTATTTTTTGATATTATCTTCTATGTGAAGTGGACTTATAAAATCACATTAGACCATGAATACATATTTTATACCCAACTATATTTAGGATCTCTATCAGGAGAGTTCTAAACAAGAATATAATGATGTATCTATTATATTCATCCTAATTTTTTTAGAATATGTATCATTTATACATCATATACTCAAGAGGATTGGAAATGTCAAGAATCTATAAAAACTGTGGTTTACATTAACCTATGAATTTTGCACTAGTCTCATTATAACTCCACTCCCTTAGATATTCTCAATCTTTTTTTTGAATTATAATATTAAAAAAACTGTGTGGCATCACATTAATATTTTTCATATTATTCAACTAGAAGTTAAAAATATATAGTTTGAAAATATATCAATTATTTTGGTATGAAAGTGGAACGGAATTTCTAAGGTCCCAATGACTAACACCAATTTTAAGGTACTAATGAATCATCCAACAAAGTAAAGACAATCAAGTTGAAATCAAGGGTACATGATGTGATTTTCATAAAATGTGGAAAGAAAGGGAAAATTATGAATATTTATGCCCAATAAAAGAAGAAATGTGATCTTTATATTCATTCATTAGCTATTAAAATCTATCCATTTCAAATAATTTAGTATTAAATGGAATATATGTAACTAACTTATATATTTATACATAGAAATCAATTAAATTGTGAACTATTTATTAAATATAGGTTTACATATTAGACATTAACATATCCCAACTTACTTTTCTGGATTTTGGAGTTCCCCACTTCAAATTTCTTATAAAAAAGATATATTTTTTAAAATATTTTTATTATGTTTATTAAGTCGCCAAAAACATTATATATATGTCAATACTTTACATAGGTAGATTTATTTTCAAATTTTCAAATGAATGATTATTATTTTATCAATATATTATATATTATGTTAAGGAACATTTGAAAATGTAATTTCTGTGTTTGAATATACAATCCATGTAATGGTAACTGATAATAAAAATACTCACATGACTTATACCAAAGAAAAATGTGGAGGCACCGACTAATTCAAGTAAATAATAAGTTTTTCACTAGTTTACATTAAGAAGGATATTTTTATTTTTTTAATATAAAACCACTTGGTCAGTGTCATGATTTTTTTAATGTAGAATGAACAAATATTCATTTAGTGGAATAGATGAGAGGAAAATAGATATACATGCATCTGTTCATAAGGATGTTTTCAGTCCTTTTCTAGTTGATGAAATTGTTGGTTACTAGTAAATAATATCATATATTTATGATTTAATTAGATATAAATATTTATAATTAATGATGAATGACTCAAATAAATTATAAAATAAAATGAATTCATGATGGATGTTGAGAACCAGTCTGGTAAGAATATTAAAAAACTTCACTCATATAATAGTGTAGAATATACTAATTTTGACATTATTTATTATTTATGGGTGCATGGGATTCTATCGCAGCTCACTCTTCCTTACAGACTTCAGTTTAATGATGTGATTGAAAGGAGGAAAATCACTTTATTTGATATACTGAGATCAATGTCGAGTCATTATATCCTTCCATTATCCTTTTCGACATATGTATTAGTGATATCGGCCCATATTCTGAATAGAGTACCAACTAATGTGATAATGGAATACCATATCAAATGTGGTATATTATTAAACCAAATTTTCACTTATACATGTGTGTGGTTATAAATAATTTGTTAGGGATCCTTATAGAAATAAAATTACACCTCGTGGAACTTAGGGTATCATTATTGTATCTCCCAACAAAACTGTACAATACTGCACTTATGATCCCTCGTATAAGAATGTTTTTGTTAACAAACATCCCATATTCCTTGAATGGGATCATGTCTTTATAATATTTGATGGGAGTGAGATAGTGTTTAAAAAGGCCACAACTTTAGATACACAAGAGTTCTCTTAGGAACTTCTTCTAGAAGTCCCCTTGGGAGATATTCTTATAACATAAGTACTGCATCAGAGTATAAGAGATGTTATATAACCTGGACGAAATTTTTTTCTAATAAATAAATTTTATGACTCATTATTTGATAGTTATAATGATTCAGTAAACAAAAATGAATCAATATGGGGCACATAGTATAAAAAATGGTTTCAATGAAAAAATTCCAAAATCGATTCTATGTATTAAAAAAATGAATGGATTTTGGTAGATTCTGTGGTGGATGAGAAGCCTCGTGGTTTCATATGGGTATTCATGAAGAATAAAAACGTTGATTAAAAAATCCGTAACAATAAGGCATGACTAGTTGCAGGTGTTTACAAACCACATCAAGGAATTGAATACAATGAAACATTTTACGTAGTATCTATGATAAAATCCAACAAAATTCTACTTTCCATAACAGCATTACATGACTAGGATATTTGGTATATTTTTCTCAAAAAATACTTTCTTGCTGAAAATATTCAGAAGGATGTCTATATGACAGAATCAAAAAATATTATCACCATAGGATATTACATCAATTTTACATTTTGTGAATATATATAAATGGATTAACTCGAGCCTCATGGTCAAGGAATATTAATTTTTATGAATCCACTATTTAATTCTCATTAATAATAAGTGCATGTTATCCTTTTTTAATAAGTGATTTTTTTGGAGTCAATTAATTTTCTAAAAGTTTATATTGATGAAATATTATTTATCATAAAATTATATATTGGACATACAGTCCATTAATACGTTATTGAATATATTATTCTATATAAATGAAATATGCGAATTAGAATATATTCTTTGAATCAAGACCCATCATGATAGATCTAACATGACACTATGACTTCCTCAATGTATATACAATGATAAGATACTTGAGAGATTCAGTATGGACCAATCCAATTGAGGATTTTTCTAATGTTAAATGATGTACAACCTTCTAGGAAAATTTTTCATTATTAGCATAAAGGGAGAAAAAAATAAACAGTACTCCATACACTTATATGATAAGTTTTATCATCAAATCCATGTTTTATACTAATCTTGATTTTACATATGCATTGATAATGTTATAGAAATATCGAGTATACCTAAGAGACCACTATTGGATGAATGTTTAGAATATCCTTAAGTATCTAAGGTATAATAAATATATAATATAAGTATATAGAGTATTTGAGGAGGTTTCCATCAATGGATATCTATATTTTAGTTCATAGTTACATTATAATGATTTGAAATCATATTTTGGATTTATCTTCAAAACAATTTGGTGTGGTAAGATGGATAACCTCAAAGAACGTTTTCCCCAATGATTATATAATGAATTTGTGGCTTGTTTCATATTCTGATAATGAAACGGTAGTATTAATATAAATATTTCCAATACATGGTTGCAGTTACTTGAATTAAGTACCCTATCACATTTTACTATGATAATACTATATTGGCGACTCATGATAAGGATCCTAGGTCAAATAAATGTGTAATGAACATACTCTATAAGTTTTCTCTCTAGAGATAATTTCTTAAAAAAGGTGAAGTCATTGTGAGTATAGTATACATAGATAAATACATAGAGGACCTCTTGACTAAATCACTAAATCATCAAAACAATGAACATTATGTCATTTATAAAAGACATTGTGTTCTTCGAAGTTTGATCTAGTGAAATTTGTAGTATTTTGGACTTAGTTCAATTAGAACCAACATACATAAACTTTATATTACATAGAAATATTAAAATTGGATAATATTAAAAAGTATATAATCACATATGGTTCATTATTATGTTTTAAATTAATGTGATAATATCCCAGAGTATATGTTTCATTAATAAAGGTCATAACACATCCCTAAATTGATGTGGACCTTGAGATGATATGAATGTAATAATTAAATTTTAGTTATATGGTCTAAATGAAATTATATGATGTGGAATATAGTATATTTACTATCAGTAGTGAGTACTCATATGTGGGTAATAATGTAATGAATCAGTTATTGGAATGTTTTTTTAGAAAATTTCTCGGATAATTCTGGGACTAGGTGCTGAGACGATATGTGATTCTGAGGCACGGTGGGCCCCAAATGGTTCGATGAAAAATGTTATGTTTTTAAAATATCGTGTGAGTGGTTTTCCAAAAAACATGGAATAAATATAAAATGGGTGCCTAGTTCAGAAATTTGAGGGAACCGCTACATTTAGGATGGCAGGTTTACCCTAGGCAGCACATAACATTAGTCATCGCAGGTCACTAATTATAAAACATGATAAGGATGTAATCGTAAATAAAATAATCAAATAAAATAATTTTATTCTAAAATCTTAATATCTCATGAATGGTGAATCAGATTGGATATCCAAGACCACCGCTGAGTTCGTAATGTGGTGTCGTCATTAGTTGGGGCCTAACATAAACCTACATGGGTTGACTATGAATGTTAATTTTTTAATATTTTAAAGAAGAATAAAATATACATTACGAATTTTATTTTATTTATTTGTAATGTTTTTTAGTGTGGTGACACTACGATTAGGTGACGAGGAAACCCATTCTATTTCATGAATGAAAGAGTGTGGAGAATCTGCAATGTTGCAACCCCGATGCTGAAATGATTTTTTATTATTTAATAGCTTGACATGGATATGTGATTATATGGACAATGCTATAGAATTCCCCTAGAAGCTCTGGAAAAAATAATTGGTGAATAATGGCGGATTGACCACCTCAGGATCCTACGAATCGAGGATCAAGGTTCGATGGTAGATAATATGGGACCGAAGATTGAGGATCGAGGATCGATGAATGAATATGATCTAATCTCTCATCATAAATTGTCTAACTGAATCCATGTAGGGTTTGATTTTATTTTGACTCTCTTTTCCACCATTCTTGATATTCTATAATGAACATGGAACAATCTAAAAATAGATTGACCCATGGATCAGTCATTATTGCGGGATGGGTTTTACCAATTTTCAGGGTTATGGGAGATTAATACTATATTTTTATTGTTTACATTTACCATTCTAATGGGAATAAACAACGATTCCCATGAACAAAGACCTAGGTTCATTCCTCCATTTTGGTTCATGATTTTCTCCATCCATTATTTGTTCTTCGTGGGAGTTCTTCATTTGGACCGTGACTCGAGAATTCATGATTAATCAATCATTATGTACCTAATTATGGGCACAATGATCTTATATCATTGATCTGAAACTGGCATGGCATGATAGAGGTGAGATGATTATAGTGTCAGATGAATCAAACTGTTTCAAATGATATTTTCTTTTTAATGAAATTGCATCTTGATGGATCATGGAATGGATCCATTCCCATTACACTGAAGGTGGCTACCCTAGGATCACATAAAAGCATTTAGATCGAAAATCGAAGCACCAAAAAAAACCTGGTGGCCCATTGAATGGGCCACCATCATGCTAGCACTAGAAGCAGCAAGCAGTGAAATGTGGCAGAGGGGGTCACCCACGGCGGTGGTCGTTGGTGCCTGTAGTGGAGGATGCACATCTTGTTGGATGAAGAGGCCCACCGCGTTGAACTCAGTAGGGAACACATTGATGGGTCACAAATGGTCGAGCGACATGAGTGATAGGGGTTTCTTGATGAGTAGACCTATCCGGATGGTAGCCACTTGGTCATAAGACCTCATGGCTCAAGTTGATGTGGTAGCGGACACATCCTGTAGAAGGGAGCCGGCTCGCTCAGTGGGTTGGGCTGGATAGACTGTACAGGCCCAACAGATGGGTGGGATGGTTCTAGTGGCATAGCAGGTCGTGCCCCAGTGTTTCACATTCCAATGGTCCAGGCTAAACTAATACCAATGGGACAAGCCGAACCGAGCCCATTACGGTGGACTGGGTCAGTTCGGGTCAGGACGGACCCCGATCGGACCATTTTTAGAAAAAAAATTTGTAACTGTCAAACTGTGTGTTTTTTTGGAAGAGCCTTTTGTGGTGTTGGGACCCTATTAATGAGGATGTCCTCTTGAAATACTCTAATAAATCTTTTATAGAGGCTAGCATACAACATATTGGCTCATGGATTATGTGCTCCCATAACGGGCTCACTATGGACGAAATAATTTTAATGGTTGTAGCAAAGATGCATATTTCATCGCCTTTGAAGACATAGAGTTGGAATTTATTGAAGACTTGGATATGGTCTCATACAAAGACATTGATTTTGTCACCTACAAATATGCAGATTTGTCTTTTATGATGATGTGGAATTGTTCTTTTGCAAAGATGTGTTGTTTTCTCTTACGAACACGTACAGTTGGTCTCCTGTAAAGATGCAGAGTATTTGACCTATGAAGAGGTGGAGTAGGTATCCTACAAAGATGCTGAGTAGATCTCTTGCAATGACGTGAAGTAGGAATTCTGAAAATATACCGATTGAGTCTCATGTGGAGACTATAAGTCTCATCATATTTGAATATTCCTTGAGAAGTATCTTTTGTCAAAGGATTGGTTGTGATAATGAGACTTCTTGCCTTAGTGAGATTGGATTACTGAGGTAAATTTCATGAAATATCGATACCTGTTGTTCTCTGTATTATTTAGTTAGACTTGTTCTAATATATTACTTTTAGATAGCTCGAGGAGGGAGATATCCAAAAATTGGTCATGCTATGAGAAGAACCATATGGATTGTAGTGGATGATACCTTGTGTCATTAAATCCTTTATGAGTATACCTGGAAGTTTTTTTGTATGTGTTGTTGACACATACATGTATTGAGATGAATTTATCTTCTTATTGTTGTTTCCTTTTTACTTTGTGTTTCGGGGTTCCCAACTATTGGTTGTTTTACTCACCGCTGCAAAGGATTTTCCCACACGTGTTGTGTCTTGTGCATACGACTGATGCTTTAACGGATTCCTTGGTGGACCTATTCAAGGTGTTTCTTAGAGTGACATTACAAATGTGGTATGCTTCTGTAGCTTCAGACAGCTATTTCTATACCTACCCTTCGGGTAGGGTTTCTGCAGAAGAGTTCCAAAGACATTTACTATTACTTTTTCTTTTTATTGGGATTGTATTCCATCCCTGTTTAACTTTTGTTTTCTATCATCATATGTTCTATCTATTTACATTGTGTTTTCACATTCCATCATCTATGTCTTGGATTTGAGTGTGTGTGTACTTGTACTTAGTAAATTTCCTTTTATTTGATTGGGATAGGCCAACTTAGCACTAGTCACCATCCCCTAGCCTATGGGAGGTGGGCTTTGGGTAGTCACAGCATGGGCCTTAGGGGATGGGTTATGGTAAAGAATTGAATTCATGAAGTTCAAACTTGATTATATATATGCCGGGAGGATTATAAGGATAGTCCCACCCATATGAAGTCCACATATATGCATGTCATTGATATTCTAATTTGAGAGTGTGTGTAATGGTCCTTAGAAATTAATATTAACAATAATGCACACCATAACCAACACACATTTCTGTATTTTCATAATCCATGATAACATAGTTCCTAGTGAAGATGGTTTTTTTGGCTGTGTCATAAAATAAATGCCATTAATTTCTATATTGAGGAAGTATTTTCCCTTCAATCTTTATAGATATTTTTATCTAACATCCTCTGATTGAGATGCTACTTTATTGTAACACCCCGACCCTAGTTTCCCTGTGCTAGGGAATTATTTTATTAAATTGGAGTGATTACAAGAATACAGTATCCTAAAGGACCGATTAGTTTAGTAGTATTGGAAGACTAGATACATACATAAGTTTAACAATACATCTTGAAATGAAATAAAGAATAAAACATCTATTTGTATCATCTATAACTCTTATATTATCCTTTCAATTCATTCAAAATATACTTCTCTGCATCCTAGGGAAAAATAAAACCGCTGGAAGGGGTGATATCAGATGCTCAGTAAAGGTAAAAAATATTGTGGGATCATAAATAATAAGTAAAGGTGGATAACTGAATGTACAAATTCCATTAAAAATAAATAAGAACTCAATATGGCAGGAAAAAATCTGAATAAAAATTCCATAATAAAACATAAACCTGGGTATTCTACTAGTCCAATAACCACATGGACTATCAATATTTAATTTCATAATGGTGGAATGAATAATTGTCAGCATCATAATCATATCGTCAATTCCTCATTCCAAGACCATAATAATTGTTCCCTCAAGGCCTCGTTCAATGACACTAATTTATCACATGAGGCTTATCGATGCGTCCAGAGTCTATAGAAGGCCTCATCCATCACTTAATATGTCCAATTCATATGGGAATGCATAATATTGAACATCATAATCACATTTTCAAGGCCTCATGTGAATAAAATAACAACCATTCTATCATGGCCTTATTCTAATACCCTAGTTTGTCTCATGAGGCCTATTGATTCATAGAGGGGCTATATGGGGCCATAGCTGTCACTTACTAAGTCCAATGAATTCCTTATATTGAAGGGGGGAAACAACATCAAAATAAACATTAATATTGAAACTTAACTTATGAAATTTAAATAACTTTCCAAAATCATTAAATAGAAATACTAACTATTCATATTAATATAGTTAATGGTATCCTGATAGCACGTCTGTAGTCAAACAAATCATAAACCATTCAATACAATATGTTAGATTATATCATGAGAGAATAAAACTCAATTAAACAAAACATCCAACAAATTCTGTTGACATACATGAAAAAAAATCTATTAAAACCATTAAAAATATCATCAGAAAAATAAGCCTACATTGAAATCATTTATTCAAAAGCTACAAACGTATAAAAGAGGACATTTAAAGACAGATTTTGGAATCAAAGTGTCCAATACCACTTTGAAATTTTTAAATGGAATAAACAATTTAAATCATTAATGTCCATATAAATACATCCTTAAAATTATTTAGAAAACATGGACATTAATGAGATAAATTTAGAAGAATAAATTTTTAAATATTTAATACAATGATTTAGTTAAAGTGTAAATTACATAAAACCTTAAAAATATTATTTTTCAATGCATTGTGATGAAATTAATAATACAAATAAAATTCTATTTATAATATTTTATATAAATAAAAATAAATATTTATGATAATATCAGCAATATTGAAATGGTGAAATGGTTAATTCTCTAAACATTCAAAGCGTCTCATACCACTTTGAACATTTCAATAATATGCCCAATATCATTAAATGAAACATTAAATACCCTGATAAAAAGGGTATTCATGATATAAAAAAAACAGAAAAGTTCATACACAACACAAAATAAATAGGTGGTGAACATGGCTTATATATCATGAAAATTAAATGTGAGACTGAATTCCCTTCCCTAAAGTCCCGTTTAATTACGCCGCTTTTGCACCTCCAGAATAATAAACATCTGTTTATTAAAATAATTATCTATAAGTAAATTATATTCTTATTATAAAAACATTATCTATTAAAATCATTTTATTGTATTACTTTATTTATGTGGATGAAATTAAGGCGTTTTGATATCATATTTTACTTAAACATTCCCCGCCTTACACCAATTTCACAGTTTTATTAAATATAAATTAAACATTAGTTTAACTAATTCTAGAAGAATCAAATACATGTAATTAAAAATTAAATATTATATATAGTTGATATTTTCCATCCATGAATATGGTAATAATAACTATTTTTAGAAATGTCTATATATGTGGCTAATCGACCATTAACGGGATGTTGTCGAAAGAGTAGGAGTGGAACAATTATATATGTTATATATATAATACATCAAGTAGGTTAAAAATCAATATAATATTAAATTACTCTATAAATAAATTTTAGGGTATATGGTTTTTAAAGGAATGGGAAAATAAAAATGAGAAGAAGAAAAGAAGGAGGAGTTAGTGGAGACTTAGTCTTTCCTCGGTGTGACTTATTTTGCATAACCCTTTTACTCCATTGGTGATTAGAGTTAGATTACTCTAGAACAAACAAAGGTATTCTAATAGGATTAAGAGTGTGTATTTTGTATGATATTTAGATTTTTAAATGGTATAATTCGTGCTTTTCCAATAGAAGGGGGAGGGGTTATTTTTATATGAGGAGAAGGATAACTTCATATTTAAATAAATTATTAAAATAAAATAAATATAATAAAGGTTTGAATAATTTAAAATGGTCTAAAAAGTATAGGATATCACATAGGATAATGAATATTTTTATGCTTCTTCTTTTTTTCAATAATATTTTGATTTTTATATGTTTTAATTAAATATTGTATTCCTAAAAAATGATTTTGTCAATTTAAATACTATTCATAACATTTGACTTTAAAATAAAAAAAACATGGATTAAAATTAGAATATAATTTTTTTATATTTTATATTTATCGTAAAAAAATATATAATTAGGGAATTTTCATAAAGATGCAAAATTTATTTATTTATTTATTTATTTTTTATATCATTAATTTGATTTAATCATTAATTAAATTAATACTTCATCGTCTTTGTAAAAGCCATTGTGGTATTCAATAGTTTTCTTAAAACTAAAAATAAAATTTTATTAGAAAAATAATTTTATTATATTTCCAAATATTAATCTTGTTCGAATGAAACATTAAGATACCCTTATAATAAAAATGTTATACAATGTAATGTTTATAGTGTGAACGCCTTGTCTTACTTTTATATAAAATATTCTAAAGGTCTTAAATTGTTTCGTGTGGGTCCAAAGGGTCCCCAAATCTAATAAAAAATATAAAATGGTAATAACTTGTTTATATAAAATTTTTTAGATGTAATATGGGTCATTTAATGATTCTAATAATTCTAATTGATTTTTTTAAATTTTTCTTATTCATGAACAAATTCTGCATCAACATCTCATAAGAATTAATTTTAATTATTTCATATATAAAATTAAAAATAAATTACTATAAAAAAATAAATTATTTAGGTTCAAAATAAAATTCTAAATCCATTTAATATGAATATTCACTCGTATACATAACAAGACATCTTCTATGATTTTTTCTTTTTTCCTTTTTTTTCTTATGCATGCGTTGTATAGACATTTGGAAAATAGTCATGTTATATAATATGAAAATTTGAAATTAACAATGAAATAAATAAATAATATATTATAATTAATAAATAATCCATTAAAACATTTTTCGCACTAAATTATTATATATAAGTTAACAATTCTTACTTTTTCAGTGTTGTATTGGGACTACGTCAGTAATGACAATGATTTTTATAATAATCATGAAAATAATATAATTTTCATGTTCTATATTAATTCTATAAAACATTCTATGTATAGTATAATTATTTAGTTATTATATATTTTAAATTTTTTTTATATCAAAATAATATCATGATGATGTCACAAAAAATACCAAATTTCATTTAAAAAATTTGTCTTTTTTACTATTCACCAAAAACTAAACTATTTCATAAAAAACGTACAAATTATTCAAACCCATTCATCAATTTTTGGAATTAAAAAATGAAATAATTTTTTTAAAATAATTTTTTAAATATGAGAAATTTAATTTTTAATTAAAATTATCATTTACTTGAAATATATATTTTTTTAAAAAAAAACTAATTTTATGACACCTTGAAAAATTAACATAGGTTTTAATAAATTATTCTAAAACCATATAAAATGAAAATATTTTTTTAGTCATAATTTTTATGAAAATATATTTTCTATTAAATAAATTTATTAATTATAAAATTCTAATTAAATATTTATTTCTCACAAAAATACCAACACGTAATTATTAATGTCACGACCCATCCTCGGGACCCGTGTCGTGACTACCCCAAGTCCACATTCCATAGGCTAGGGGTTGGTGACTAGCACCAATGGTGTAAATCTCTAACCTGGGAAGGCAATGACTTTATAAAAAGTAAACACACACAACAGAGTACACAATTGAAAGAAAAACACACTTGTACAACTATATATAAAAGAAGTGATGGAAAGTAAAAGGGGCCCAAAATACAAGCCCAACTATAAATTACAAGTTCAATTGAAAGCAAGTAAAACTGAAAACAATGGAAAGAAAAGTAATGCAGCTATTGGGTCGTCCTTTGGGGTTCCTTACCAAAAGGGTAGGTATAGATGGCCTCCTCAGCACTCCACCTCTGTCATTTTCCTCTGTTTACCGTCACACTGAGTGGTCCACCTCCGGGTACTATCTAGTCCTGCTACTCTCTGCCTCAGTCAGTGTTGTTCTTCGTCTGTAACCAACATAACGAGTTACGGGGATAGCCCATGTAGGGGTCAGTATAACAATACTCAGTAGGGACCATGAGACCCTCAAGGTGTCACAAAATCCAACAAGGATAAACCAAAAACAACAAAATATACTGATAACCCCACTTAGGTATATGCCCATACATATACCTAAGATATCTAGTTATCCATCTCAGTTAGGAAGTAAACAAAAGGTTAATGACTCAACTCAATCCAGGAGTTTATTCAAGCAGGGTAATATCAAGTATCATCCCCAGTCAAAATGTCGAAACCTAGAATGATGAAGTACTCCTCCTATATAGTGTATCGTGGGCCTACCTCATCACACAGAGGTGCTTCCCACTGTACTGGACTGCTGAGGTACTCCTCCTGTCGAGTTCCTTGGGTCTGATGCGTAACACAGAGGTGCTCCCCACTGTGGCTCTACTGAGTCACATAGAGGCGCTCCCCCTCATAGCCTACTGAGGTACTTCTTATGTCGAGTACCATGGATCTTCTGCGTCACACAGAGGCACCTACCACTATAGGTCTACCGTGTCACACAGAGGCACTTCCCACGGGGCTATTCAAAACACTCTGATTCGATCGGTCAGTAGTCTTCGAGTCTCAATGCGCTGCTAGGTATCCGCAATAAGCTCGCTCATCTCCGTGGAGGATCCTCTCCATGAGCTACTAATATATTCTCTAACTACCATGATGTACCACAAAAATGTATCTCAAAGATCCTCCTTTTCATAGTGTTCTCAACGCAACTGATGGCGCATCAATCGGATTCCTGGTCTGTGAGTTATTAGCCTTTTAGTCCCGGGGGCCCCGTTGGATTTGTGTACAAACCAACCTGACAGTATCTCAACTATACCCCAAACTCAAATGGCGTATTCTCAAAGGGACAGCTTCACTTCAAGAATACCAACGCTACTGACAGTTCGTCAAATGGTCGTCTGGTGCCAAAGTTATGGCCAAAGTAAGAAATGTGTCAGTAGTGGGGCCAGGATCGGTCTGACCTGGTCAGACTGACTCGGCCCAACCCAGTCTGGGCCGACCCAGTCTGGGTCGACCTGGTCAGACCTGTTGGGTCTGACCCGGCCCATTGGGCGGCTCAGCCCATTAAGTTCGGCCCAGTCCGCTGGGCCCGGCCCAGCGGACCGCGATGGCGGTTTGGCCCACAGCGTCAAGAGGGTGCGGCCCGGTGTGGCTTGGCGGGGCTCGGTCTGAAGGATGAAAGGGGGCCGATTCATACAGCTTGGGAGCCCAAGTGGAGGGCTAGCTCAGGGGCGCACAGGTCACGCAGTGGCCAACTCGGGGGCGGCTAGGTCGCGTGGGTCACACCGAGGGCGGCTCGGGTTGGCCGGGAAGCGGCTCAGCCAAGGGGGCCACGGGCGGCCAGTTCAGCTGGGCGCAGCCAGCGTGGGCGGCCGGTTTGGAAAGGCACGACCAGCACAGGCAGCCAAGTGGGTGGCAAGGCGGTGGCCAGGCGGGCGGCCGGGCGGCGGACAGGCGAGCAGCCAGGCAGGCATCCTGGCAGAGGCCAGGCGGGGGCATGGCGGGCGCCCTGGCGAGTGGCAGGCAGCGGCCATGCAGCGGCCAAGCAGGCAGCCGGTTTGGGGGGTGGTGCGCAGCCAGGCGGGCCACAGGTTCGGCAGGGCGTGGGCCAGCACGGGGCACCACCGGGGCATGAAGGTGGTTCCGGCACGCGGGTTCGGCTGAGGTGTATGGGTCATCGTGTGTGCGGCATGCTTCACGGAGGCCATAGGTAGCACGACCTTTGTTGTTGCCACCACTGTTACCTCTTGCTTCATCGCCAAGCCGTATAACAATCAAAAATGAGATCGGCGGAGGGATTCGGGCAATGTTAGTTGGTCCACACCCTCTGCGTTTAGAGGGTGATAACATTTGGATCATGTAGTGAAGAAGAAAGTTCAACAATACGTCCGCAATAAAACCTTATCATCCTTTGAAGAAGGTAGGAAAAAGTTACAATTCCAACATGTAAATACCCCCTACCTCAGCTTCGTCGTTCATCATTCGTTGACGTCATGGAATGATGGTCATCAATCTGTGGTAGACGAACACGTCCCACTTTAAAGGGGTCTGGGGAAGAAGGTCAGAGGGGGTCGTTCTTCATAGTTGATGGCGTCCCTCATCGGTTTCCTTTTTTGGGAGAGCGTTCTTCCTTCAATATTTCTTCATTGGAGAGTTCTTTTCCCCCCAAGATCTACCAAAATACCAAGGGAAAAATAATAGAATAAGATGTCTATTATTTGTTGGCACAATAATTCAAATTGTTGTGTTCAATTAGATGAGACAACTCATTTAATTAATGGGATAGTGTTGGCTCAAATTCAAAATTAGAGGAGGTGGAGAGTTTCAATTAAGTGAAGATAGTTGGAAAAAATTAAACAAAGGGAAGTTTAAAGGTTTCTCCACATAAAAGGGGGGTTCCAAGGGGTTACAATCCAGGGTTGTCCCCACTGAAAACATATCCTCCAATGGGAGGTTATGTGCGGGTGGGCCCCACCACCAAACCTCTCATGGGAGGTTATTGTTTGGTGGCCCCTACCTCTAACCACCTCTTGGAGGTTTTAACCACCAATATAAAAATAAGCTACACACTTATTTTTATTTAAGCTTTTTTAAAAAAATATCAAAAACTAACTTACATTTTCAACCAACTCTAGTCGAGGTGAAAGTCTTATTAAGAGAATACCGGTGATGTGAGCTCAAAGGTGCCCTCGGATTTTAGTTTTAAGCAAAAATTCAAAAGTTATAAAAACCTGCTCGTATGTTTATTGAACATACCTGAAAAAAACTTCAGAAATTGATTCCGGGCACACTGTGCCTCAGAATCAAGAGCCATAAATTTTTGCAGACTTGAAAAAATCCCATTTATTAAAATAAAATATTGACAAAAAATCCAGCTCTTTACATTCTCCCCACCTCAGGGCTTTACATCCTCGTAAGCTACAACTTGGTCTAAGGGAATAAATGAAGGTACTGAGCATGCATCTGAGCCTCCCACTCCCATGTTCTCTCTGGGATGTTCCCATGCTGCCAGGGAATGCACACCGGAGTTATCGACTATTGTTTCGCACAGAATCCGGGGATGACCTCCTGGATGGGAGATTCAAACGTTCCGATCGGTTTCTAACGGGTTTGTTCGTAGAACCGGAAACATCCAATGATTCCACATCCATTTGGACCTACTTTCCAAAGGCAGACACTCATTAACTTGTGGACTAATGAGGCTTAGGAATTTGCATTGGTCGAGAGGATGGGAGGTCGGACTCATCACACCTTTTTGAGGGGAATTATTGTCTACTTCGGGACTCTCTTTATAGATTTAAGTTATGTTCGTGAATCCTTATTACATTACCAAGTATAAAAATGTGCTTTCCTTTAGTTTTAACAATCAATGATTAAATATGCAAGAAATTTAGAGAATCTTTTATATGTATTCGAGGTTCTTCATCAATAGAGAATCATCTATATCTGTTTAGAGATTCTTGGTCAATGGTATCCTTCAAAACATTTATATAAAAGTATCTTGGTCATTATGATGACCAGGCTGGTTTTAAAGCCACTCAGTGGGGAACATGAAGTTTATCGTCATTCAGAAGGACAGGGATTATTTCAAAGTTGGGATCGAACCCATAAATGGGCTACCTACGTATCCTTTATTTTGGAAAAGGAATCAGAACCCACGTAGTTCGAGTTATGGAGTATGATGTTTATGATTGATGGCTCAAAGATGAATGTCATAATTACTTTTACACTCTAAGCTCACGTGAGTCACGCTCGGTGTGAGAATCAAGAGGTATTGGTAAAAATTTAGACAATTGTGCCATGAAAGATGCAATCATAAGAATTTGTTTGGGGCTTATGTATGGATGACTGCCCAGATAGATGAAGGTTTAGGATTTACTTTTAGGGAGAAAATCCATGAACAGGGTCCATAAAGTTATATGTGCTTCATGGAGATTTGAATACTCTAATCTTGGGGCTTACTCCTATGGAGGATGCCCAATTTAGGAGGGGACTTATGATTGGGTTTTACTCCTGAAAAGGAAACCCAAATCAAAGGTAAATTATGACTGGTTAAGAGAAATTTAAGGGAACTTGGGGCTTACTCCTAAAAAGGAGACCCAAGGTTAAGGGACTTGGGGCTTACTCATGAAAAGGAATCCCAAGGTTATGACTGAGTCTTATTCCTGAAAAAAGGAGACCCAGGTTAGGGATTAGGGTTTGGGGCTTATTCCTAAGGAGGATGCCCAGATTAAAGGTTTTATCACTGGGGATTATTCCTGAAATGGAGACCCAGGTTAAGATTCTCTCATTTTAAAGGATGAGGTTGAATGAATGAACTCTCCGTATTTTAGTGACATAAGGATATTTAAATCACTAGACTTTGAGAGAGATTCCACAGAATTCCTTTCAGATAAGAAAGTCAAATCAAGAAATCATGCCATAAATGGCTTTGAAGAGTGTCTTGAAGACTGAATCTTGAAAAGGAAAGGTGAAATGGCTTAAGAGGGGGGAAAATGGGCAAGATGGACACCCAAAAAGATAGGGGCGCGCAAGTCTTGCAAGGCGCACAAGTCTTCCGTGGGCACGCAAGTGTTGGTCGCGCAGGTATACCTGCGCGACACAAAGTGTACTTGCGTGATTTTCAACCAGCAATGAATTACTTGAGAGACTCTTTTTTAAACCCTTTAAAATGTTCTCGAGGTTCTTCCAGAAAAGGGACACGCAAGTTATATTGAAGGAAATAAGTCGGCGCGCAAGTGTTTGATAAGTTTCAACACTTAGGCCTTCCTTCTTCTCTTTAGATCTTCCGTTCTAGGTAAGAAATTACCTTAGAAGTGTTCCGGAAGCTTTGAGAAGTGACTTGGGCGTCGGGAGCTTCAATTCGAGTTTCTAGAAAAAGATCCTCTCGAATGGGGGGCCCACAGGGTCTATTTATAGGCAATAGAAGACCCCGGGCGGTTACCGGGCGGTTACCAATTAGGTCGCGCAAGTCACCTGCGCGACCAAGGTCGCCGCGCAAGTGTACTTGCGCGCCAGTTAGATAACTTGCGTGGGGAGGTTACTGTTGATCTTTTCTTCCTTCCTTTGTTGATTTTTGATGTTTTCTTAAAAGGTTGAATCACTTTGAGCTCAGATATTCCCTTCTCCGATCTATAGATTCTGTGACGAAAGGAGCGTCAAAAAAAGTCCCCCCTCAGAGTTGGATCCGGAGAGAAATGAGGATTTGAATCTGAGGAAATCTAATCAATTCAAAGGAAAAGGGGGGCGCGCAAGTCTTCAGTGCGCAGAGGGCGGCGCGCAATTTTGCGTCGTGTAGGCCTTAAGCGTTCTGGGTACGGCGCGCAGGTAGGCTTCCTGGCCTATAAATACATGGCCTCACCTCCGTACAAGTATCCGGATTTACAGACTTCATACCTTCTCGAGATCTCAACGCGCAGGCCACCTAAGCCGCGCAAGTCTCTTTTCCATTGTTCCCTCGCTGTCGCGCTCCTATAAAGGTATTCGTATTTGCGCAGTTTAGACTTGCACGTCAAAAACTAGTGCGACATCCGAAATACTTGCGCGCCATTGTTTAGACTTGCGCGACTTAATTCCTTGGCCATTTTTTCCGAATTCTTTTCAAAAATTTTATGAAAAATAAACTCATTTAAGAGTTAAATTTGTTCATCTTTTGTGTAGATTCAATGGCTCCTAAGGGAATTGGAACGGCTGATGAACTGGCTAGCAAGCAGATTGATGACATGATGAACATTATTGGCCATGATTACTATGATATCTGTGACAGCACTTTCCCAGATTTGGATAAGTACTTGAAGAAATATCATCTTAAATTCCCACAGAGCATCTACCTGTCTCTGTGTGGTCATGGTCATCTGCAAGGAGTCAATGTTCCAAATGAAAACAATTATATACCTGAGATGCAGCTGCACTGCTACTTCTCTATTTTGGTTATGCTGTGCATTAAGAGTAACAACAATGGTGTGAACTTTCAAATTCTTCCTCCATGTCATTTCCTTGCAGTTATGAAAATGGAAAACCCATGGGATGAAATGTTTCTACTAATGGTTGGTGGAGAGAAGACAAACATGATATTAGAGCAATATCTGAAAAGAGTACTCTCTCCAAATGGCTCTTTACTTCCAATGCTCCATTCTCAAATCCATGTATCCATCTTCTAAGTCTCTTGGACAGAAACAGAGTCACTGTTTGATCAGCAGAAAATTTTCTCAAACCGCACTCAAGAACATCCTTTTACAATTGTTCCAAGAAGAGATGGTATCACTTCATCTCTTATTGTATCCAGTTGAATGAATGAATTCTAGGTGGTTGCTAATGAAGATCGGGATTCCATAAATCAAATGAAGTGTTATGTTGAAAGCCTCTTGTAATTCTTGAAAGAAGAGAAGAGACTCCAGTCTGTGGATGTCCTTCTAACTCTTGTGTATCAATGAAAAACACTTTTGTCTTCAATCATTTGTACCTGCATTCTTTCATTACCTGCTTCAAATTTACTTAAGCCAATGGGCCTAGTAAGCATAGTTTGATTTTTACTAGGATTATTACAAATAATCCTACAAACTTTGAATCTTTTAACTGCTCAATATTACTTAAATCATACAAAAAATGTATATTTAGTGAGCTGGAACTTGACTTTTATTCAGAGTTCCTTTGTCTTTTGTGTGGGCAGTTTAAAGTCATGCACGCCGGACATAAAGGGGCTAATGTTTAAGGTCGAAATAGCTTTGACTGAAAATGGATTAAAAATGGATTCAATTCCTTGATAATTTATCTGAAAACATATTACCATGCTCAAGTATGATGGAAAAAATGTAAACTATGGCTTAAGAATATTTGAATCTGAGGAATGATATGAAAAAGATCTAAAAGGCATTAGAAGAAGTAGTTTCCATGAATGAAGTTACTATTATTTAACAAAACCCGTTATGGGGTTGAAATATTCAGGGCAACCTATGGGCATTGGCTGCATGGTCAAATAAAATAGCATCTTTTGGCTGAAAAGTCTGTTATGTGGACTGTTTATGCAAGGCCACCTATGGGCACGTGCTGCATAGTCGGGCAAAAGAACTCCCAGAAATTTACTTTCCTAGTGCTAAAAGCCAGTGAAAGTTTATGGAGATTCAAATTTTCTAAAGCATAGAGTTTGTTGTATGGAAAGAGGTACTTGAATATGGAGAAGATATTTCCAAACAAGAATATCGAAGAACTGGATGAATATCACTCCTACGAAGGTCTGACCCAAACATAGGGAAGAAGAATAAACCATAGACTTGAATACTTTCAGATCATGAAAAAGGATATGGGACAAATATGTTAAGGATGGCTATTTTTTTGCAGATCCCTACATACTGTCGTTTAAGACAAATAAGGACAAAAGAGGCATTCTTCCCAAGAATGAAGTTACTATTATTTAACAAAACCTGTTAGGGGGTTGAAATATGCAGGGCCACCTATGGGCATTGGCTGCATGGTCAAATGAATAGCATCTTTTGGCTGACAAGTCTGTTTTGTGGACTGTTTATGCAAGGCCACCTATGGGCACGTGCTGCATAGTCAGGCAAAAGAATTCTCAGAAGTTTGACATTTTTGTGACTAGAAGTCATGAAAAGGGTTATGAAGATCTGAAAATATTTAAGGTTAGGATTATAACACATAAAGATGGGTATTGTCCAATGTATATAGAGATACATAGGTCAATGAAAACCATAATCATGTTGTGGCTGGGTCCTGAATTGAAACTTGGACTTCACTACGTATCTCATAAGAATGAGAATCAAGCCATACGTAGTTTTTGAAATGCATTTTAACGTCGTGCAGGACGAAAGTATGAGTGATCTTAGTTTAGGGTCATAGAATTCGGACCATAATAATGAATACACAGTGTGTGTTTTCATGAGGACTTTTCAACCAAGGGACTGAAAGTGAAATTTGGGGTTAGGCCCAAAAGGCTTGGGACTGTATTCGAGGGACACTCGAATGTTCCTACGTATCCCATAAGGATGGGAATCAAGTCCACGTAGTTCTAGAACTACCCTTTGTACAAATTTGGTTCGTACATGTGAAGGGGGAAAGGGGACTTTAGTGCAATGATGGTTTAACCTGTGATAAAAAGTTTAGGCATTACCATGTATGCACGTAGTCTTTTGAAAATGAAAACCATGATTGAAAAATCAATGTAAATAATAGTTCCTCCTCAAATGAGTAAATCAAAGAATATTGTAGTTTATTGTCGTACCAGACAAAAGTGTTGTATAGTTTAACGTCATATAACAAGGAAAAAAGTGAATCAATGTAAAGATATTGATTCAAGGGGCGGTTTCACAAATCAACATCATATGAGGTTGTGGTGAACCGATGTGAAGAGATTGTTTTTTGGTCTTGAACCCTGGGAGGTTGCCTACATACCCAGCCTGGAGGGCGAGGATCAAAGTCCGTGTAGTTCAATTAAAGAATGAATTAATGATCAAGTTGTTCTAGTGGACAATGATCTAATAAAAAATATTGTTGGGACTTACACATGGTTAGTGGCCCAAAGGGAATGTTATGGTTGATGTTCGCTCTAAGCTCACGTGAGTCATACTCGGTGTGAGAAACAAGAGGTAATAACAACCTTAACGATGCACAGTTTAATGTCATGTAGGACATAAAAAAAAGGGACTATGTAGTTTAAAGTCTTGCAGTTAGGACTATTGGTGCTTCACAGTTTAGTGTCATGTAGCAGAGACAAAATACAGTTTAATGTCATGTAGGACCTATCAATGATTTTCTGTACAGTTTACCGTCATGTAGTTAGGACGATGGGGATAAAATAGTTTAACGTCATATTGGACGAAAGGGGGACTGTGTAGTTTAATGTCATGCAGTAAGGACAAAAGAGTGTACCATTTTAACGTCATGTCGGACGAAAGTGCGAATTGTTTAAGGTCACATGCATGGACCGTGGATGGTGGAGTTTAATGTCATGCTGGACCTTTGATGATTATATAATTTAACGTCTTTTCGGACGTGAGGGACTTTTATACAGTTTAGCGTCATGTAGTTTAGGACGTCACAGTTTAACGTCTTGCTGGACATAAGGGATTTGCAAATAGTTTATGGTCATATACATGGACCAGGGATGATGCAGTTTAAGGTCATACTGGACGGTTTAGGGAACTTTTTCACAGTTTAATGTCATGTGGGACGAAGTTGCAGTTTAAAGTCATACTGGACCATTGCTGTACAGTTTAAAGTCATGTAGCTAGGACTAAGGTGAACCAATATGAGGATATCAGTTCTGGGGACTTTTTACAGTTTATCGTCATGCTGGACGTTGGAAGTGCCACACAGTTTAATGTCATGTTGCTAAGACACAATATAGTTTAATGTCATCTCAGACAAAATATAGGATCTTCTGTATAGTTTAATGTCATGTAGATAGGACATAATAACAGTTTAATGTCATGTAGGACAAAGTTATGATCTAATGTGATTGTTTTGGATCTGGGAACAATATTTTGTGTTTATAAAAAATACTTCTTCAGAAATCTGGCATTAGTTGGAGTCGTGATGTGTTCTCCATCCATTGAGATCAGAGAATACGCTCCATTGGAGTAGACCTTATGTATTGAATAAGGTCCTTCCCATTTTGGTTCAAGCTTGGGAGGCTTCTTTCCTGGTATCATTGGTGCTCTGAGAACCAATACCAATTCTCCCTGAATGAATGAACGAAGACGAACTTTTTTGTTAAAAGCTCGTGCTATCCGATTCTGATAGATTTCCAAGTGGTGTAAAGTGCACAATATTTTCTCATCTAACTGTTCCAATTCATTCAACCGCTTTTGTGATTGCTCATCTGTTGATAACTGATCACAAATGGCTATTCTGAGTGAGGGCAATTGAACTTCAATTGGCAAGACTGCTTCTGTTCCATATACCAATGAATATGGAGTAGACCGCGTTGCATTGCGAGTGGTAGTCCGATAAGCCCATAAAGCATGAAAGAGTTATCAGGCCATGACCTCTTATCTTTATCCACCATATTTTGCAGTATATTTGAAAGAGTCTTGTTGAAGGCCTCTATCTGTCCATTAGCCGCTGCATGATATCGAGATGAATGGTTGGACTTAATATTGTATTCTTGATACAATTTCTTTACCTCAGAAGAACAGAAGTTGGTGCCGTTGTCCGTCAATATGGTATGAGGGACACCAAATCTAGTAATGATGTTAGACTTGATGAAGCTAACAATGCATTTAGAACTGACTTCTTTGAGAGGTACTTCCTCTTCCCATTTGGAAAAGAAATCAGTAGTAGTAAGAATGTACTTAAACTGCTTGGCCGTAGCTGAAGGGTAAGGTCCCACCACATCCATTCCCCATGTGGAAAATGGCCATGAGTATTTAGCTGTATGAAGCAACTCTGGAGGTTGATGAATGAAGTTGGCATATACTTGGCATGAATGACACTTCTTTGTGAAATTAACACAATCTTGTATCATTGAAGGCCAGAAGTATCCAAGCCTTCGAATTTGATCAGACAGTCTGTGTCCAGACTGGTGGGCACCACAGACTCCTGCATGCACTTCTTTTATGACAGCCATTGTATCTTCACCATCAAAACATCTGAAGATAACTCTATCAAAACCACGTTTGTAGAAAATTTTCTCGAGGTGGTTTGGGCTATCATAAAGAGTAAAATTGACCACACATCGCCGAATTTGTTCTTTCTCGGCTCTATCAGGTGGAAGTGTTCCATTTTGAAGGTATTCCTTGATAGGTGACATCGATCCTGTAGTATGACCATACAGTTCATGAATGGGACTAATTTCATTAATTTCCTCTGTTCTGACTTGAACATAAGGTGAAATTGCACGACGGTGGGCAATACAGATGGTTGTTTCGTCCCGATTTGGATCTGCTAAAGTTGTGGCTATATTAGCCAGTGCATCAGCTTGAGCATTTTGTGATCTTGGGACATAAGAAAATGTCGGTTCTGAAGGGAATTCCGACATTAACTCTCTGACGTAATCATACAAAGGGATTAATTCTTCTTTTCTGATGGCATAATCCCCATTGACTTGTTTGATTACCAGGTCTGAATCACCTTTCACCTTTAAGTGATTCACTTGTGCTTGAAGCGCTAACTCCAAGCCTGTAATGAGATCTTGGTATTCAGCTTCATTATTGGTACCACCTCCCCATAACAAAAAGGAATAAGGTAACACTGCCTTATCTGGAGAAATGAGCACAATTCCTAAACCAACTTTGTTGAATTTAGGATTTTCCATTTTCTTCCCTGTTGGACTTCTAGAAGCACCATCAAAATACATTTCCCATGTTTGAGGACTCTCTTGAATAGAGAAAACTTCCTCATCAGGGAGTTCGATATCTGAATACGTGTCTTCCACTGAAGGATGTTCAGCCAGGAAATCAGCCAGAGCTTGGCCCTTAATTGCCTTTTGAGACACATACTGAATGTCGAACTGCTGTAGAATAACCGCCCATCTTTCCAGACTTCCATTAAGCATTGGACGACTAGGGATGAATTTGAGCGGATTATTACGAGATACCAATTGGACCTCGTGATGTTGCAGGTAGTGTCTCAGTTTCTGAACTGCAACGATTAATGCTAGGCAGCACTTTTCAATACTTGAATACCGGGTTTCTGCTTCAAGCATAGTTCTACTGAGATAGTAGAGACTATTTTCATTCCCAGCATCATTCTTTTGAGCGAGAAAGGCACCCAATGATCGCTCTAAAGCTGTCACATAGAGGATAAGAGGCCTACCCTCAACAGGTGGCATGAGTACTCGTGGACTCAAGAGGTATTTCTTGAGAACATCAAATGCTTCTTGACATTCTTCAGTCCACTGGTAAGTGACTCCTTTCTTCAATAATTTGGTAAAGGGTAAACTTTTGCCTGCCAAATTGGCGATGAAACGCCGAATATAGGCTAAGTGTCCTTGAAGTCCTCTTAATTCTTTCAAATTCTGAGGAGGTGACATACCAAGGATTGATTTGGTCTTCTCAGGATCGACTTCAATACCACGATGGCGTACAAAAAAGCCGAGGAATTTTCCTGAGGTTACCCAAAAAGCACATTTTAAGGGGTTCATCTTCAAATTATGTTGTCGAAGCTTGTGGAATATGACTTCCAAATCAGCCAAGTGATAAAAACGTTGTTTGGATTTAACCACCAAATCATCTACATAGCTTTAAACAAACTTCCCTAGAAAAGGTTTGAAGATACGATGCATGACGCGTTGATATGTTGCACCTGCATTCTTTAAACCAAAGGGCATCACCCGATAACAAAACACACCTTGAGGAGCTCTGAAGGCTGTATATTCCTCATCTTCTGGGGCCATTCGGATCTGATTATATCCAGAATATCCATCCATGAAAGAAAGTACTTCATAGCCAGCCGTCGCATCAATTAGGAGTTCTGTAATCGGAACTGGGAAATCATCTTTAGGACAATACCGATAAAGATCTCTAAAATCAATGCAAACCCTAATTTGTCTATTCTTCTTCTTTATAGGGACAATATTAGCCAACCACTTGGGATATTTAACTTCTCTGACGAAGTTATCTTTGATAAGCTTGTCCACTTCAGCCTCGATTTTGGAAGCATAGGTTGGGTGTGTTCTTCTCGCGGCTTGCTTGAATCCTCGATGTTCTTTTGGCAAACCCAAATGATGGGTGGCAACATCAGGATCAAGGCCAGGCATCTCTGTATAATTCCAAGCAAAAATATCTTTATTTTTCTTTAGAAAAGAAATATACATCTCTTGTTCTTCAAGGGTCATGGCCGCACTAATTAAAGTGGGGCGTGGATCTTTCTCTGTACCGAGATTTACTTCTCTGAGTTCATCCACAGTGGTAGAGATACCCTCTTCAAATGTTGGAGGAGCATCTCTAAGATCTTCCTCTTCCTCTTCATCATGTGTTATTTCTTCCGTTTCTACTTGCAAAGTAGATGAAAAAACTAAATTCTCATGATCATAAGAAATGTCAAAATTTTCACATTTTGAAGAAGAAGCTTCCATTTCCGACCCTATCGATGATAAAGGGTCTTCTTTGGGAAATAAAGATTAGACGATGGATTGAGAATCGACATAAATATTCACCTCTGGTGTTGCTATAACTTCTTCTGGCCTGATTAGCAAAGTATAGACTTGTTGGATTTCAGCAGACGAAATGAAAACGTCACCACTTATGCTTTCATCACTGCTTGGTAAGTTACCAATTTCTCCCATGTTGTTTGGCTCAATTGCCGTAATTGACATTATGGATCTTTCCATAAGAGAATTTTGATTTGGACCTATTTTGTCTATTTGACTGATAGGTAACACATAATCTGTACTCACATGTGAAAATGGATTTATTGGAATTTTTTCCAAACCATATGGAGCATTAACTTTGGTAATTTCCTTCATTGTAGATTTTTCTCTTCCCTTCATGTGATAAAATTCCGCCTCAATGTATTGAGACTCACATGTCTTGAATGAGGCCTTATCACCATACAATGTTCCAACTTGACCATCGAAACAGTATTTGAGACATTGATGGTATGATGACGGAATAGCTGCATGCTGATGTAGCCAGGGTCTTCCAAGCAAGATATTGAAAGCTGAGTCTTGATCAACAATCATGAAATCCGAATTGGAAACAAGATCTCCAAACTGAGTTCTGAGCGTAACTTCTCCCAGTGGTTCTTGTTCATTTTTATCATATCCTTGCAACATCATGGTAGAAGGAGATAAATCAGATTCCGTGAGGCCCAAGCGACGAAGTGTGCGAATGGGCATGAGGTTGACTCCTGAACCATTGTCAATGAAAGCTTTTCGAACATCTATACCATTGACATTGCCAGATAAGTACAAAGGTTTTATGTGCCCATGCACAACATCATCTTCATCTTTATCAGTAAAAGATATTACTGCATGGCATTCCGCAGGATTATTCTCTATGTGATATATTTCAGCTGCAGCAATTTCAGCTTCAAACTCTTGAGGACTTGACAAAGCTTCGATGAGTGCTTCCCGAAGATCTCTTGATAGATTCAAAGCATCCAAAATTGATAACTTGGCTGGTACTTGGGCCAAGTGTTTCAATATATCATACTTTTGATCTAGAGGTCTGCGTTTCCCAATAGGAATATGCGGTTTAGCAGGTACCTTGGAAGCAGATGCTTTGGAAGCTGATGCATCTTGTATTGAAGTTGGCAACATCCTTGGTTTTAGAAAATTAGACTGATTAGATCCATTTACTTGCTGAGATAAAGAAGATGGAACTTTTAATCGGTCTTCCAAAATAACTGTGCCGAAACTGAGTTGGCCATTGGCAGAAGAACTTGCTTGTTCTTTTTGAGCTCGCTGAAGGGCTCTACCACGAGTTCCTGCTGCATATACAGTGCTAGCAGGGGTAGAATTAGAGTAGTGGCTTCGGAAAGATCCACGTCTTCCCCTATATCCGGAACCTCTAGAACTTCCTCGGGTTCCCTTATTTGATACAGGGAATTCAGGCTCATCAAGACTGGAATATGAATCTGTTAATTGAATCATATTAACAGAACCAAAGATTACCTCTTCGTCTGATAAAGACTCTGCCTGGTTAGCCTGTTTAGGCTGTGCCATTTGGTGGGACGGTGCCCGTGGCTTTGAAGTAGATGGCATGAAATCTGCCAGAGTCAAAGACAATTTAGGCTTTGATACATACTCATCTTCTCCTGATTCCTCTTTCTTCTTTGAATTGCGCTGACCTTTTGAGGATTTGTCTTTTGATGGAGGCTTTACTGCAGATTTTGTAGGAGACACAATTGGCTTCTTCAATTGTGTTCGTAAAATGGAATGGGTCCGATCGATTGTCTTTCTGACCATCCAATCATCATATTTTTTCGCAGTTTTGCTTTTGACTTCCTGCCACTCGCCTCCTTCTTCTGGATCTGTAGTGGTAATACACGCTACATGAGCTGAAGAACCCTTCAATTTGACTTGTCCCAAGTCGACCATCTTTTGCAGGAGGTCTTTAAAGACAAAACACTCCTGGATGGGATGCCCCAACATTTGATGAAAGGGACAATAATTGGGACGGTCTTCATCTCCTTCCTTGTTTGGCCTCTTCGGCACTGGTAATTGAACCAAATTATTTTCCAGAGCTGAAATGAAGTAACCAGGAACTTGTTCACTTCGGAAAGAGTATGTTTTACTCTTCATATCCTCAAATTTTTTTCGTCGTTGATCTTTTTGATCATTTGGACGAAACAGGCTTTGTTGTTGGCGTTCAGGAGGTGGAGCCCTTCGAGAAGATGAAGGTTTTGAAGTAGAAATAGGTACAGGTGCCTGTTTAAACATAACTGTAGCAGTTTCTGCTTTACCCATTCTTCTTCCTGGAGCTGATGGAATTACACGAGATTTAACCTTAGCCTGTATAAGGGAATCTTCAATCTGTTGAGCGATTGAAGTAAGGTCTCGAAACCCTCCTGTGTATTTCACAGGATTCAATGGCGTGCGTAATTCGTCACACAAATTTGCCACACAGATTGGCAATAATTCCTCCTGAGGGAGTGCTAAACTCAAGGAATACGTTAATCCCTTCCAACGAGCAATGAAATCAGAGACTCTTTCATTCTCCCTTTGCTTGCAGTTTGTAAGATCGAAAACTGTCGTTTTTGGAAAAGTTGAGCTAAACTGAAGAAGGAATTTTTGACGAAGATCCTCCCATCCGATGACTGACCGGGATTGCAAGCTTGTATACCAGACAAAATCTGGTCCTTGCAAGGTTCACACGAATCATATGAGTTTCACTGCTTCTTGCTGCTCTGGAGTTCCCATCATAGGATCACAACAAGACACGTAATGCGTCAAATGTTGTTCAGGGTCGCCTGATCCATTGAAAGTAGGGAAAATAGGGTTTCCAAAACTGGATGGAGGAGAAATTGAATCTACCCATTCAGGGTAAACTTTCTTTTCAGGTTGAACTTGCGCCTGTTTCCCTTCCATAGTTTCTAACCGAGCTGTTAATGACTCAATAGTAGTTATTAACTTTTGAGAAACGTCAGGTTGAACTTGGTTTTGGGTAGGTGCAATGAATGGAGCTTGGACAGACGTGGTGGTTAGTGCTGCAATTGATGGTAGTGCTGCCAACCGTTGTTGCGTTTGACCCGTAGGATTAGACCTCTGTGGGTGTACTGATAAAGGAGGATATTCTTGATCCATCTCAGTAGTTACAACAAATTCCTTCGGCTATCGGACTTCAGCATTCTTAAGAAGAAGACTACTCTGAAGTAGTTCTGCATTCAACCTTCTTAATTCTTTCATTTCTTCTTCCTGTTGTGCAAACCTTTGCTCTAATGAGAGCGATTGACCTCCTTCAGAGGAAGGGTGAGAAGTAACCTGTTTCATTCCTTTCCCCTTATTGGATCCTTTTCGGAGAGGGGGAAGTGGGTTACTTGAAGGAATACCCAGATTTAGGGTAAGCCTTTGATTACGTGTGCGCACACCTTCTTTATTTAGGTCTGTGTGCGCAACTTCTTGAGCAGGAACCTCTTCGTCTGATCCCTCTGATTGAGCCTCATCTGGTGAATCCGCAGCAACGGAATTGATGACATTAATGGAGGCATATTGCATGGAATCCTTTCTATCAGCATTTCTGTGATATTGTCTCCTTCCATGTCCATGATGAGACATGGCATTCCGTTGACTTGATCCCTCTGGAATTTCTTGGAGAACCATCACATGGAGAGAATCTCTTGAGAGCTTGGCTCTTCGTTCCTCTTGAGGCTTATTCCCTAATCGAGAGAATACTGAATTTCTCTGAGGGAGGGATTGAGGATTTGAAAAAGTCCCCAGTCCGGTGAACTGGGGATGTTCCTGCTGCTTCCGCTCATTTCCTCGAATCCCATTCGTTGACTCTGAGGGTTGGGTTAGAGAAGTCCCCAGTCTGGCAAGCTGGGGTGTCTCTTGACATGCTATGTCTGAGATCTTCTTAAAATCTCTCTTGATCTTGCGAATCTTGGTTCGGAAATTAGCTGGATGCATTAACCTATATCCACTTTTATCACCTGGTTCAACAGACCGTTGGATGATTTCCGAAACTTCTGTCATTTGATGACGTGTTTGCTCCAGACGATAGGCTTGTACAATATTCTCGCCTGCTTGATATAGGAGCAATTCAACAACCTGTTCTCTATATACTTGATTTTGAGAGGAACTAGTTGAAGCCTGTTCTTGAGCAAGCTTTTGATTATGAACAAAGCCCATTGACTGTGGCCGGCCATGGGCAATAACATTGCATGAGACCATTTTCGGCGGGCTTTGCTGACCGGAAAGCAATGTGAAATGTAGTGCTCCGTGAACACCCCATCCTCTGATATGAATATCAGATGGAGCATTGGAAATTAACTGACGCAATCTTCTTAGTGCGCCAAGGCATGAACGTTGAAGGGTTCTCTGTTGCTTTTCAGCCTTCGGATACCGAGAGACTGATAGAGATGCCAAATCAATCTGGAATTGTAACCCTTCTATTATCTTAGGATGATTTTCATATTCATCGTAAGATAATACCTTCTTCTTTAATTGACAAAGAGTTTTCCATATGTTGAGACGAATATCATGGATTCCATCATCCGTCAACATCTTTGGAATGTCGTACTGGGAGTCAGCCAAAGGCCAAAACATGACTGGTACTTCACCTTTTGCCAGTTTTTTCCTCATGTTCATCATTTCCTCTTTACCATTAAATGAAGATTCTTCTACCTCTTTGGACCAGAGTTGGTGTTTCTTTGTTGCTTCATCGGATTCAACAAGATTGGTAGAGAAATCACTATTCATGCTGGAAGATGAATGACCCAGGGATGGTTCGGAGAATAACCTCAACCCCATGCTATCTTCTGATGGATAAAGAGTTTCACCTGCCGATAGTAAAGCATCAGACATGACTGGTTTTACGTTTGCAAGTGCCTCGAGATAGGAGGGCTTTCTCGTCACTACATTGCCTTCTGAAGAATTTTCGAGACAACGTGAATCACTACTGCGGAGAAGACTTTCGCAGCGAAGTTCATCACCATGAGGAGGACCGTCATGATGGGTTACAGCAAAAGATGAGATCTCTTGCTCCTTGGCCTTCTGACCACACAGAGGGTTCCTGTGGCTCTCATCTGAAGAAGAAACTTCCAGATTGACCGAATTTTCATGAAGCAAGTCTTCATGAGGAAGTGTCTATTGAAGACCTTCAGAATTAATGTTCCCGTTATTGGGAACTAAGGGAGTAGAATCTTGAATTCTGACAGATAAATGTCTGAGGGCTTCAAGAACTCCAGCATCGAGAAAGGCCTTGTTGCAGATTGGCCTTTGATCTCTTGACTGTGCTGGGCGGATCTTTTTCTTAGATGCCTTCTTACTCGCTTTAGAAACCACTTGATGACGAAAGTGATTGCTCTGAGCAGGTGTATGTGCCTGATCAGGAAAGATGGTCAGGTTAGGATGACGATCTCCACTCAAATCAGGTGTATGTGCCTGACTTGGTTGTCCGTATGATATGGGGGAGTATGCCCCATAACCCTCTTGGACTGGAACAGATGTGTGTGCCTGTTCCGGAGTGAATCGTTGATGTGTCACTCCATTTCTAGGGATAGATTTATGTGTCTGTCCTTGAGATGATGCTGAAGCTGTTATGATATCCTGGCAAGCATCCAGAATATGAGCAGGAATTTGCTTCTGCTCTTTCCCCATTGAAAAAATATGTTTGGTGACTTCAGCCGCCGGAACGGGGATATACGTCCATTCTGGGCTTGGAGTAGGTGTATGTGCCTGCTCCTGTCCTCCTTTTCCTGTCAGTGAATCATGACAGTACTCAAGTGTGGAGGCAGCGAGTTGAGTCTGCCTCCTGTTTGTCGTCGGGACTTTCCGACTGACTTCTCCGGGCGCTACCAAGCGAGACTGTTGGTAGGCCTGATTAGTATTAGCAGGTGTATGTGCCTGCTGATTACACTTCGCCAAACGCGGTTGACGAGATCCATCATATGTAGTCAGACGAGCCTCCTGACTAACTGGTGATGTGTAAGCAGGTTTATGTTCCTGCCTATGGTACTCCACCGGAATTGCCTGGCGGGATAGGCTTGATGCTGTCAGACGAGTCAGCTGGACAGCGGAATTAAAACGAACAGGTGTGTATGCCTGCTCATTGTTTTCCACCAAGTTAGGTTGGTGGACTTCTCCGGAGATGGCAGGGATGACAACCTGCTTATTATTAACCGGATTCCGTCTCTGGCGGTTCATCTTGCCTGCTCGGGTTCGAGGAACTTCAGCTGAATGCCTGGAGTCAGTACCCTCATCATGTTGAGGGCGCACTACCGCACGAGTCTAGCGGCGATTGTTGATGAGAGCCCTTGAGAAGGACTCCTGTCTTTTTGAATTAAGGTCTTGCGGGACCTGCTCATTCACTTCCTCAGAGTAAGGGAGTGAATGGAAATTGCTATCCAGGGATAACGACCCGAAACGGTTGGAGACGGTAGTCAGCACCGCCTGCTTCTTGATTGCTGGCCGCCGTTGTCCGGACGACCAGGTAGAGTTGTTAACTTGGAGGGCTTGACGAGCGGCCTCCAGTATTGGGATAGTACCGTTGTGACGGTACTCCTTACCAGTGCATTAGAAACACAGAGTTGAAGACGCTGAGTTGGTGATTTCATCCTCAGAGCGGATGACGTTCTAGCAGGAGTAGCAGCATTGGTTTTCACAGCAGCAGACCTCACAGTAGAGGTGTTCACAGAAGCAGTATTCACAGGGGTGAATTTAAGGAAAGCCATTTTTGCAGAAGATCTTGAGAAAAGAGTGCATGTTCCATGTAACAGACATAATCAAGATGAATCTGGCCACTGCATCTTTTGGATGAGCACATGTCAATGATTTCTTTGTTGGACCAAGGGGCCTAACAAATAAGAATAACATCACTTTAACTTGGTTAAGGATTCACGTCGGGTTCACCATTTTTGTTTCGCACGGAATCCGGGGATGCCCTCCTGGATGGGAGATTCAAACGTTCCGATCGGTTTCTAACGGGTTTGTTCGTAGAACCGGAAACATCCAATGATTCCACATCCATTTGGACCTAATTTCCAAAGGCAGGCGCTCATTAACTTGTGGACTAATGAGGCTTAGGAATTTGCATTGGTCAAGAGGATGGGAGGTCGGACTCATCACACCTTTTTGAGGGGAATTATTGTCTACTCCGGGACTCTCTTTATAGATTTAAGTTATGTTCGTGAATCCTTATTACATTACCATGTATAAAAATGTGCTTTCCTTTAGTTTTAACAATCAATGATTAAATATTAAAGAAATTTAGAGAATCATTTATATGTATTTGAGGTTCTTCATCAATAGAGAATCATCTATATCTGTTTAGAGATTCTAGGTCAATGGTATCCTTCAAAACATTTATATAAAAGTCTCTTGGTCATTATGATGACCAGGCTGGTTTTAAAGCCACTCAGTGGGGCACTTTAAGTTTATCGTCATTCAGAAGGACAGGGATTATTTCAATGTTGGGATCGAACCCATAAATGGGCTACCTACGTATCCTTTATTTTGGAAAAGGAATCAGAACCCACGTAGTTCGAGTTATAGAGTATGATGTTTATGATTGATGGCTCAAAGATTAATTTCATAATTACTTTTACACTCTAAGCTCACGTGAGTCACGCTCGGTGTGAGAAACAAGTGGTATTGGTAAAAATTTAGACAATTGTGCCATGAAAGATGCAATCGTAAGAATTTGTTTGGGCTTATGTATGGATGACTGCCCAGATAGATGAAGGTTTAGGATTTACTTTTAAGGAGAAAATCCATGAACAGGGTCCATAAAGTTATATGTGCTTCATGGAGATTTGAATACTCTAATCTTGGGGCTTACTCCTAAGGAGGATGCCCAAGTTAGGAGGGGACTTATGATTGAGTTTTACACCTGAAAAGGAAACCCAAATCAAAGGTAAATTATGACTGGTTAAGAGAAATTTAAGGGAACTTGGGGCTTATTCCTAAAAAGGAGACCTAAGGTTAAGGGACTTGGGGCATACTCCTGAAAAGGAAGCCCAAGGTTATGACTGAGTCTTATTCCTGAAAAAAGGAGACCCAGGTTAGGGATTAGGGTTTGGGGCTTATTCCTAAGGAGGATGCCCAGATTAAAGGTTTTATCACTGGGGATTATTCCTGAAAAGGAGACCCAGGTTAAGATTATCTCATTTTAAAGGATGAGGTTGAATGAATGAACTCTCCGTATTTTAGTGACATAAGGATATTTAAATCACTAGACTTTGAGAGAGATTCCACAGAATTCCTTTCAGATAAGAAAATCAAATCAAGAAATCATGCCATAAATGCCTTTGAAGAGTGTCTTGAAGACTGAATCTTGAAAAGGAAAGGTGAAATGGCTTAAGAGGGGAAAAATGGGAAAGATGGGCACCGAAAAAGATAGGGGCGTGCAAGTCTTGCAAGGCGCGCAAGTCTTCCGTGGGCGCGCAAGTGTTGGTCGCGCAGGTATACCTGCGCGACACATAGTGTACTTGCGCGATTTTCAACCAGCAATGAAATACTTGATCGACTCTTTTTTAAACCCTTTAAAATGTTCTCGAGGTTCTTCCAAAAAAGGGACGTGAAAGTTATATTGAAGGAAATAAGTCGGCGCGCAAGTGTTTCATAAGTTTCAACACTTAGGCCTTCCTTCTTCTCTTTAGATCTTCCGTTCTAGGTAAGAAATTACCTTAGAAGTGTTCCGGAAGCTTTGAGAAGAGACTTGGGCGTCGGGAGCTTCAATCCGAGTTTCTGGAAAAAGATCCTCTCGAATGGGGGGCCCACAGGGTCTATTTATAGGCAAAAGAAGACCCCGGGCTGTTACCGGGCGGTTACCAATTAGGTCGCGCAAGTCACCTGCGCGACCAAGGTCGCCGCGCAAGTGTACTTGCATTCCAGTTAGATAACTTGCGCGGTGAGGTTGTTGTTGATCTTTTCTTCCTTCCTTTGTTGATTTTTGATGTTTTCTTAAAAGGTTGAATCACTTTGAGCTCAGATATTCCCTTTTCCGATCTTTAGATTCTGTGACTAAAGGAGCGTCAACAACTATCCACGTAAGACCCACTCTTGTCGATCCTCAATCTCCACTAGGACCTCCATAAAAGTCACCCCATCATCAATATCCTACTCTCCATGGTCGATTATGTGGGAAGGGTTGTGCACGTTTCTCCTCATCTCAGATACGTGGAAGACATCTTTTACCCGATGCAACTGAGGTGGAAGAGCTAAGCGGTATACCACCTCGCCAACTCTGATGATGACCTGAAAACGTCAGATTAATCTTGGAGATAAATTAGGGACTCAGCCAAATCTCTCGAGGCCTCGTCGAGGTGCGACCTGTATAAAGACGTGGTCACCATCCTTGAACTCCAGAGGCCTCTGTCTTTTGTCAGCATACGACTTCTGCCTGCTCTGTGTAGTTTTTATCCTCTCCTGGATGATCTACACCTTCTCTGTGGTAGATTTTACCATCTCTGGTCCCACTAGTTCTGACTCCCCAGGGTCTTTCCAATACAAGGGGGATCTTTAAGGTCACTAATATAACGCCTCGAAGGGTACCATCCCTAAGGTGGAGTGATAGCTATTGTTGTAGGAAAACTCCACCAAAGTTAAGTGATCCTCCCATCTGTGACTGAAGTCGATGACACATGCACACAACATGTCCTCGAGGGTCTGAATGGTCCTCTCAGTCTGGCCATCCATCTAAGGATGGAAGGTGGTGCTCAGACAAAGTTGTGTCTTGAATGCTTCGTGCAACCCCTTCCTTAGTCGGGAAGTAAAGCATGAATCATGATTGAAGACAATAGATGAAGGTACTCCATGTAGCTGCAAAATCTCTTGCACATAGGGGCTTCCAAAGCACTCTACTGAACTATGATCTCTAATCAGTAGGAAGTGGGCTGACATGGTGAGTCGGTCGAGGATCACCCAAATCGAGTCGGGACCCTTAGATGTACATGGAAGACCCATCACTAATTATATGGATATCTCATCCCACTTCCACTCTTGGACCTCTAATGGTTGAACCAAGTCTACTGGTACCTGGTGCTCTGCCTTCACTTGCAGACAAGTGAGGCATCGTGAGACAAACTTCGCTACTACCTTCTTCATACATGGCCACCACTGCTGTCGTCGAAGGTCCTGGTACATCTTTGCTACTCATTGATGTACAGCTGGAGGGGAAGTGTGGAACTCCCTCAACACTTACTCATGAAGTGCAACTGATACCAAGGTACATTCTTTGAAGAGAATGACGTGCTCCCCACCTTCATAAAAACCATCAGGTGCCTGACCTGTGGATATCTAAGCACACCGTGTCTCACAGTCAGTGTCTTTAGGCTATGCCTCTCTGACTTGCTAAAGAAGTGGAGGAGTGACTATAAGAGACTGAAGGAAAACTACTCCATCTCTATACATAAAGGATATCTGCAAGGCAGTAAGCTGCTCTGTCACCTCTCCTAAGAGTTGTATACCCTTATTCCTGTCGAGTGCATCTACAACAACATTTCCCTTCCTAGGAGTATAGACTATCTTGACGCCATACTCTTGGAGGAACTCAAGCCATCAGCGATGTCTCGGATTCAGTTCCCTCGGAGAAAAGAGATACATGAGACTCTTGTGATCAGAGTACATCGTAAAACGTTTTCCCATCAGATAGTGCTGCCACATCATCAAGGTGAAGACCACTACTGCTAACTCTCGATCATGGGTAGCATAGTTCTGCTCATGCTATCTTAGTTGACGAGAACCGTAAGAGATCACTGCTCACTCGTGCATCAGGACACACCCATGTCTGATCCTTGATGTGTCACAGTAATCTACGTATCCTACGCCTTCCTATGGATGCCTCAAGATGGTGGCACTGGTCAGCCTATGCCTCATCTATAGAAACTCTTTGGTCATCTATCCAACCACACAAACTGTTTCCCCTTCTTCGTCAAGTGAGACAGTGGTGCTACAACTCTGTAGAAGTCTATAACGAACCTTCGATAGTATCCATCTAAACCCATGAAACATTGTACCTCTATCACACTTCTAGGTGGCTCCCAAACAAGTACTGCCTCAATCTTCACTAGATTCACTTTAACTCTAGCCTCCGAGATGACATCACCCAGAATGTGAACCTCTCCAATCTAGAATTGGAACTTCGAGAACTTACCATAAAGTTGTTGATCTCAAAGTGTGTCCAGTACTGCCCACAAATGGTAGCCATACCCCTCTTGAGTAGTCAAGTAATTTAGAATGTCGTCGATGAGGACTATGACAAAGTGATCAAGGTATGTCTGGAATATACTGTTCATGAGCCCCATGAGCACTGTTGGAGTGTTGGTTACACCGAAAGGCATAACCAAGAACTTTTAGTGTCTGTACCAACATCTGAAGGCCATCTTCTGCACATCCTCGTCTCGAACCCTGAGATGATGATAGCCATACTTGAGGCCTATCTTTGAGAACCACCGTGCTCCCTTCAACTGATCAAAGTGGTTGTCAATCCTCGAAAGTGGGTTCTTGTTCTTCAAGGTGAACTGGTTCAGGTGACAGTAGTCGACACAGAGCCTCAATCTCCCATCCGCCTACTTGGTGAACAGAATCGGGGCTTCCCAGGGAGAAACGATGGTCCGAATGAATCCCTTCTCCTATAAGTCCTCTAGTTGTACCCGCTGCTCGTGAAGCTCCGCAGGAGCCATCCGATATGCTAGTGTAGATATAGGTGTTGTCCCAGGATACATGACAATGTATAAGTCCACCTCTCTATGCCGAGGTATTCCAGGAACATCATCAGAGAAAACATATGTATATTGGTCCACCACTATAGGATAGCCCGAACTATCCACACCAACTGCTCCAAGGGTAAGGCAGGCTAACTGATGAGTGATCAGTTGCACCCTCCTCCGAGTAAGTCTACCATGCACTGCAAAGGCTCCCTTATCTTTGGTGAAGGTCATCCTTGTCCCATCCGTGTGGTCACACCGTGCTTTGCACCCAATACAGTCGATCTGAGAATGGACTTTAGACAACTCGTCCATACCCAAGATGACGTTGTAAGGCCTCGATGCCGCTACTAGGAGATCCCATCTGAAGCTCTCGCCTCCTAGAGTATGCTCACACTACTGACACCATTGTGTAATCATCACGTCTTCTCCTGTAGGAGTCTTTATCCATAAGATTCGATCCAACGACTCTGTCAGAATCTATGATCTCCGAACAAGGGCAGTGGTAATGAAAGATTGACCGATACCAGTGTTTGTAAGAACTGCAGTGATGGTGGAGTAGACACATATCATACATCAAATCATCTCTGTAGCACCTTGATTCTATGCCACAGCTACCTATATCCGAGCTCTCCACTGTCCACTTTCTCCATGCAGTCGGGGTGGACGTCCAGGTGGTGGTGGTGGTAACACCTCGAATTGCCACCCACTGCCTACTGCTCAACCATCTCCTCTGCCACATCTTCCTGGTCATTACGGACCTCCTTGATCGAATCTTTTCCTCTACTAGGGAGGTCCCTCAAACTGTCTGTTGATCATCAGAATGGAGGGTCAGACGGTCATGAGCCATGTGACCATGCTCGCCGCATGAGTAGCACTGTCTTCTCCTGGCATGTATGTCACTGCCCCGGGTGCCCCGAAAAACTGATCCTCAGTCATCCAGTTATCCACTGATGGGTCCAGTCTTCTTGGACCTCTACATCATTTGTCTACTTCAAGCTTCAGAAGACTCTGCTGCGTGTCGACTAGTGGTGGGTCTCGCTGACAGAGAATGCTCAGCAAGGAAACACTCCACTAAGAGGGCTCACTCTAACACTCCTTCCTATGTCGGAATACTGAGGGAGATCATAGAGGCTCTGATCTCACATCTGAGCCCCCACTCAAAGGTATGTGCCCCGAATAATGGGTCTCACACTATATCTGTGGAGTAGTGTGAGAGGTCGGTGAACCTCGCTGAGTACTGTAATATTGTCATGATGCCCTACTATATATGAAGCAGCTCATGTATCTGCACCGCATGTAGGGTGTATGGTACAAACTCCATCTCGAACAAGATCTTGAAGTCTAACCATAGAAGCGTCGCCTCGCCCTGCACCTAGAGAATTAGGCTCCACCAGCTGACAGCTGCTGCTTGAAGGAGACTCGCAGCAAGGATCACCATAAGGTCTGCTGGTGTCCCTACAAATCTGAAGACAATCACCATAGCCTCTAGCTAATCCTCAGACAACTATGGGTCTTTCTCTCCCCTGAACCTTGGTGTCCACAGGTGATGTAACTTATGCAATGCACTCAAGCAGTGTGCATTGTCTACTGTTGGGGCTGGTGGCATCGGTGGCCCAACGAGTAGTGGTACCACTAGTGCCTCCACTGGAAATTTGCCCTACACCGAGGCCTCATCGCCTGGCGGGATATCTGTGAGTACAACTCTCGAGGCTCTAATTGGTTATCCACGGAGAGGCATCCTAAAAGAAACAAATCTGACATAGTCAAAAGAATATACCTGGTGAGTTAAACTGGTTGAGCTGACTTAAAGAAAACTTTTGAAAACACACACATAATCAGTGATTTCGTGCCCTGAGTTGGAAATCAGTAGTCAGGGTCCAGGTGTTTGGATACGTCAGCCGCCGTACCAACACTAGACTCCCTAAACTAAAAACCAGACTCAGTACCCTTTAGATTTTTACTTCATAAAATAGAAAAATCAGAGTCCTAAGTTTTGTGGTTGTACCAACTCTTCTGATACCAATTTTTCATGACCCGTCCTCAGGACCCGTGTCATGACTAACCAAAGCCCACCTTCCATAGGCCAGAGGCCGGTGACTAGCTCCAGAGGCATAAATCCATATGCTGGGAAGGAATTTCCTTTATAAAATGTAAACACACACAACATAGTACACAACTGGAAGAAAAAAACAAAGTAAAACTATATACAAAAGAAGTGCTGCAATGTAAAAGGGGTCAGAAATACAAGCCCAACTATAAAGTATAAGTACAATTGAAATCATGTACAACTGAAAACAAGTACAACAAAAAGAAAAGTAAAGAAGCTACTGGGTCGTCCTCCGGGGTTCCTACCTAAAGGGTTGGTACAAATGGCCTCCTCAGCACTCCATGTATGTCTGTCTCCTCTGTTTACCGTCACACCAAGTGGTCCACCTCTGGGTACCGTCCAGTACTGCTACTCTCTGCCTCAGTCAGCACTGGCCGTCATATACAACCAATAGAACGAGGTGCAGGCATAGCCCTTGCAGGGGTGAGTATAACGATACTCAGTAGGAACCTCGAAACCCTCAAGGTCTCAAAAAATCCAACAAGGATAACCCACAAAGTATGAAATCAACAGATAACCCCACTTAGGTATATGGACATACATATACCTAAGTTATCAAGTAATCCATCTTAGTCATGATGTAAACACAAAGTTACTGAATCATCTCAATCCATGATTTTATTCAAGGGAGGTAGTATTAAGTATCATCCCCAGTCAAACTCCCAAAACCTCGGCTGCTGATGTACTCTTTTATAGAGTACAGTTGGCCTACCGCGTCACACAAAGGTTCATCCCACTGTCCTTGACTATTGAGGTACTCTTACGGTCGAGTATCGTGGGTATGCTGCATCACACAAAGGCGCTCCCCATTGTGGGTCTGCCACGTCACACAGAGGCTCTCCACCTCGTAGCCGACTGGGGTACTCCTCTTGTTGAGTACAGTGGGCCTACTAGGTCACATAGAGGCACATCCCACTGTGGGTCTTCCATGTCACACAGAGGTGCTTCCCACTGGGCTAGTCGAAACACTTTGAGTTGATCGGTCAACAGTCGCCAGGTCTCAACTAGCTACTAGGTATTCGCACTAAGATCGCTCGTCTGTAGGGAGGATCTACTCCACGAGCTACAGATATATGATTAAACTATCACAAAGTAACACTAATATGTATCTCAAATGTCCACCTCATCATAGTGATCTCAAAGCAACTAACGGCGCGTCAATCGGACGCCCAGTCTAGGAGTTATTAGCCTTTTAATCCTGAGAGCCCAGTTGTATTCGTGTATGATCGAACCTGAACATATCTGAACTATACCCTAAACTCTAGTGGGGTATTCTAAAATGGAATACTTCGTTTCAATAATACCAGCGCTGTTGACAGTTCGTCAAACAGTCATCTGGTGTCAAAGTTATGGCCAAAGCAAGAAATAGGTCAGTAGAGGGCTTGGGTCTAGTCTGACCCGGTCGGACTGACTCGGCCCAACACAGTCTAGGATAACCCGGTCGTGGTCAACCAGGTCAGACTCGTTGGGTATGAACTGGACCATTGGGCGAGTCAGCCTGTTAAGTTCGGCCCAGCGGACCGTGTGGGTGGTTCGGCCTAGGCTCAGCGCCAGTTCGGCCCGGAGTGTTGCGAGGGCGCGGCCTGGTGCGGCCTAGTGTGGCTCGGCGCAGCTCAATCTTAAGGAAAAAGGGGGCTAGTTCAGCCGGATTGAGAGGATGCGTGGAGGGATAGATCTGGGGCATGTAGGTCGCACGGAGGCTGGCTCAGGGGCGGCTGGGTTGCACGGGTCACGGGGAGGCAGGCTCGGGGCTACCGTGCAGCGGCCTGACCAGAGGGGACATGAGTAGCCAGTTTGGCATGATGAGGACAGTGCGGGAAGCCGGTATTGTAGGGTGCGGCCAGGCGGGTGGCCAGGCGGGGGCCAGGCAGGCCGGCAGGCGGGCGGCCATGCGGCATCCGGGCAGTGTCCAGGGGGGTGGCCAGGCAGACTGCTAGGCGGGGGGCTAGGCGGTGGCCAGGTGGTTTCCAGGAAGGCGGTCAGGTGGGTGGCCATGTGGCGTCCAGGCAGGTGGCCATGTGGGCAGCCGGTTCAAGGGATCGTGCGCTACCGATCGGGCCACGGGTTCGGTAGAGCGGGGTCCGGTGTGGGGCTCCACCAAGGCGCATGGGTGGCGCGGGCGTGCGAGTTCAACCGGAGTGTATGGGGTACCACGAGGGGGGCGTTCTTCACGGAGGCCACGGGTAGCGCAACCTTTGTCGTTGCTGCCATAGTTGCTTCTTGCTTCATCACCAAGCCATAGAATAATCAAAAACGAGATCGGTAGAGGGTGTCTGGTAATGTTAGTTTTCCTGAACCCTTCACGTTTAGAGGGTGATAACATTTGGATCATGGACTGAAGAAGAAAGTTCAACAATACATCCGCAACAAACCCTTATCATTCTTTAATGAAGGTTGGAAAAAGGTAAAATTTCAACAAGTAAATACCCCCTACCCCAGCTTCATCGTTTGTCGTTCGTTGACGTCGCGGAAATATGGTCATCGGTCTATGGTAGACGAACACGTCCCACTTCGAAGGGGTCTGAGGAAGGAGGTCAGAGGGGGTCATTATTCGTAGTTGAAGGCATCCCTCATCGGTGTTCTTCATCGGGAGAGCGTTCTTCCTTCATGAGTTTTTCGTTGGAGAGTACTTCTCCTCCCCAAGATCCACCAAAATGCCAAGGAAAAAATAATAGAAGAAGATGTGTTTTATTTTTTGGAATAAAAATTCAAATTGTTGTGTTTAATTAAATGAGACAACTCATTTAATTAATGGAGTGTAGTTGGCTCAAATTCAAAATTAGGGGAGGTGGATTGTTTCAATTAAGTGACAAGAGTGGACAAAAATTAAACAAAAGAAACATTAAAGGATTCTCCACATAAATGGGGGGTTCCAAGGTGTTACAAGCCTGGGTGGTCCCCGTTGAAAAAATATCCTCCCAAGGGAGGTTATGTGTGGGGGCCCCACCACCATAACCTCTCATGGGAGGTTATGGTGTTGTGGCCCCCACCTCTAACCACCTCATGGTTGTTTTAACCACCAAAATAAAAATAATCTACACACATATTTTTATTTAAACATTTTTTAAAAAAAACACAAAAACTAACTTTCATTCTCGACCAACTGTCATTGAGGTGAAAGTCTTCTTAAGCGAATACCAGAACTGTGAGCTCAACGGTGCCCTCATATTTCAGTTCTGAGCACCGGTTCAAAAGTTATAAATACCCGCTCGTACTTTAACTGAACATAACTGAACAAAATGATAGAAATTCATTCCAGGAACACTGGGCCTCGTAATCAAGCGCAATAAATTTTCACAGACTTGTAAAAATCCCATGTATTAAAAAAATCCACGGGAATCCGAGTCTTTACAATTAATATATTATTTTATTAATAAGGTGACTAAATTTTATTTATACTTACAAGGGTGAGGTTACTATTCAAAAGGGTCATATTAACATTCATAAGGCTAAAATTACTATTCATAGAAGTATATTATAATTCATAATGGTCAAGTTACTGTTCACCCAAAAAGTAATATGATCATATCATATTTTAAATAACTTACTAAATGCAACCGTGTATGTCAGTTTTTAAAAATTCAAAACATAGAAAATAAAAAAAAATTGATTAATAGATTGGTTAAAAAAAGGGTTATTTCATAGAGACTTAGCATTTTCATGCATTCAATATTAAATTTATTTGTAAATCCTTTGGGCATCACATTACCCACTCTTTACAAAAAATTGGTCCTATAAATTCCAGAATGTTTTCTCTTAAAAATATTTGGGTAGTTCTTCATCATAAGTTACTCAGGATCCCAGGTAAACTCTTCAATGTTATGATTTTTTCAATGTATATTAACTAGTTGAGTCATCTATTTTCTCAACAAATGTTCATTACTGTCCAGAATATGGATAGCCTCCTCACACTAAGATAAGTCAAAATCCAATTCTATTCCTTCATTAGTGAGTTCATGTATTGGATCTAGAATGTACATCCTTAACAAAGTATAATTAAACAAATTGTGTACCTTAAAAAGGCTAGGTGGAATTTCCAAATGATAATCTACAACTACAACTATCTCAATAATATAAAAGGTATCAATGTAACTGGGGATTAGTTTTCCTTTCTTCCCAAATATTATATCCTGTTACTTGATAATTACCAAATCCATCCTTTCTAGATTAATGTACACAAGGTCCATGGAAATCCTCATTTTGTTTAGAACTCCATGATCCATCCTGCTCAATGTATCAGCTTCCTTTTATTCCCTTAATCAGTATGAAGAATCATTATATTTTCACATTCTAGACAGCTGAATAACTTCATCATGTGTCCTCTAGAAATATGGAAATAACTCTAATTACCATAGAACCATATTGGGAACATGAATTAATTTCTACACATGTTATTGAATGTATTCCTCATATCCAAAATTATTTTAAACTCCATCAATGATAGCATAGACCACTTGTTGACAAGTCGTTAATCTGTTCCAAGGTAGTAACTACATATCCAAATCAATCATTTCTTCATCATTATCTCTACATCAGAAATATATTTAGGTTTTTCTTTTCCATAATCATGCATCTTCAAAAAAATTTATTTTTACATTGAATATCTTTTCATATTACCATTCAAATTATAATCTCAAATTCTTAATGAAAAATAATTGTAGTACAATCCTCATATATTCCATAATTATTATAACATGTATGTTACTAACAAAATATTCAAATAAAATGATTATTTAATAAGAATATTAATAATCATACTTCATCTGTGGTAGAATCATTACATCGCCATTTTCAAGTAAATTCATTTGGGTTATATTACTTTGATACATGGGACATTGATTCCCATAGTGTATCATATCTTTTAAGTTGAAGCATTGTACATTGGAAATCATTTTTACCCTTTCAATCACGAACTTGGTTTCCTTTTTCTCCACAATTATAAAAAACTCTCATTCACTTCAATGATTTACTATGGTGATTATTTCCATAGTTATCACTTGTTGAAAAAACATTATTTCCCTTCTTACCTTTATCCATCTTTTTATCTTCCATCATTTTATTCTCTTACATACCTTCAAATATATAGGACTCAGATAATTTTGTAGAAATATAGTTAACACATAATATTAATTCCTCATTTGATAAGGATATGTGGGAGACTATATACCTTTAAAAAAATTGTTTAAGAAAATGAAATATATGATCCTTATTACACTATGCATCATGTGAATTGGTGATGTTCTGATTCCTTCTAATAGGTTCCATTTCATATCAATTTCATATACAATATTGTCTCATAAAATTATGAACTTTATATAACTCTAAAACTGATATAGCACATGACATATATTTGTGCATCATAAATCTTATATCCATAAACTTTGGATACTTTTGGGGAATAAATAATTTATAATGTTGGGAATATTAAATGTGAATTTTCTTAAGAATATTCTATCGGAGTGTCAAATAAGGTGTGTAGTAAGGCCTATTATCATGTTCCATGTTACCCCAAGTGAAACCCATGACACCTTGTTGGGGTTGAAACTCCTATATACATCTGTACCAGAACCATGTCCACTTATAGTATACATACATGGAAGTATTTGCTTTGATTATCCACATAATCTCTTCCCTAACAAACTTTTAGGATTATATTGTATTTTTATCCTAAATGTATATCTTAGGATTTTTCCTTAATCAATGTTTTGTAAATATAGTTTCCACGGTTTCTACTAAACTTCCTCTTATACCAACTGTAATGCCCCCAACCTCAGTTTCCCAGAGCTGGTGCATTATTTTATTACATATGAATTATTTAAAGAAATTCATATCCCGAATGACTGATTAGTTTATTATATTTTGAATACTAGATACATATATAATTTCAACATCATAACTAGAAATGAACTACATCATATAAATTACATTTGGAATATCTAAAACTATTAGATTATCCCTACAAGTCATTCATAATATACTTCTTCACATCATGGGGAATAATGAAACATAAATAAGGGGTGATCTAAAATTATCAGTAAGGGTAAAAAATATAGTGGTAAAATAAACAATAAACCATGGTGAATAACTAAAATTACACATGCCATTAATAATAAACATGAACATAACATGGAATGAATAAGAGATGAACTAAAATTACATAAAAAAACATAACCATGGGTATTTTACTAGTCTAATAACCAAATGTGCCATCAATATTTAGTTTCATAATGATTTAATTCATAATTCTGGACATCGTAATCACACTGTTTGGGCCTTGTGCCAAGCCCATAATAACCATTCCCTCAAGGCCTCGGGCAAACACACTAGTTTTTCTCATGAGACCTACCGATGCCTCGAGAGGATGTAGTGGGACTCACCCATTACTTAATATGTCCAATTCATGTGGGAATGCATAATATCGGACATCATAATCACACAGTCAAGGCCACATTAGAAGACTATAATAATCATTCCATCAAGGCCTCCTACCAAGACACTAGTTTGTCTCATTAGACCTACTGACGAATCGACGGGCTATAGTTCGCCCCACCTACCACGTAATAAGTACAATTAATTCCTCATATAAAAGGGGTGAAACATAATGAACATGAATATTAATATTGGAAAATAACATATGAAATGTTAAAAAACCTTCTCTAATCATTAGACAAAAATACAAACCATTTAGATTAATATGGTGAATGCTATCAAGATAGCATATCAGCAATCACAAAAATCATAAAAAAATAAATACAATATGTTAGATGATATCATGAAAGAATAAAACCCAATAAAACATAAGAAATAATAAATTTTGTTGAAATATATGAAAATACTCTTTTAAAATAATTAAAAATATCATGAGATAAATATGCCTACCTTGATATCATTCATTCAAAAGTCGCACATTTGTAAAAGAATAAAATTAATGAGAGATTTATGAATCAAAGTTTCCCATACCACTTTCGAACATTTGATAGTGATTGAAATTTTAGAACATTGATGTACATATATATATGTTATTAAAACCATTTAGAAAACATGTACATTAATGATAAATATTTAGAAGAATAAATTTTTAAATATTTAAAACAATGTTGTAGTTAAATAGTACATTACATAAAAACATTAAAATATTGATTTTGAAAGAATTGTAATAAAATTAATAATAGACATAAAATTATCTTTTTAATACCTTATAGAAATATAAATAAATATATATGATAATGTTAAGAATATTGAAATGGGGACAGGGATAATTATTAAAACATTCAAAACATCCCATTCCACTTTGAACATTTAAATAATAATCCTAATATCTTAAAATGAATATTGAAATACTGTGACGATAAGTTTATTCATGATAGAAATGAATATATGGCATTATATACCCCACAACTAAGAAATAGTTGTTGAAGATGGATTCTATCTCTCGAAAATTAAAAGTGAGACGAAATTGCCTTACCTAATGTCCCTCTTAATTATGCCGCTTTTGCGACTACTCAATAATGAACTTATGTATATTAAAATAATGTTCTATAAGTGAATTATATTCATTTTACGAAAAAATGTATCAATTATAATCACTTTATTATATTTCATAATTTCTGTTGATGAAATTGAAGTATTTTGATATCATATTTTACATAAAAAATTCCCCAACTTGATCTAATTTCATTATTTTATTAAATGTAATTTATACATTAGTTTAAATAATTAAATAAGAATAAATTAAATTTAATTATTTATTTATATATTATATATAATACATATTGTCCATCCATGAATGTGGTTATAAGAATTGTTTTAGGCAATGTCTCTGTAAGCAGTTAACCAACAATTAACGGGATGTTGTCGTAAGAGATGGAGTGAAAAAATTATATATATCATATATATAATACATTAAATAGGAAAAAATAATAAATAAAATTTGAAATTAATACTTAAATAATTTTTATTGTATATGGGTTTTAATGGAATGGTAAAATACGAAGGAGTAGAAGAAAAGATAGAGGAGTTGATAGAGACTTTCTCTTTCCTCGGTGTGACTTTCCTTTCACAACCCTATAAATCTGTTATTTATTTGAGTTAGATAAATCCATAACGTACCTATTTATTCTAAGAGGCTAAATAAGGAGTATTTTAATAGATATATGGCTTTGTAAATGGTGTAATAAGTGGATTTATAAAGGAAGGGGAGGGGTTATTTATACATTAGTATAAGGGTAAGTTAAGAATTACTCAAATTATTAAAATATAATAAATATAATATAGGGTTTAAGACATTAAAATGGTCTAAAAATCATAGGATATCACATAGCCAACAAAATATATTTTTTCTCATTTTTAAATAATCTTCTAATTTTTAAATATTTTAATTAAAATTTATATTCATGAAAAATGATTTTGTCAAATTTAACACTATTCATATCTTCTGACATTATAACAACAAAACATGGTTTAATATTTGAGTCCTCATTTTTGTTTAATCCTATATTTATCATATATATCTATGTAATTTTTTAATTTTCATAAAAATATAAAATTTTATTTATTTTATTATTTTTAATATCATTAATTTGATTTAATCATTAAATATATTAATATTGTATCCTCTTTGTGAAATCCAATATGGTAATCATTATTTTGTTAAAAAATTAGAAATAAAAATATATGGGAAAAATAATTTTATTACATTTCCAAATATTAATCTTGTTATAATAAAACATTAAGAAAAAATTGCATTAAAAATGTAATACAATGTAATGTTTATAGGGTGAGCATCTTATCCTACTTTTAAATAAAATATTCTAGAGGTCATAAATTGATTCATCTGGGTAAAAAGTGTCCCAAAATAGGAAAAAATATATATAATGGTCCTACCTCACATATGAAAAATTTTAAACAAAATATGGGTCATTTAATAATTCTAATAATTTTAGTTAATAACATTTTATTGGTTTTTCTTATTCATTCATAAGTGTAACATCATAGTTTCATAAGGATTAATGTTAATTATTTCATATATAAAAATTAAAAATAAATTTATATCAAAAAATAAATAATTTAGGTTCAAAATAAAGTTCTAAATTAATTAATTATGTACATTATATCTTATAAATAACAGGACATCTTCTTAGAATATTTATTTTTTTATTTTCTTGCCCTGAACTTGCATTGTACCGACATTGGGATAATACTCAAGTTATATAACACTAAAATTTAAATTTAATAACCAAAAATATAAATTATACATTATAATTAATAAATAAGTCATCAAAATATTTTTTATCACTCAATTATTATATATAAGTTACAAATTCTCTCTTTATCAATGTTTTGTAAGGATAAAAATATAAAAAATATATATTCCTTATAACGTGAGTAAGATACTTATTTATTTATTGAATGATTAATATTTAAATATTTATTCGAGTACCAAATAAAAGTTAGGTATTAAAAATGGGCTGATGTTTATGGTCAAGTGATAAATATTTATTTACCAAAAGGTAAAATAATATTTTCCATCACATGGGATAGAGTATTCCATGAAATAAAATAATATAAATATTATTCTACATGTAATTGGGTTCATTATGGGCTTAAAATATTATCAATGTCCATTTCTCAATTAATTAAAATTCTAATCTATACCCTATGTCTATAAATAGATTTTATTTACCTACTTTTTATAGTTAACCTATTGTTAACAATAATGGCATTTTAGATATTTCTCTCCATCATGAAATTATATAGATCCCCTCTCAATATTTTTAGTGTTCATCCTCCTCCTCATTTCTTCCCATGAATCAGAGTAACAAGATACATTCTTTCAAAATCATAGGAGCATGGATATATTATGGTGAATGAAATAAGAAAGTCAACCATTCGTGCTAGAAATTACTTATCCATAAGTGTTGATTTAGATATTTAAAGATGATTTATAGATCACCACTGTAGAGGTTCTACCTTTGGTCTTCATGATACAATGATGGAAGACCGAAAACAACTAGAATAGTCAATATATGTTATAATGAAAAATTATATGATGGATTTAAACATTACTTTGGGATAAATTATATTTATTATAAATTAAATTCAAAATATCCCATTTGGTTATGCGGTTTCTATATCCAGATCCAATAGAAAAATTCATTGTTCAATGCATTAACTCTTGTATATAGTGATATATTTAGTGGATACAAAAAAGATGAGTCAGATCATCCTTTAATAGGTTCTTACACTATGCCAATAAAATTCCCCATTAAAATAGAATTCTTTGAAATTCTATTTGTGGGATTAGATATTGTAGGGATAAATATCAACCATTAAATTAAACCTCGTGAACTATATATACATATATGTTAACAAAATATAATAATTTTAGACATCTATAAAATTTTTATGCTTCTTATCTTTCTGTTTTACATTACCGCTTTTCATTCATTATCATCAATAGTATTATTCAATGCATGCTTCCTCAATGACACACTTTTCTTATGATTGATCATTGTTTAATCATTTTGAAACTCCCCCCATTTTGAATCACTATTAGATATTTTCCATGATGGTAATCAAATTTTAAATATAATTATATTTAAAATTAGGGGGAAATTTTTCCAGAAACATTAATTGGATAACTATATTATAATTTCACCACTGAAATTTACCTAGAGGTTGATGTGTGATTGATTCAACATGTCAAAATATTTATTAATTATTTTCCTAAATAATCAAGATAATTCTTTTTTCTCATTTTTTAGAATATAAAATGTGTTTTTAACAAAATTTTACATGTTATATACTAATATTAACTTTCAGACATACTAAGCACATCATGTGTTGGATTTATGAGAAGTTATTTCATATATGTAAGAAATGACTTCAAAATCCTTTTCATAAATCATCAAGACAATCTGAGTGTGTTTTCTTGGTCTTCTTTGATAAATTATTAGTAAAAATTTATTCTAAAAAAATTAATTTTTTAAATATTAATTTATTCCCATTTTAATTTTAAGTGTAAATTTTAACATCATATTTTATGAATCAATTTTCACATAAAATTTTTTAGGAAATTTTTTTTAGAATTTTTTATTTCAAAATTTTAAATTAAAATTACAATTTTTGTTTATGTGTTGTAATATGTACATAAAAAAATTTAAACATGAAATTATATTAAAAAATTTGGTAATAAAAATTTTAGTATAATTATAATAAAAATTTAGGTATACTTTTCACTAGTAATTTTGGTGGAAATGTGAATTAAAATTATCTTGGGGAGATTTGTGCTAAAATATTCAAATGAAAATTTTGGATAAAAATTTTCACTAAAATTTTAAAAAAAATTATTTATGTTTTAATATATTTATATTATAAATTTATGTGGAAATTTTAATTATATATTTGTAACATCCCAACACTTTGTACTATTAATCAGTGACTAGATAGGTGGTTTCAGTATACCTTTGGCACACCACCTTGTATGCCAGAGGTAGTTGACCAATGTTGGGGGGGTCAAGGGTTGTATCATGGAGATATTATAAACTCATATTATAGTGTGTGATAATAGGTAAGTAAACTAAACATAAATAACCTCAATAAATAATCAAATTATGATGGAAGAAGTAATAATATTTTCTAATAACATTAATGATTTAGGATATAAAATAAAATGACAATTGATCATCTACCAGGTTGACCACATATATAGAGAAAAAATAATGAAATAAAAATAAAAATATGGACCAACCACATCAATTAGTCATACCATATCGTAGTCTTCAAATCCTATCAATGTTTCTCTATCCTTGATCATGTTATCCTTAGCCTCCACCAAACTTAAACCTATAACATGTGAGGGATTCAAAGGTACTAAAATGAAATTGTGTCTTGAGTAGGGTATGAGTATAAAACCCAGTAGGGCACCACTAATGTGGTCTCATGCTCTACCAATAATATAGTTATATCTTCATGGATCAACCCACCAAGGAACACTCGGATGGTAGTAATCTATGTGTGACTACCAATCCTTTCTTTAATAGGCTAGGGGATGTAGACTAGCACCATGATGTCATAACACTCACATGGGATCCCTTTTCCTAATGTTTCTATATGAAAACACCCATATCTAAGTCCATATAATGATAAAATGTAAAAAAAACTAATTTCAAACGAATAAACACATATTAATCAAAATATCAGAGTTGAAAAAATACTGAAAAGTAATGAGTTTTAAATACAAGCCCACTAAATGTTTTAATGAAGTCCAACCTGATAGTAAGAGGGAAAAATAGTTAAATGTCAATTATGTTACAAAACGAGGTTTTTTTAAACCAAATATAATAATTTTCTACTCCTAGTGCTCCAAGAACCCTATTGAATGGTCAGTCATCTATATAAGACATGAAACATGTGGGTAGAGCCCATGCAAGCGTGAGTAATATGATGCTCAGTAGGATATCCTAAAATCACTAAACAAAAAAGAAAAAAGCATAGACATCTAATGATATGATATGTCAATCATAATATTATTCATAAAATAAAACATATATATATACTCACTAAGTCTCAAGTTAAGGATACAACTGTATTGGCAGCCTTAGTTTCATCTCTAGGGTCTGTAACCACAATCCCTGTAGATAACTCACTTCAAATGTTTGATAATACTGATGGAATCCATCTGATAGTTTTTTCTCATATGGTCTCAACATATTTAATTACAGGTTGGATGATTGAATATAATTATAAACAGATTGGGATCACATCTAGGGAAATGGGGAAATACCAAAAAAACTCAATCCAGATTTACCATATTTATAGGGGTTCAATGCATATATATAGTAGGTCACACAGATTAAAATAATAATACATGAGGAAAAAGATGATAGAGGGACATTTATTGGACTTTGGGAGATATTACTACAATTCTATCTAAAACTAATCCCTTACAGATGATCAAAATATCTTGTTCATGATGCAATTACATACTATACCCGCACAGTGATGGATCGAGGGAAAACAACCTTAAGGAATCTGGTCCACAATGAGGGGATAAATGCCACTAATTTATCTTTGATGAAGTACATGGTCTGTACTGTCAGTACACAACATGTACCTTCAACATTAGGTCAACCTATGTATTTCAAATGATGCCTATTTCCATGCGATTGTACATCTATTCATCTCTGTGTACCCATTTTTGTCCATTTACTAGGTCATGTCCAAGTAGATGGCTTAGTACTACATGTCATAGCCATGTTGTATACCTAGGCATGTATATGTCCATGTATCCATAAATATACACACCAACCATCCATGTAAGGGTTACATGGTGTGTGACATGTTTCATATGGCATGAGATACTTTTCTTATCTACAGAAACCCTAACACTACATGTAGTCCCCACATAGTGTGTATTCCTAGATTATACATCTTTTATATCAAGATTGTATAGAAACCACGGATCTACTTCACGTATCATCATTATCATCATAGGCCTCTGATCGAGATATATATCAAGATGATAGATAAGGATCTATTCTGGGTGAGCCTTTATATTGCCTCCCCCTATAATCTAGCCATCAAATTCACTAAGGAAACTCCATCTTTGTTCATGAAATCATCATTTTCTAAAACTGAAGAATTAGGGACCACGAATCCAATCTCTTCCATCATAACTACCATCCTTCATTGATCCCATCCTTTTATCAAACCTAGATCTGTGTTATCAATCCATTGCACCATGAAACAGGAGCTCAATGATTGATTATCTGGTTTTTATCAAACCACTAGCCAGAAATATTATTGATGAAAGAATGAGGAATTAGATAAGAAGTGCATGAAACAAAAACATGTAGAATATACCTCATACAATTTTTTTGTTTTACACAATTCATTTCCATTATAATGATGAACGATGAGATGAAAATTAAACATCAAAATAAATCTATATATTCCCATCATAATAATCAAATACACGCAATATGATTGATCCACGAATCAATCCATTAGTTTATCAAATAATATTCCTCATAGGATATGAAAATAGGGATAAATACACCAAAATAATCCTCTTACCTCATGATGCATTGATCACTAATTAATAATTAATCCACATAATTATCTTCAGAAAGATCCTCGATTTCTGTTTACAAGAATGATTATCAATTCTTCGATGTTCATCAATGGATGCTTCTCCACCAACTCCTCACACAAATTCTAATGTTATGAGCCCATCCCAGAAATTTTGTTATAACCAGGTTTATATATATGTTTATTATGTCATTTTATCATAAAATAAAAATTTATTAGTTAATTTATTAGTTATTTATTTATACCCGTTATGAATTTATTATAAATTCCTGATGCCAAAAACAATTATGTCTTGATTATGGTAATGCCCATATTCTGGGCTCAACAGTGGTCAAAGATTTATAATCTGATTCTTCTTTTAAGAGATATTCAAATATTTCATGAACATTACTCATGCCTACTATTAATATATTTAAAATTTTCCAAATATAAATTTTGATCTCATTAGACCTCATAATCTCACATCATCTCAGTTCCTACATACAAAAATATATGAATCTATATTTAAAATATTTAAATGAAAAAACAGAGACATTAAATTCTCCCCACCTTAAAGATTTTCTTCCTGAAAAGAAAACATGGACCACTCAAAAAGATGTGGGTACTCATCCCACATCTGGGTCTCCCGCTCTGAGGTACTCTCATGTGGATTCCTGTAATTCAATTGAACACACACCAAAGTAATTTCCAACCCCTATAGGATATTCTCCTACTGGTCCTTGATCTCCACAAAGTACTCTGCAAAATTTAGCTCTATCCTCAATATCTAGCTCCCCCCATTCAATAAAAAGTGACATGTCATACGGATATCTCCTTAGATGCAACATGTGGAAGATGTATTGTACCCTATATAGCTACAGTGAATGTAACAAGAAGAAATCCATCTCATTGTGTTTGTGCCAGATCTAAAAAGCGACAATGAATCATGAAGATATCATGGTTCCTTGACAAAATATCTGAAATCCATGTTTATGTGACCCCTTAAGGAAAACATGGAATCCATCCTAAAACTCTAAAGGCCCGTGTTAGTGGTATGAATAAAACCTATAATGTGTCTATGTAGTCCTCGTGAACTCAGGGATGATCTGAACCTTTTCTTTCATAGCTCACACCATCTCTAGGCCCTTGAGTGAAGCCCCATCTAGATTAGTTGAACAAAGTGATGAATTGTTGGATTTACCATATAAGGACTAAAATGGTATCATATCAATGTTATAATGGTAGATTTAGTTTTTAAAAAATCGTATATGTTAGGTTATCCACCCAACTATGTCTAATGTCTAACATGGAAGCCTGTAACTTTCTCTCTAGAACATGAATGGTCAAATCAGCCTAGCCGGCAGTATAGGGGTGAAAATCCCAACACAAACTCAACTAAGACCCAATGGACACTTCCAATCCCTTCTATACTTGTGAGGTAAATATAACACCATTATTAGAATCGTTTTATGAGGTAACTGTATTGATCCAAATTATCTCCTCTATGTAAAGGGATCACACTATCTCTACTTAACTATACTCTTAAATAGATAGGATGTGGGTAAAATTGGTGATCCATTCAATGAAATAACAAATGGAGTTGTGTCTTATGGAATTATATGGTTACCCCATAAATAATTATATAGATATCCCATCCAGATTCACTCCAGAACCTCAATGGTATAAGCTAAACTCACTATAATATGGTGCTCTGTCTTCACCTACTAACAAGACATTGAGAGGAAAACATCCAAATACCCTCTTTCATGTCTGGCCATAAAAAATGATTTTGGGGGTCTGGTTAAATATTTTAACACTTCGATATACCACCATATGGGATCCATGAAACTCTTTAATAAACTCTTCTTGAAAAAACACCTGTACAATAATTAATCTCTTAAAAGTATAATGTGATCCCCACCTTCATAAAATTCATCCGGAGTAGGTCCAGTGTATATCTAAGCATTTAAGGTCTCACATTACGCATCTCCATGATATGATTACCTTACATGTTTCAAAATTATAGGGGTGACAACCATTTACTAAATATATGAATAATAATCCTTTTCCACTAAGGAAAAATACAATTATAGTAAGTTCTTTAATGCCTCATCGAACAATTGAGAACAAGATATCTTGTTGAGAGAATATTCCACCACATTTCCATTCCAAGTAGTATAACCATTCTAAAATTCAATGTCCTAGAGGAACTATATCCAAATCCAATTTCTCATGTTATGATACATCTAAGAGAATATGTACATGAGACTCTTGACATGAGAGGAGATAAAAAACTACTCCCATAAAAGGTAGTATCGCCACATCATCATAGTGAAGACTACCATTTCAAACTCAACATCATGAGCCCTGTAGTTATTGTCATGAAGCATCACCTATGAACACCTATATATTGTCACATCCTACCTCCATGTAAGTACCAAACCAAGTCAATCCCCTAAATAATCCTATAACACAACTTTCTTGACACCCACCTCTGGAAATCTCAATATGGGGGTGTTCATTGATGTCTACATAAATTTTTGAAAACCCTAATGGGAACCTTCTATATAAATGATATTCTTTCACTTTTGGGTCAAAACATTCAAAGGTGTTGATATCATGTATAAATCAGGCACAAATCACAAGTAGTATCCTAGAAACAGAAGGATGCTCCACACCCCCATCACACTCTTGGGTGGATCCCAAGGAAACACTACTTAGACCATTTTTGGGTCCACTAATGTACCATCAGTTAAGATAACATGTCCTAGAAACTTAAAATGATAAATAAATAAATGAAACATAAATATATTCCCACAAATCTTGTTCACTCATAGTGTGTCTCTATCCATCCTCAAGTTCTCCAAGTACTCATCATGAGATAATGAGTTAACTAGGATATCATCGATGAACTCCACCAAATCCCAATCTATGAAAGGTTGAAATACCATATTTATGAGTCCCATGAACAATGATGTAGTTTTATTCATTATGGAGGAAATCACCATGTAATCATAGTAACCATAGCAACATCTTAATGTATTTTTCAATATATCACTACCTCATACTGATATTTGGTGATAGCCAGATCTGAGGTCAACATTAGAGAACCATCTAGCCCTACTAAACTGATCAAATACCCCATAAATACTTTGTAGTGGATACTTATTCTTTACAAACACATGTTTCATGCAAAAAATCTATTCATAAACACAAGCCTCTAACATCCTTCTTAGCAATCAACACTAAGGATTCCATGGGTGGAACACAGGGTCTCATGAATTCCTTCCTCTAAAAAGCCTCCAACAACACCTTTATCTTATGAAGCTCTATAAAATCCATATGATATAATGTTATTGTTATCAGGGTCTTACCAAGGTAATATTCAATGTATAAGTACAATTGGCATTGTTGAGGCAAGAGAGAAATATCTTTTGGAATGACATTCTCATGCTCATCCACCAAAGTAGGAAACCAATGGCCCATAGAATCCAGTAATCCAAAATTCATGTTATCCAACTATTTACTAATTGGATGAATAATTTTACATATGATTACATACTACTCTTCCTAGGTCTCCAAATCATCTATGAATGAAAACATTATCCCATCATCACTAACACACCACATCCTCTACCTAAAACAGTCGATCTTTGCATGATAGTTTTTAGCTAGTCCATGACTAAGATTCCATTGTAAGGACTCAATGCTTCCACAATTATATCCCATGAGAAAATCTCAACTCCATGCATCAAATCACAATGATAGAAAAATTTCATGATCACTGAGTCATCTCTGGTAAGTGTCTCCAATTGTAAGGTTCCATCCAAAGGCTCAATCTAAACCCATTGGTCTTGAACTAGATATTTAACAAGAAAAGTGTTCCTCACACATGTGTTTATCAACACTTTACCTATGTTAGATAAGACTTATATCATACCATGAATCATCTCTAGAGCCTCTAAATCATATCCCTCAATGAAATACATCTATACTTTCCCTCATGAACTAGTTACCCAAGCTATGAATGGACCACATGGTGGTGGCGGTGGAACCATGTCAACCCATCTATAACCTCTCACAACTCTCCCTACTCCTCTTCTATGTTTATCATTCTATGGAACTCCATAATCCTTTTTCCACCACTTCCATAGTGGCCCATCCATTGTCCCTTTATCACCAATTCATTCTCCAGCACCCGAACATAACTAGGAATGCATAGAGGTATTAAACAAGCCCATATTTATCCTTATAGACCTCACTCAAGAGTCCATGATAGAAGGAATGGATCCCAAACCATATCAATCATGTTTCATGAGTGGTTTATAAATCATAATGAATACTCATCCATTGTCATGCTACCATGATGTAACTATAAATAATCAGGAACACTAGTTCTATCATATACGGATATTACTCCTCCATAAAGAGATACTCAAACTCTATCCCTGAAAGAGTCACCTCATTATATAATTCAAGCACCAAACTCTACAAATATCCTTCATACCCAAAATGAAGGCACATCGACAAGACCACTATATAGTATACAAGTGTCCTAACGAGACGAAATACTCACGTAATAACCTTGATCCAACCCTCAAATTCTTATGGGTCTGGATCACCCATAAACGTGAGGGGTCTCAAATGATAAAATTTATGATGCATGATCAGCCTGCACACCTCATTCGATGGTACTGTCGGTATAGTTTTATTCTCAATGGATGGAGGTATGACTGGAAACCAAGTAGAGTCACCACAACTTAAAAAGATCCCAATATAAAAGCCTCATCACTAAAGGTATCATTCTACAATTCCTACTACTGAACCCAAGCTATGAATCATTAGAGAGGAATCCAAAAATAGGCAAGATGTATCATAGTTAATGATCTTATCCAGGGATCTAAATTAGGAAGGACCTGGAATCCCAAACTGTTCTTATATGATGAATGTACCATTGCTTCTTCAATAACAAATTTTAACATCTACCCAGTCGAAGGGTAGGTGATTATAGTTCTATTGTATAGATATGTCAGTCCTTGATCAAACACTAAAGTCCATTTACTAAAATTAAAAGTCAAAACAATTAACATTGTTTCTCTACAACCCACAAAAAATCACACAACAACATAAAACTGAATACTCTAGTCCTAAGATAGAACACTTTTATGATACCACTCTATCTTGACCTAACCCCCTTGGGCTAACCGGGATGGTGGTAGGATAAGTGTGACTGCCCTAATATTTCCCCTAATAGGATATAAGAAACTTCATAACACAAAATTGGAATAGCACTCGCATGGGAGACCTTATCCTAAGGTTCCTAAATGGACACACACATCTCAAAGCCCATACAATGATGAAATGTAAAATACAACTTATACCAAATGAAGTAAAACATCTAAATCACATAATAATAGAATAATAAAATATTGTGAAGCTATAAGGGATAAATAAAATCCCCCCAAAACAATAAAGAAGTCCAACATGATTTTTAGATGGGACTATATTCAAATGTTACTATTTGTACAAACATGGTCTATCTAGAAAAAATCTTTGTTATTACTACTCCTAATCACTGAGAACCCCATTAAATGGTTGACCTTTTAAATAATACATGACACATATAGGTCAATCCCATGAAGGGGTGAGTATAATAATACCTTTTTAGACACCATGAAAACACTAATCATATAGAATAAAGAGTAGTTAGTTCATAATATGATATGTCAATAACAATATAAGACATAAAATAAAACATAAATATGTACTCATAGTTGGCACTAAGTCTCAAGTTAAGGTTATAACTACATTGTTAGCCAAATATTCTTCTTGAGATTCTGTAACCACACTTTCATGGTAGAACCCACATCACATGTATGACAGTACTAATAGAATCAATCAGAGATATCGTGATCATTAGGTCTTACTATAAGGAAGTATGATCTAGAAGCATGAAGATATAGATACAAATTTGTTTATCACACCCAGGTCCATAGGGTAACACAGAATAACCCAATATGGATTAACCTGCTATATTGGGGATCAATGCCCATGTATAGTTGGTCATCCTGATTATGATAACCTCGACTTAAGAAAAAGACAATAGATGGTCTTGTACCATCTTCAGGGAGATATTTATAAAAATATATCAAAATATAATCCATTAAAGATGATGGGAACCCTCTTTTCAAGATGTAATTACATACTACACCCTCATAGCAGTGGATAGAGGGAACACAGCCATATGGAAAATAGTCCGCACCGAGGTGATCAAGGACTCTAAGTCATCATTGAAGAAGCACAAGGCGTATACATTCAATACATGATGTGTCCCTTCAGAATTGGGTAAAACCATTTATCATTTCCCATTATAGTGAATATGCTCGTTTATACCTATCTTTGTATCTATACCTAACTATGTTCATGTACCTTTCCGTGTACAAGTACATGGTCTAACCTGTATACTCAGGTCATGTCATGTAACTGGCCATGTTTGTCTGTGTTTATCCTTCAAGATATATCTTGATACCCTATGTAAGGGTTACACTTGTTGTGATATATGTCACATGGAATTAGATACTTTTCTTCCCCATAGAAACCCAAGCATCATAGTTAGGTCCCCACACGGTGTGTCTTCCGGGATTACATGCCATGTATATTGGGATTTTCCAAAAACCATAGAACTTCTTTACACATTATTATCCACTCCTCTAAAATAATATCCATCCAAAAATCATAATTTTAAACAAGTATCTAGTTGAGCTGAGCCTTTATGTCACTGCTCTCTTGAATCCATTTGTCTGATTCTCTTTGGATATTCCACTTGAAATCATGTCGTCACTATGCACCAAACTAAGAAATGAGGGACCTCCAATCTGATCACATCCATCATCACCACTGTCGATGCTTGACCCAATCATCTATATGAATATTGAACTATAATATCCATTAATTTCACTGTGAAATGTGTGAATAATTATTTATTACTAGGTTTTTTTCAAACCATGGTCCAAATCTAACACTAGCGATGAAGTAATGTTTCACGGGAGAATAAATGGATGAAAAAAACATGAGGAACAACCCATGGACAGTGTTAATTATTTCCTCAATTCATTTTTATTATAATGATGAATGAATTTATGAAAATTAAATAACAAAATAAATCCTAGATTTTTCAATATAATAATAACACGCCTGCAATACAATTAATCCACATATTCATATATTAGTTGATTTGTTTATATTCATCATATGATATGAAAATGGGGATAAATCCCCATAAACAAAAAAACTCACTCGAGATTGATGGATCAATGAAAAAGAATAAATCTGTGTCATCTTCATTAGTGATATCCTCGATTTCTGTTGGCATAAACAATTCCTGATCTATTTAAGTTCATTCAATGATTCTCCTCCACCTGATACTCTCTCAAATTCCATTTATATAAGTCCTACCCTATGATTAGGTTAGAAAAAAGTTTACATAGATGTTTATTTGTACGTTTTATCATCAAATATAAATTATGTAATAAATTTATATATTTATTATTTATTCCCATGATGAATTTATCATAAAATCCATATTCCAGAAAAATATTTCATTCTTTTGGTAAATATTCTGTTTTGAAATCAATAGTGGTATCAAATTTTGAATAGAAGACTACGTTTAAGAGTTCTTCAATTGTTTCAGGGAAACTGCTCATCTGTGATATTAATATATTTAATATATTTCAAATTTTAATTCAAGTTTTATCAGAACTTGAAATCTCTCACCATCTCAATTTCCATCTTTGAAAAAATATCTACATATTTTTAAATGATTTATATTGAATAAATAAAGACATTATATATATTTTCATTCGAAATTCCCATAGTAATTGAATGAATTTTTATATAATAAATACATATCTTACAATAATACATGTATCAACTGGTGATAGAATGTCTCTGAGTACGTCATGTGGATAGTGATAACCAGCATATCCTCATATGGGGACCACAACCATCCTAGGAACCATTAAATAGTTCTGATACATAGGTGTGTGTCCTCGATTTCCCATACCTACTTCGATGCATGTCATCATGTATTTGACAATTCCAAAGTGACCATGAATCCAAATATAATATCCTTGGGTCTTTTTAGTATATAGATAAGTATCACAAAACTCCCCTACATGAGTTTTCTCATCTTGAGAATATCTCGTAAGTATCATAGACCTACCCTAGAAAAGAATTCTCATCCATTTGTAACAAATATATGGGGTTCTAACCAATATCTTTTCATTCCTCTATATCCAAACAACCCAATCTCAGTATCCCCATCTTCCCCACTAATTTTATCAAAAACACCCCTATATGAGTTTTCTTACGCATTAGTAACACATAAAAAAATAAATTCCCTGGGGAATTTTAAATACTTAATAAAAAATTTATCTAATAAAATTTAAAAAGATAAAAATAAAAGACCTACCCTATGAGAATTTCCCATTTTATTGCATAAATATATCTTCCCATACTCACTTTTTTTCAAATTCATAACCAAACTAGTCTAAGGGTATATTCCGAGTCCCACCATCTGTAAGAGAATAAACAATGGTGGGATAAACACATAAACTCTTCATCAATATCTAAAGAACCATGATGTTACCTGCTAGGCATGAGTTCTATAGTGACCTCTCTACCCATATCTACCATGTCTCGTTCACTTTCTCTCATGGTTGGGATATAACTGGTGGTCCCACTTGGGTCCCCATGGGAATCACAATCAAGGCACAATGTGGGATGTTCTCAATGACATTATTACATCCCAAGTCAATACATGCCCTATAAAATACATCAAATCCCATGGAATCCTCTTAAAAATATCATAGACTCTATGTCCCATATAGATAACAAGAAAAAGGATAAAGAGGCTTCTTAATCACTATATCAATGTCCAGTGTTATCCTATGTCATTCCACTCGCCGAACCTAACACATCAAGGATAACATATATATGTTTTCTCATTATAAATTAATAAATACCAATTATATGTGTTAATGCCCTAGGTAGTATGAATGAACATATTATACATCATAACAATATAATAAATCCATGGAGTGATTACGTAGAACACCTTTCTTAATTGGAGCTTTTCCTATTTTAATTTTCCATTCAAGCTATTACTACCGAGACTCACCCATAGTATCTCATACAAAGCTCAATATTAAGAAAACCCCTAACCCCTTATTTCAACCCACAACATCCTAAATAATAAATTATAAAATTTGAAGTCAATAAATTAATTTAATTGAAAATCAGGAAAAAGTCAGGTTACACATCGTCTCATGATCACTTGTAAAACACAGAGAAAAGTTTTTTTTTCACCCCGGGTGCACCCTTGAACCCATGTATAGTTAAATCCACAACAAAAAACACCAAAAAGTTAAAAATATAATAAATATAATATTAAAAAACCCAAAAAATTATAATTGTTACATAAATTGTAGAATAACTGAGAAATCATGTTTAGATGAAGATACCTGATTTATTCTTCCTTAGACGATTGGAAGCCCAATATTTCTTGGAAGATTCTATAAACATCTAGTGGAATGAATATTAAATCAATAGTTATAGAGACAATTAATTATAATGAATAAAAATATGAGTTTAATAGATGTTGTGAAAGGATGGATGTCATTGAGAATGACTAAGAACACCTTAAACAACACCCCTTGACCATGGGAAATGATAGAAAGGGAAGGTGGAATGTCTCTAATTTTCTTGAGAAATAGATGATGATATTAGAGGGATTTACCCTAAAATAAATATTAGAGTAATGTATGTTTTACACCAATTACGATAATTAGTTAGTTGATGTTGGGCCACCTTCAAGATCTTGAATCCTTATTGCGATATAAAAACTCTTGTATAACCATCTTCTAGATGGTTGTAATTTTAGTGTTGTATGTGCTACTTAATACGTCACTGATGAGACGATGACCAACCACCTACTAGATCTTAGTTGAATACTACTACTCTACTCACCCCAAAATACCTTAGAAGCCTTCTTGTGCACCCTGATTCACATACATGCCTCATTATAAATTCAAAAATCCACTTCTAATATATTCAATATCTCATAATTCCATTAAAGGATTTGGTTTAATAATTCCCCCCCAGCCACAAATTTGATAACACAAATTCCTTCTAGAACATTCATGCCCATATATAATAGAAAAATTAAAATATCCCCACCATGACACTTCTCATCCCTAATAAGTCAAAGTGGTCACCTAATTATATATCCCAATATACACATATCATTAATCTATCACTGATAAGCTATTTCCCATCATGAATATCCAAACACGCATATAAGTTATAACATAAAAATTAAGGTTCTTAATACACTAAACCATGAGAAACCACTTGTAACCATGAAATAAACTCCCAAAAAAGCTATCCTAATCCAATAATACATTAATCCTGATCATTTCATCATCAACATCATCATTTGGTTTGTGATTCTCCACACCATATTCTTCATCTCACATCTATCAATTCCTATGATTTGGTGCCTCATCCATTAGAATTGCCTATTGGACCTCTATTCCCATTTTACAATTGTGCGGTTAATATGATTTCCTACTCACCACACCTGATTTGATAAGAAAAAGTTGGTCTCTCATGAGGATGAGTTCTCACATTCTATTTCCACACCCAAGAAGGGGTTCCTCTGTCATAAAATAATAACACAAGAAAATAAAATTTTATTAAAAAGCCCTATCAAATCTTGAAAATTGACTTTTCATTTCCAAAACGATACACCTAATTTTGTTTCCTAATCAATGCATCCAATTACACACAGGAATGATAGTATGACATCCTCAGGCTAACCCTTCCTAAAAACACTCAGTTGAACCCACCATTAAATCCATAGAAACAACTGATTGTGTATTATTTTTTCCCAAGGGATTATTTTGATCTTCGGTACACACTAATCGACATTCAGTCCCAAATCTTAGTAAATTTCCTATAGTATAGTCATTAGGTGAACAGAATGAGTAATCATTCTCTTCCACACTATGATCTCTGATATACTAATGACCAGATCTCAATCAGATGAACTCATATCACCTTGAGATTCTATCCAACATACAAAATCCATCAATCATCACATCTAAAACCCAAATATCATATCTATATAGGGCCTGATAAACAAAATTTTCTTACTTAATGATATCAAAATTCAATATTGACTATCCAACTATAATACCAACATATCCACAAGCGCTTCTCACATGTGGTTAACACACCTCAAACTGACATCATGACACCCACCGTAAGAATTTATATTTCATCACATCACATTACCAAGAATAGATCACCATGGCCCACTCTCGGTCTATCCCAGAACTCAACAACTTGACAAGTCCAAAATAGATCATTCAGGAAGACTAACCAAAAACCCCATTACATCACACATTCACAACCTAGGGGAACATCCTCCATAAATCTAACTATAATACAACCCATAATGAGGGTGACCACCCTCTATCTACCACAATTTAATTTCCAAAAACGTTCCCCACTTATCTCAGTCTTAGAGTGCCAAGACAAAATGAACCATCACTAAATCACAAGTTTCAATCCTTTTAATCTATACTAATTTAATTATATGTCTACTAGAGACATTAAAATCTCACATAACACCATATGTACCCATACCTTTCATAACCATAAAAAATTTATTTTAAAATTCATCATGTTTCATACATAAGAATAATATAAATCCTCAATAACACTGAAGCTCAATAGGTATAAACTCTTGTGTTACCTAGTCATTGAAACCTAAATTGAAATCCTATGAGTTACATAACATATAAAATAGGACATCCAATTCATAATCCAATAGATGACCATGAATTATTAATGTTAGTTTCACCCAACCATAATAATCACAAATTCTCTCATGAAAAAGGGATTGATGTCTCACCTATTTCAAGGATCACTATCAAACTACTGATGATTCTCATTCCACAAATCTATTCACAACTACCAATATCACTCTAAAAATTATTCCACATGGTATCTTATAATATAGTTGTTTCAAAATAAAAGCATCTACTCAAACACTCTCCATTAATGAAGTAACATTGAGAATCGCTGGAGCAAGACACTCCCCTAATCTTACATATGAAAAATCACCATCTACCATAAATCATCTTAGAGAATCCATGTGCCTTATCTCAAACTCAGTTAATATTATTTCTAGATTGTAAGCACCCTCATTCCTGCTCCGAATCACTTTTACTAGGCCAACACCAGTTACAAAATCATTCATAAGCCATATCAATAGCTATATTACGTTTGGTAGCACCCCAAATGAACAATTAATTACCCAAATCATCATTATGTGCTTCCCTTCTCTAAAAAATGCTCTAACCATGGATAACCCCTCTTTTGGTTTTCCCCTATATTAATGTATCTTACCCCACTAATGTCCATGTTGATTATCAAGAAATTTCACAATTCAAGGGATATTTTACACACTCCTATCTTGAAAAAATCACAGTTACAGATATGATAAAACACCCACTATAGAGTATCATAAAAAAAGAAACCACATTTGTATAATCATTGAATATGAGGCACTGATTATCACTAAGTGTCCACCAACATGGCTTCTCCCTCAAGAATCACCACTAGTCATTCACAACTACCTAATCTAATGGAATCGTCCTAGATGATCCATATTAAGGGAAACCATAGACTTTGGCATAGTCAAGTAGAATTCCATTCTAATCATTATGGAAAAACACCAAATACTTTGTGGCTTAATTTTAAATAAATTAAAATGAAACAATAAACACATACAAGGAGATTCTTGTTAAGTCTATGTGTGTATTATTGTCCAACATGGGCCACTGCACCTCTTGTGCACACAAACTATTAAATTATTATCATGTGCCTCACCATGGATCTAAATAACCTACAATTAAAAGGAAATACATTTAAATATTGGGAAAAATTAAAAAAACCCCAATGTACTTATATAGGAAAATTTTTTATGAGTTGTTTTTGCCGCTTTAAACAACTAAGCCTTTCAGCTATGACACAAGTACAGACTAGCATACCTATATTTCATGTGAATACTATATGTAAAATCTGGATTCTTGATATGACTCATTGAATCATGGTGTCATAGAAAAAATCACATATAAATCATAATATCATTACACAACAATGTGAAAAACTCAATGAGGAAATAATTTATATATATATATATATGTGTGTATATGTATATATAACAATGAATACCATGAACATCTATATAACGACCCATACTTTACATAAATTGTTAGTACTTAAAAAATTGAAGCAAACTTATTACAACATATAACAAAACCAGGAAAGGATAATATCAGTATAGCGTCTTTAGAAGCTGGGAAATATAAACAACTGGTTCATAAAGCATCAACTTTGCCTCCGACTTATTTCATCATATCTAGAGTCCCTTTTTGGCATATCCTACTTAATAACCTTCTTCCTGAACTTAGGTCTGATTTGCTTTGTAAGTGTCCGAACCTCCATTATAATGATTTAAATGATGTTATTGAGTTATTTCAGAATCATATTTATTTTTATGATATCATATATGGTCATATTCTTAGCTTCTTATTAGTAATATTTCATTACTACTTGTTATTTGGGTGTTTATTACTTTTTGTTCTTATGCATGTTTTGTCGAATAAATTATTATTATTCTCTTTAAGTTATAGATACCTAATTTCCAGAATGGTATTAGTGTAATATATATCATATTCATTCATTAAATTCATTTATATAATCATTATTCAATGAAGATCATGTAGAACGAGTCGCATCACATCGTGGAGACGGTATTCCGTACGTACTCACCAGTGATGATATCATTCCTATGATCATGGAATTGTATTGGAGTGTATGTATACTATTTGATAATCAATATCACTTTATAATAGGCATATATAGTCATTATTTACACCATTATACCCATCCAAGTAAGGTGGTGGTGGAAAATATATTACACCATGGCGTGGAGACAGTATTCCGTACGTACACACGCGCGGTGATTTCTTTTTCCATAGGATGGATAGATGGTGAAATAGGGTTTTTTCATATTTATAATAATATATCAGTATATGAGTGACACTGATGTTATTACTTCATAATGAAACAACTATAGAAGAAGATGTGGAAGAAGAAATAAAGAGGAAAGAATCGGTAACGGACATTAGCTCTTCTTTGAAGTGCTTCTTTGAGACCTCCTTTTAATGCACTAAAATTGGTCTTTGAAGAAGACCATGACCTCTAGGATGTCTCTAGGGAAGTGGAGACAAGATATTTTCAGGGTTTGGACGAGTTTGAAGGCTCAAAGTGGTGTGAGGAAGAGGGGGAGGAGGGGCCCTTTTATAAGGGAGGAGAGGGGCACCTTTGGAATAACTAAAACTATTATTTTATTATAAAGTCAACTTCGGTTTTAAATAGCTCCAAATTGATTTATTTCAATGATAAGGTGGGGATGGGTCGAAATCCTCTCATAAAATAGAATTTAGACAAGTTTAGGTTCCTATTTTAACCTTAGCATTTATATTTAACATTAAGTTAAATTATTTTACTTTTACCATGTCTTCTTGTGTTCTTATACTATATGGTTAATAAACTTACTATAAGTAGCCAAAAGAACCCCAAGTTGTTTATTATTAATATATATATCCTTATACAAGTAATTTTTCTGAACCATAGATTTTTAGCAATAAAATAAAATTACTAATATAATATTTGTTTTAAAAACTATTTTATGTCAATTTTGACACTATTTAGTAATTGATTTTTGTGAAAATTATAACAGAATTATTAGTTCGAAAAAAGTTAATTAAATCAATACTAACATGTCATAGTAACATAGAAAATTATTGGAATTCATAAAAAGTCTCAAATTACATTTATTTGGGTATTTATAACAACAATTATGTCAATATTTCATTAATAAGATAATTACTGCATCATATTTGTGTCATAAATAAATTAAATTATATAATGTCTAAAAATTAAAAATAAAATATTATTATTTAGGAAATCGTTTTATATTTCCAATGAATATTTATAGTCCATTTTATCTCATGTATTACCTTATATTAAAAAAATTCTTATTAAACTTTGATTGTAACCATTTTAACCGTTCTTTAAATAAATTAATAATAAATGTCCTAATCTAATCCATGTGGGCCTAAATGGTAATATTTTATTCCTAAGGTTGTTTTTGGTCGAATTACACTTTTCCAATAGAATTAGGACATGTGTTAGGGTAATAATAATATCATTTTTACCCTTAATTACCCTATTTACTTTTAACCGTGGTAAATAAAAGTAAAAAGTTACTATTCACCAAAACTTATTTTCATCTCATTGAACCACATTTTACTTACTGACATCAACCGTGCCTCTCGGATTTTCTAAATTCCACTCACAGAAGCGGTAAAATTATGTTTTATGAAAAATTCAGTTTTTTAACTACCACTTAGTGGTTTCACTATTCATCAAAAACTGAAAGTTTTTAGAAAAATACCAAAATTTCACCCTTGGCTAATTTCGATATTCCGAATCCAAAAATTAAGTCCATTTTGAAAAATAAAATTTATAAAATTTCAAAAAGTGGTTATTACTATTCATACAGGCTAGTTTTAATAATATTTTAATAGCATATCATTGTTTAGTGAAACTCGGTATTGCGTACGATGCAAGCTATCGAGGAAGGCCGCAGTTGCGTGTAAAGAAAGAAAATCTAGTGTTGTGTGTAGTGACAGATTCCTTTGATGATTTATATAACATAAAAACAAAATATTTCACATAAAAGTTTCAGGTGTTACATTTTACCCCCCTTAGAATAAATTTCTCCCTCGAAATTCATCACTTTGTAACAAACAGATGAGGATACCTCTCCCTCATCATATCCTCAAGCTCCCACGTAGCTTCTTCTAATTGGTGGTTCCTCCATAAAACATTCACCAATCGAGTGGTCTTGTTTCATAGGACTTTTTCGCTACGATCCAGAATCTCTATCGGTTGTTCTTCATAAGAAAGACCATGCTCCAGCGGTACAACTTCTGAGCTAAGTACATGTGAAGGATCAAATATGTACTTTCTCAGGAGAGATACATGGAACACATCGTGAAATTGAGAGAGATTCGGTGGAAGCGCCAATCGGTAAGCTACCTTCCCAACACGATCCAGTATTTCGAAAGGACCGATATATCTAGGGCTCAACTTCCCCTTCTTTCCAAATCTCATGACCCTCTTCGAGGGAGATATTCGTAAGAACACTTTATCACACACTTCAAACTCTAGGTCTTTTCTTCGGTTGTCGGAATAACATTTTTGTCGACTCTGAGCTGCTCTTATGTGTTGTTGAATAGATCTGACCTTTTCTTCCATTTAATCAACGAGATCAGGTCCTAATAGCTTTCTTTCCCCAACTTCATCCCAGCAAGTTGGAGTCTTGCATTTCTTTCCATAGAGAGATTCATAAGGATCCATCTGAATACTGGAGTGAAAGCTATTATTATAAGAAAATTCCACCAAAGGTAGGTGTTGATCCCAACCACCTTTCAAATCCATAGAGCAAGCTCTCAACATATCTTCTAGAGTTTGAATTGTTCTCTCAGGATGACCGTCTATTTGAGGATGATAAGAAGTACTGAAACTCAACTCTGTATCCAGAGTATGCTGAAGACTTCGCCAGAACATTGAGGTAACCCTCGGATCCCGATTAGATATAATAGAAAGTGGTACTCCATGCAATCTTACCACTTCCTTCACATATATCCTGGCAAGCTAATCCAGAGAGAAATCCTCTCTAATAGCGATGAAGTGTGAAGACTTTGTAAGACGATCAACTATGACCTAGATAGCATTATTTCCTTTGGATGTTTTAGGAAGTCCTGTGACAAAGTCCATAGTGATGTTCTCTTATTTTCATTCGGGTATGGGTAATGGTTGTAACATCCCCTTAGACTTATGTCTCTCACCTTTAACTTGCTGACAAACCAAGCATCGAGAGACATATTCAGCAACATCTCTTTTCATGCCATCCCACCAGAAGTACTCTTTCAGGTCCCTATACATCTTCGTACTTCCAGGATGAATAGAGAATGAAGAACTATGAGCCTCATCCAACAACTCCTTCTTTAATTCGGGGATGGGAGGAACACAAACCATATTCCTAAACTTTATTATCCCATCACAATCAAGGTTGAATTCAGGAACATTTCTCACCTTCTTTTGTAACTCGAAATCTTCTTTTTGTGCCTCTTTAATCATCACATGTATAGATGGTTGAACATTCATTTGAGAAAGATAAGATTTTTCCCCTTCCATTATAATTCCAAGATCCATCCTTTGTAAATCCATAAATATTGGATCTTTTGTGATCCTCATCATGGATAAACTGGCAAGGTCTTGTCGACTTAATGCATCTTCCACCTTGTTTGCTTTCCCATGGTGGTAATGGATTGAGAAGTCATAATATCACATGGGTATAAATATTACACCTTCCACCATAAAGATAATGCCTCCAAATCATTAAAGCAAAGATTACCGTAGCTAACTCCAAATCATGAGTTGGGTAATTTTGCTCATGGATTTTCAACTGTCGTGAGGCATAATCTATCACCATATCATTTTGCATAAAAACACACCCCAATCCCTTCTTGGATGCATCACTGTAGATCCCAAACCTTTCTCCACTACAAGGTAGTGTGAGCAAAGGTGCACTGGATAACCTTCTTTTTAACTCCTTGAAATTCTCTTCACATTCCTCCGTCCAGACAAACTTAACTCCTTTCTGAGTCAACTTGGTGAGTGGATTAGATAATCGTGAAAAATCATTCACAAAACGTCGATAATATCCAGCCAAACCAAGAAAGCTTTGGATCTCAGTTACTGTTTTTGGTCTCGACCATCTTTCGATAACCTCTGTTTTTGATGGATCCACAGATATCCCCTCTTTTGAGATTATGTGACCCAAAAATGCAACTTTTTGAAGCCAAAATTCACACTTGGTAAAATTGGCATAAACCTTCTCCTTTCGTAGAGTCTTCAATATAATTCTTAAGTGATCTTCATGTTCTTCCTTTCTCTTTGAATATACCAGAATATCATCTATAAATACTACCACAAACAGATCAAGATAGTCTATAAAGACTCTATTCATCATATCCATGAAGATAGAAGGGGCATTAGTAAGACCAAACGGCATCACTATAAATTCATAGTGTCCATACCTTTTACGGAAATCCGTCTTTGGTATATCCTCCCTTTTGACCCTTAATTGATGATACCCTGAATGAAGATCAATCTTGGAAAAGTATTGAGCTCCTCGTAGTTGGTCAAATAATTCATCAATGAATGGGAGAAGATATTTTTTCTTGATAGTGATCTTGTTAAGTTCTCGATAATCAATGCAGAGTCTCATTGATCCATCTTTCTTCTTAACAGACAGAACATGTGCTCCCCAAGTTGACACACTAGGGCGTATGAACCCCTTATCAAGATTCTCTTGGAGTTTCTTCTTCAATTCCTGTAACTCAATTGGGGACATTCTATAAGGTGTCTTTGAAATAGGCAAAGCACACGGTATGAGTTCTATTGAAAACTCAACTTCGCGATTTGGTGGAAGACTCGGTAATTTCTCCAGAAAGACATCATCAAACTCCCGTACAATGGGCATATTCTTAATCGTGAGTTTCTCACCAACCATTTGAGATAAAAAACCTTCATTTAGTGGAATCAAGACCCATAAGATGGAAGGAATTTCCACTGGAAGGTTATGTTCATCCTTGCATTGATAGACGATCATAGATTGATCTGGAATATGAAATGTGACTTCCCTTCTATGGAAATTGATATGAGCTCCATATAAAGAACGCCAATATATGCAAAGAATCACATCAAATTCTACTATAGGAAGGATCACAATATTTTCAGGAAGCACTTTCCCACAAACATTGATCGGAGAAGAATTATAAACTTTTGATGTGAATGTTGTGCCATTAGGGGTTGTCATAGCTAACCCAACATCTAATTGTTGAGGTAATATGATGATATCCTTAGAAAATTATTCAGAAATAAAAGAGTGGGTGGATCCAGAATCAAATAAAACATTTGCTACTTTAGAGTGGATGGTAAGTGTAACTTTCACCACATTGTTATCGTACTCCACATCGCTGATAGAAATTTCATGTGACATTCCTTTATCTTTAGCCTTAAGATTTTGTTGACATGAACCATCATCATCAACCCTTGGATTTGGGCATTTATTGGCATAATGCCCCATCTCCTTGCACTTGAAACATTGAAGTGTAGTAGGTTAATTCTGTGTATCCCATCCTTTGTTTGCATCATTAGACATCTTCTTCCCATTATTGCGGCATTCAAATGCCCGATGACCTTCCTTTCCACATTTGAAACATTTACTTGTCCCTTTAAGACAACTCCCTCCATGTTTCTTTCCACACTTTGAACATAAGGGAAAGCTCATCTTCTTTTCAGTGTTCTCTTTAGATTTTCCTTTGAATTCCATTTTCCTCTTCTTATCAAGCTCATATGACTAATTGGTTACACCAATCTCCATCTCGACTTTGAGAGCAGATCGAACGATTTCCTCGTAGCCATTAAAGTCCATTATGGATAACGCCTTTCAAAGACTTGATTTTATGCCACTAAAGAATGGATCGATCTTACTCTCAGGTTGGATAATAATACCAGAAGCGTACCTTGCAAGTCTTGTAAAATTTTCTTCATAGGTACCAACAGATTCATCATCCATTTTCTTCAGTTCAAGAAACCCTTTCTCCATCTTTGTTCGGAGAATACGAGGGAAGTACTTATTGAAAAATAAGTTCTTGAACTCACCCATTCCATGGACACAATTTCATCCCTTTTCCTTGTATTCTTAATAAGATTCCACCATTGATCATCATCACCTTCCAAACGATACACTGCTAAGATGAATTTATCATGCTCAGAACATTGAAGAACTGAAAATATCTTTTCAGTGGTACTAATTCATTATTCAGCAACCAATGGATCAGTAGACCCCCTGAATGAAGTTGGACGCTATCTCATGAAGGATTCAACAGAATGTTGCTCCTTCCTTTGCTCATTTGGAAGTCCTGCATGATTCATATCTTGAGAAAGTTGTGTGAGAATGGCTACAAGATTTTTCATTCTAGCTCCCATAACGTTTGGTTGCTTAGGGGGACAATCACTGCATTGCCCGTCGCATTCCGCATTAACACGGTTCCTTCAGGTTCCAGCCATTGACTAAAACCAAGAAGAATAGTGTGAGCAACACTAACTATAATAGGAAATCCACATAATCAAGAATAAAATTTCACACTTAAGGTCTTATCCTAGTTTATTAATGGCCATTTATAAAACACTAAGATTGTGTTCTATGCTTTTACTTATCCTTAGGGTTCTTACTAAGGCTTTCATATCCTAGTTTCCAAAGGTTGACTATACCTTTCCTCTGATACCAACTATAACGACCCATACCTTACATACATTGTTAGTACTTCAAAAATTGAACCACACTTATTACAACATATAAAAAAACCAGGAAAGGACCGTATGGGTATAGAGTCTTTAGAAACTGGGAAATATAAACAACTGGTTCATAAAGCATCAACTTTTCCTCCCACTTATTTCATCATATCTAGAGTCCCTTTTGGCATATCCTACTTAATAACCTTCTTCCTGGCCTTAGGTCTGATTTGCTTCGTAAGTGTCCGAACCTCCTATATAATGATTTAAATAATGTTATTGACTTATTCCAAAATCATTATTATTATTATTATATCATGTATGGTCATATTCTTAGCTTCTTATTAGTAATATTTCATTACTACTTGTTATTCGGGTGTTTATTACTTTTTGTTCTTATGCGTGTTTTGTCGAATAAATTCTTATTCTTCTCTTTAGGTTATAGATACCTCATTTCCAGAATGGTATTAGTGTTATATATATCATATTCATTCATTCAATTCATTTATATAATCATTATGCAATGAAGATCATGTAGAACGAGTCGCATCACATCATGGAGACGGTATTCTGTACGTACGCACAAGTGATGATATTGTTCCTATGATCGTGGAATTGTATTGGAGTGTATGTATACTATTTCAGAATCAATATCACTTTATAATAGTCATATATAGTCATTATTTACACCATTATACCCATCCAATTAAGGTGGTGGTGGAAAATAGATTACACCACGACATGGAGATGGTATTCCGTACGTACGCACGCGCGGTGATTTCTTTTTCCGTAGGATGGATAGATGGTGAAACAGGGTTGGTTCATATTTATAATAACATATCAGTATATGATTGATACTGATTTTATTAATTCATAATGAAAAAACTAAAGAATAATAAGTGGAAGAAGAAATAAAGATGAAAGAATCGGTAACAGACAATACCTCTTCTTTGAAGTTCTTCTTTGAGACCTCCTTTTAGGGCACTAAAATTGGTCATTGAAGAAGAGAAGGACCTCTAGGATGTCTCTAGGGAAGTGGAGAGAAGATATTTTCAGGGGTTGGCCGAGCTTTAAGGCTCAAAGTGGTGTGAGGAAGATGGGGAGGAGGTTCCCTTTTATAAGGGAGGAGAGGGGCACCTTTGGAATAACTAAAACTAATATTTTATTATAAAGTCAAATTCGGTTTTAAATAGCTCCAAATTGATTTATTTCTAAGATAAGGTGGGTATGGGTCTAAATACTCTCATCCAATAGAATTTAGACATGTTTAGGTTCCTATTTTAACCTTATCATTTAGATTTAACATTAAGTTAAATAATTTTACTTTTACCGTGTCTTCTTGTGTTCTTATACTATAAGGTTAATAAAATTACTATAAGTAGCAAAAAGAACCCCAATTTGTTTATTATTAATACATATAACCTTATCTAAGTCATTTGGCCGAATCTTAGATTTGTTGGAATAAAATAACAATTACTAATATAATATTTGTCTTAAAAACTATTTTATGTCAATTTTGACACTATTTAGTAATTGATTTTTTGTGAAAATCATAACATTATGATTAGTTCGAAAAAAGTTAATTAAATCAATAATAACATGTCATATTGACCTATAAAATTATTTTAATTCATAAAATGTCTCAAATTAAATTTATTTGGGTATTTATAACATCAATTATGTCAATATTTCATTAATAAGATAATTATTGCATCATATTTGTGTCATAAATAAATTAACTTATATAACATCTAAAAATTAAAAATAAAAAATCATTATGTAGGAAATATTTTTAGCGTTCTAGTGAATATTTATAGTTGATTTTATATTATGTATAACCATAAATAAAAAATTATTTTCTTATTAAACTTTTATTTTAACTATTTTTACCCTTCTTTAAATAAATTAATAATAAATGTCCTAATCTAATACACGTGGGCCTAAATGGTCATATTTTATTCCTAAGGTATCTTTTGGTCGAATTACACTTGTCCAATAGAATTAGGAAATGTGTTAGGGTAATAATATTATTATTTTTACCCTTAATTACCCTATTTACTTTAAATGTGGTAAATAAAAGTAAAAAGTTACTATTCACCCAAAATTATTTTCATCTCATTGAACCACATTATACTTACTAACATCAACCGCGTCTCTCGAATTTTCTAAATTCCACTCACAAAAGCGGTAAAATTATGTTTTATGAAAAATTCAGTTTTTTTAACTACCACTAAGTGGTTTCACTATTCATCAAAAATTGAAAGTTTTCAGAAAAATACCGAAATTTCACCCTAGGCTAATTTCGATATTCCGAATCCCAAGATGAAGTCCATTTTGAAAAATAAAATTTATAAAATTTCAAAAAGTGGTTATTACTATTCATAACGGCTAGTTTTAATAATATTTTAATAGTATATCATTGTTTAGTGAAACTCGGTATTGCGTACGACGCAAGCTATCGAGGAAGGCCGCAGTTGCGTTTAAAGCAAGCCAAGCTAGTGTTGTGTGTAGTGAAAGATTCCTTTGATGATTTATATAACATAAAAACAAAATATTTCACATAAAAGTCTCGGGTGTTACAATCTATCATGAAACCCTGGTAACTGGGGCATCCTACAATGAATTGTGTTCATGATTTAGTATCCCTATATCCATCAAAATGATAGAAAAATTAAAATATATATAGTATAAAAAATCCCTAATATTAAAATAAAATAAAAATCTATAATGAAAATTCGTAACATCCTTCCACCCAAGACAATTGATTAATGCACATATTAGAAGATGACGCTTACAACATGAACATTGTACCATGTAATAGAGGTTTTTTAATAGTAGTTAGGGATTAAGGAAATACCTCGGGGAGGCTATACCACTATATCAATGTGTATAGTAATAGTAAAATAATTAAGATTACTAGAACATTAATAAACCATTAGAGTGAACCAGGATAATTAAAAATCACATCCAATAACAATAATAATTAATTATATTAAAATATTTTTTAAATGATCACCCACCAGTCTGACCACATATACAAAATAAAAAAATAAAAAATAGGAGACGAAACTTCACCAATCCATACCACATCCTAGTCTCCAAATCACATCTAAGCTACTCTATCTTGATCATGAAATCATATTCCTTCAGCCAAACTGAACCTACAGTAAGTGGGGGATGCTCAAGAACCTAGGTATAGTCACGACATATATAAATAGTTAAGGAAAAGCCAATGTGGTCTCAACCTCTACCACCGATACTATAAATGTGTATAATAGTTTCCCAGAGTAAATGAATATACTATTAATTAATAAATAAATAGATAATTATAATAAATAATACATTATTTGTTGAAATTTATTTGATCAAGTCATGTGGACCATTAAAACCACAATATTCTCATAGGGGGGACAAGTTATTCACTAGAACATGTAACTAGTGTCATTCCCATGGTCCGTGACCTCAATCGACTATACCTACTTTAACTAATGTCAGGGTGTCTCATAACACATATTGATGATCATGGATCCTAATATAATAGACCTATGTCTATATTATATATGAATAAGTATAATGGAAATCTCGTACGAGAGTTTCCTCAGCATATGTATATCTTTTAAGTATCCTAGACCACTCCTAGTGATGTTTTCATAACCAGTAGTGGAAAAGACTGGGAGAATGATCCTACAAAGCACCATCTTAGTATTATAGATTAATTCTGAAACTATGTCCATATAATCCCCATTAATAGTATCACAATCCCTATGGATGTTTTCTAAGTCAAGGTAATATCATACAAGTATTATAGGCCTCCCCAGTGAGGGTTTTCTTTGCCAATAGTAACACATAAAAAAATAATCTCCATTTGAAATTTAACATATATAATAAATAAAAACCCCCTTACAGTATAGCTGAAAAAAATAAAACCCCTATAATGTTGTCCTATTTTCTAAATTTACTAATAATTTCACTATAATAATTTTACAAATTCATAACCAAAGCACCGAGAGGGTGTATCCCAAGTGTGACTATATGTGAATAAAATAAAAAGGGTCGGTTGAACACTTAAAACTATCTTCAATATCCATAACCCTTATTGATCAAATTTATGTGAGGAGATATAAGGTGAAACTGGAACCCATCTATACCTTGTCACATAAACTTCCTCTCAAGGTTTGTATAGCACTAGGGCACCCACATGTGTCCCTAAGGTCATCATAGTTAGGGATCCTTGTGAGGGTATTCAATATTAGTGTCATGTTTGAAATATACACCCATATATCATGTGAAATAACTTTCCTCATCAACCTATAAAATATATTACGGCCTCTAATGCCTCACATAGTGCAACTCACATAAAATAGTGTGGAGATATGGTTTTGGACCTATCTAAAATTCCATGATTATCCTAGGTCAGTTTAATTATCCAATATTACTTAAAAAGACTAAATTCTCTATGGTTTCTAATTATACATTAAAAATAACTTCAATTAATATGAATATTAAATTAAAATTCTCAAATACCAATGTTATGAGACATCAAATCCCATAAAAATAACTAAATTGTAAAATCCATGTGGTGATTACGCGAATAAATTACCTCAATTAGAGGTTTGCCCATTTTAATTCTTCATCTAACAAATTCTTCGATGACTGAACCAATTGAAAAACCATGGTCAAAAATGCAGGCCCCTTTCTCAACCTATGGCATCCAACATAATAAATTATAATATTTAAAATTAATTAATTAACATAATTTAAACTCAATATAAAATTAGATAACTCACCAGGACTTTCTATACCTATTGAAACATTGATAAACATGGTGCCAACTACCTTTGGCACACCACTTAAACCATGAGGAGATTAAAACCCAAATTACAACACCGAAATAGTAACAATTTATGATATTTTTCACTAATAACCTAATAAAACTCATAACTATGACATTCCGTTTTGAATTGTTGAGAAATTAGTTGTAGATAGTGTTAAAAGATGTCTTATTCCTAGGAATAGAAGGATACTCATAATTCTCAGATGATTCCACGATGCTCTGGTCAAATAAGAATCAAATCCCTTGCTGGAGAGGTTAATAATTAGAAATGAAAAAAATAATATATCATTGGATTTTTTAGAAGGATTGAACTCATTGAGAATATCTATAGAAATATATTAAACAAAACCCATCTATGAAGGGGTAATAATAAGAGGGGGGAGCTAGCCTCCAGTTTTCATAAGAAATAAGTAATATAGAAGATGTTTTCCGCCAGAAAATAATCATGGTGAATATAATTTCCCCCAATTTAATCCCACCATTTACATGGTATTGGGCCACCAAATAGCCAGTGGTCCCCATGTGTGTTGTAGAGACCATGTTTCATCCCAATAAATCTCAACATACATCCCACTCCATCCCAATTACCATGTCTCCCATATGAGAATCATTCAAAATCAAAACAAATCCTCTTTTGAAATGTTAAATCTCTTATAATTCCATTCCAAATTCCATTTCAAAATCCACCCATCAACTAATATAAAAGATAAAATTACATTAGGAACATTCCTTTTTTATGTATATGAGGCATTACAAAACCCCCTTGGAAATTTAGAAATAAAATGTCCTATCAAATTCATAAGGTCATTTTTTCATCGCAAATAATTTTATTTAAATATTCACATAAAATAAAATACTGTTTTTTTAATATTGAATTTTAAATTTTGGATGTATATATATGTGTAAGAAAATATCAATATAAATTTTAAATATAAAAAATTTAATGTTATAGTGTATATTTTTATTTATGTGTGTGTATATTTTTTATATAAATTCTCCATTTTTTATGTCGTGAAAATAATATAAAGTGGTAACTTTTATTGTAAATACAAATGAAAAAATACTTACTGTTAATTTTCCTTCTAAAAATATAATATAATTATGAAATAAAAATTTCACCATAATAGATATGACTTTTATTAATGATAGAAATTACCTTTATCAGTGAAATAATAATAATTGTTTTTCTAAGCACTCATAAAACTTGATAGCATTTATCAATGATAAAAAAATAAGTGATCAAAAATTCTTTTATCTCTACTAAAAATTATATGAATATGGTTCCCATTATCTTTTCTAAAAAATCAGAGATAAAGAGCTACTAAAGGGTTCCATTTTTCAGTTACGTTATTGGGGCTAATAAAAAAGACACTAATTAAAATCAAAATATTTTATAAAATTATTTTTTCTATAGTCCACCCCTTTGTGTGTAACTTTTAGTATTGACAAAGGATGTGTTTGGAAGCACTCTAAAATGTATTGATAAAGGTTAAAAATTATATATTATATTCATTTAAATTTCTCACCCCCTTTCTATTCTATATGTTCTTTCAAAACCTTCCCATCCACTCACCAAAGCACGAACCCCATTATCCACACTACCACAACCCCTCTACGCTAAAATGGACCATGATTTTCATGCATAAATATTAAAAAAATGTAGATGAATATTAAATAGATTTCGTATATTATTTCCAGAGGACTATAAAGGGTTATTATATTTTTGGACATCATAAATAATCATGTAAATTCATGAAATTTCATAAATATATCAAACAAAAATAATACCATTCAGTACTTTTTATAAAAATAACATACTTATAACCTTTATTCATAATGAGAGGAAAGGAAACATAATAAATGGGAAGCTCATATGATCAATACTAGTAAAAGTGGGATATATCAATTGATGTTAATATGAAAGATTAAGTTAATAATAAGGGTAAAAATTCATGAATACAACTTACAATGTTCATAAATATATCATTGAACATAAACTTGCATCATTTAAAAAAACATTTAAGAATACATAAAGAATAAGTTTGACAAAACATCAGAAATCAATCATAAACTACATGTTCATGTGCTATATGTGTGGCACCATCATACGTATAAAAATGGTTTTCCATGTCATGGTTAACTAAAAAGATCTTCAAATCAAAAAGGATCACGAATCAAAAATAATTTCCCATAGTGGATCCAAAACATTTAGTTCTTTCCCATAACAGATAATGTACATTGACTTATTTCTCATAGGGGATTTTTTAAAATCATATATTTTTCATAGAAGATCAGGGACATCAACTTATTTCCTATAATTATCTCATGAGATATTAAACCATACCAAATGAATTATAGGGATATATAATAATTGTATAATCCATCACATAATGAAAACCATATAAATTTGTGCCATAAAATCATTGAACATTCATTATATCATCATATCATAAGTCATGGAATGAAATATTTCTTCAGAAACATTTCATCAATCCAGCTTATTATTACTCCTAGAAAATAAATAAGTATCACAAAAAATCATCATATTAATCATAAACTGTGCAGATAAACAATAAGGATTTTACCATTAGATCATATCCTTGGTAAAACATAAGCAACAAAAAACAATGTCGTTCTCAATGAATATAAATCCCATAAGAACTTTATCAAATAATTATTGAATAAAATATCTTTTCAATGTGAAAATTAATTTTATAAAACTAAAATATCATAATTCTCTATGAAAATAATTTTTTATTTGAATGTATCCTTGGAATCATATAAATTAATCATCAAATCATTGAGTGGTCCAAATTGAAGTAAATTACATTCATCTAGTATATTTTAAAAGAGATCATTCCTTTTATATTATAGAAAAAAGACAAAAAAATACTTCATTTGGGAAAAAATAATATGTTTTCTTTCAAATTATTTTTAAAAAAAATAAAAAAAGTGTAAAAGTTTCATTAATAATTGTTGAGTAGTATTAAAAAATTCCTAAAAACATTTTTTAAAAACATGGACATAAAAGGGAATGAATTTTCTAATGAGGAGAGAAATAATGTTTATTTTCCTTAAAAACATACTTTAGTATATTTAGTTATTAAAGAGAGGAAAAATTAAGTAAAAAATATATTCTCTATGAATAACTGGACTAAAATAAATGTTTTGTTCTTTTAGAGTTTAATATCAACAAATTTATTAATCAGAATAATAAGATAACAATCCTAATAAATAATGATATTATAACATAAATATCGTACCAACATGATTGATTTTAAATAGTAATCCACATGAAAGAGTGAAAATTATATGGATATTTAAATAAATATAACACCCAAATAATAATAATAAATTACATGAATTGGTACTATATAAACCACATTAAGGAAACAAGTGGTGAAGACAGTATCTCTCTCAGAAAAATAAATGTGAGATAAAAATCTATTACCTCACGTATCCAAATTCATCATACACATTATAAACTCCTATATAATATATATATGTTTATATTAATTATATTAAATAACCCTAATAATATATATCATACCATATATTATTTACTTATTACCTTTTACCACCATTTAATTAAAAAAATTTATTAAAATCATGGTTTCGGGTGATATCTTCTTTTCTTTTCATGTATGTTTTGGTTTGTTAGTTTTGGAAAATATAAATTTATTATCATTATAAAATCTCCATAATGTTAATAAAAATATAAGCATAATATAAATTCATTATATATATATTTAGATCCATCCTTTAAATTTATAGATTAAGAAATGAATTACACTGTTCATAGAGATGGTAAGTCCTATGTATGCTTGAAAAATGTTTTCATTTTTCAAATGATTGAATAAAAGAAATATAACTATAAATTCACCATTATAAAATTAATTATACATAATTTATATCATATATATTCATTTCTCTAATGTAATATTTAAATATAGATTTAGATACTCAATTACAAGATGTGGTGAATTGTAAGTTCAAAAAAAATTATTTTTAACCTTAAAGAAACATTGTTTAACAAAGTTAAAAAAAAGATTCAAAAGACCCAATAATATATTTAACTAATAGAACATAAGGTCCCAATGTCTCAATATAAAGAAATTGTAACTAAATAAGAACACAGGTATGCTTAAGTAAGAATCTACCTTAAATTGTATTGAATCTTATATTAGAGTAATAATAAAAGAGAAAGTATAAGAACCACTTTTTTAATGTTACAAATAGAAGAAGAAATTAAATGTACATATAAAAGAGTAAAATTATTTTAATTACAAGAGTAGGGTATCTAAAAAACATTCAATAAAGGTCCCCTAATTTATACTTTCAAAAAATTCTATCTTACCCACACTAGGGTAATCCCTCGATACAGATATTGGTATTTGTCTTGTTATCCCGCAAAAGCCCTCAATCAGTAAAGTGATTGGAACCTCTATCTTCCTTTAACATGGAATACCTCAAATAATCAGGTTATTACATTCTCTATCTTCCTAGCCTCGAAAAACCTCGATCGTAATCAGTAATAATTGGAATCGCACTAAGAATAAAAAATCATTATGAAGATATTATTTATGTTGAACAAGATATTCAGAAAATCATTTCTTCAGATCTTTTTCACAAAGTAAATTTTTTGCAGAGCTCTCATGTGTCTCAAAATTGGAAATATATGATCTTGTCGAAATAAACCATAATTTATAAGTGAGATCTATAATGGTAAAAGTTTCTTCCAAGGGCCATATTTTTCATAAAATTTTGGCGAGACTTGGATAGGTGGAATTTATAAGAGTCATATTGTAACTGAAACAACAACACTATTTATTTAACAAAAACTGTCACACATTACAATATGATTTCAATAATATGTTTGAATATGAATTTAAGAAACATTAAAATAAATAAATAAACTAACATTAATAAGGATATAAATTAAAATCTTCATGGAAAAATCATATGCAAGGTACTATGAAAATCTGATATGAAAAATAATGAGAATTGGGATCGAATAAAACTAAGAATCAGATTAAAGTAAATATAGTTAATAGGATTTTATATTTTGAGTAATTTTGATTTTATAAGCATGAATCGGATTAACGATTCTTTGGGAAATAGAAACTAAGGAACACTATGAATCGGAATTGAGAAATTGATTCAGACATACTATTTTGAGCGATTTGGAATCCAAAAAAAATTGATATCAATATTCTGAGTGTATCTTAATGTAAGAAATACTATGATTCGGACTCTAAGAAATAATGATTTTGATTAAAACGTTTAAGAAAATATGTTTTCATGTATTATAGAGTCTCTTCAAACTAAATGAAAACTGTGTTAGACTTAGCTAGAATGAAACACAAAATTCATATATGTGTATAAGTCTAACAGAAATAATTTTTTTAAAAATATAAATTATTTCTATGGAAAATATATCTATGATTTCCAAAACATAAAACACTGAAAAAGTTATATGGAATATTTTGACACAACAATCTCCCCTTTAGGAAATCACAAACAATGATTATTAAAACAATAATATATAGACCTAAAATATTTATATTAGAACATAAAATAAATAATTATCTCCCCCTAACTTTATGAATTATAGGGAATATGACTACCCCCCCATGTTATGGAATCTTCTTAATGATTGTATTCTTGAATTTGTAAAAAAAAATTCTTGTCATAATGAAACAGCTCCACCTATACATAAGGATGCCTTATTTATATAATATACCCCTTGCTTAAACATTATCGTCTTTATATTTATATTATTTTTTTAATATATTATCTCTTCTCAACCTTTTTTATTTTAAAAAATGAATAGAGGGAAGTATAAGGCACCTGAAAAAGTTTGTAAACATACAATTATAAATAATGGATAACATCATTGTAATATTTAAAAAGTTTTTTATACAAAAATAGATAGGTTTATAATAATAATTAATCATTATTTTTCATAAGATTCATGTCTATGGATTTCAAAATCATTAATTCCTTATGGTATTCTTGGATGTTCTCCAAAACAACATCTTACTCCGGGATATTCTTCTCAAGATTATGAATATTCTATTACTGGATTTGAATCTTTCCTTCTGGAGACTTAAAAATTTCATATTGTGAGTGGAGATTCTCCACCAAATAGTCTATTCTTTACTTTAACATTTTTATTTCAAGACAAAAATGTTCAGTTTTTTGTTCAGGTATTTATCTTCATGTATCTGGATTCCTTGTTCCTCCTTCAACTTCATAGAAAAGCTTCTTGAAAGATTTTTCTTAGAGACTTTTGAATCTTTGAACGCTACCTTAACTGTCCTGAACATGTTATCAAAAGAATTAAGATCAATATTGAAATTTCTTGATCACATTATTATTAATTTAGATGAAATTCTATGGGAATATTAATTCAGCACAAAATATTTTAATTCTACTTCCAAATTTATTAACTACTCCATGAAAAGGGTTAAGGATTATAACTACTAATTCACTAACTCTTGAATAATTTGGCATCTGGACCCAATATTGGGGAATTAAGGAATGGAGTCAACAAAATTATTTAAGGAATGTTTGACAAATTTTTATCCTAATTAGGAGGAATATCTTTGTGATTTTGAACCATTATTCATATATGTACCAACATTTATTTCGTTTCCTTTATCTTTCTTATAGTCCCACATTTCAGACTTATGAGTTTCTTACCTTTGATTATGGATTATAAAAATCCTTTCATAATCATCATCATTTTCATATTTACATCCAATAATATTACCATCAACATCAACATGCTTATCAACATCATCAAAATCATAGAGAGATTTATAGACTTTGGTTTAAGCAGCATTTTATTCTTGATGACCAGGTTTTTGAACTTATTTGATCTTGGAATATAGGGCTCAGAAGGTTCTTATAAATAGATTATCTGAATAACTTTACTTTTAAGTTTCTTCAATCCATCTAATCTCATCTTCATTGCCTTTATATTTTCATTCCTCTTTCTCTTCTTCTTCTTCTTATTCTTGTTTTTCTTCATGAGTTTGTTCTAGAATACACGAAGCAGAAATTCAAACAAATTCTTTTCCTATTACCGAAGGGATTACCTCTATTTCAATTTTTTTAGGGTTGAGGATGTTCTATTTCTTAGAGAGAAGATTCCAAAAATTGAATCTGTTCTGAATTTCTTTCTGTATATTTCAAAAAATCTTGAATTATTTCTTCTTCATATAGATTCTTCTTAGTCTTTTTACCTTTAGAATTATTCTTAATCTCTTCAGTAGCTTGAAATTTCAAAGACTTATCTTCATATGGATCTATTATAATAAATGTTTCTCATTTTTTTAACTTTTAGTTTTTCAATATTTCTATTACTTCATCAGAGTGTGTATTTTATTTCTTGGACTTTGTAGGTTTGGATTCTTGAGCTGGTTTTGGTTCCCGAACTATTCTTTTCTTCTGTTTAGACTTTTAATTTTTTCCAATTTTTCCTACCTTTCCCTAATGGTCAAAAAATTATTCATCTTCTCACTGAAATAATATTTCATTCTCTTCATTGTGTCATCATATAATAACATAATATTAAAATTCATGGGAATTTACTTGCAAGGAAGATTTCAAATGTTTAAGCATTTCACAATAAGCTTTGAAAACATTGATGGGAACATAAGGATTAGTGACTTGAAAGAATCTTCCATTATTTTTATGATTTTAAAAAATATAAACCTGACCAAGGTAATATTACATCGACTAAATAGAATATTAATTGTGAAGATGTATGTGATTTTCAATATATCCTTATCTCCATTGCTCTTTATAAAAAATCCTTGAAACTATAAGGTGATTATCATGTGGTAGGCTGAAATATTATAAATATTTCGTGGATTAAATCCTTGAAAGACTAAGGATTAAATTAGATTGAATATGTCAAAATGTCCTTCAAAATCTAAAATTTAATGGGAATGTTAATACCCTTATCCACCATAATTCATTTAAATAATGTCAACATATTTCTTAGAATACATTGAATAATTATTCCCATACGACTCAAACTGATCCTTGGCCTTACCAACTTTGATAAAGATTTCTGTATTCAGATATAATTCGATTACCAAGTCTGAATATACCAGACCATGATCTCCCTTATCCTTCAAAATGCATACATTTTTCAATACATATAACTTGATGATATTATTTATCAGGGATTCGTACTTATGAAATAAAATATAATCAAACAACCTCTCTCTCTAATGATTGACTGATATTTAATCTCTTTTTTTGTAGGTATTGAGGTTTTAAAATATATATCTTGTGACATTTGGAACATTAAGGATGATCAAGGAAAGATAAAATAAGGCTTTAAAGGGAAGAATTGATTCAGAGAGAATTCCTATAGAGCGCAATGTGGGATGTGGAAATCGGTCCTCTTTATATAAACCTCGCAGTGATGGTTCATATATCAGGATGGATAAAAGAGTTGGTTTCAATCTGATTTGATCTGATGATTGAAATTTTGTTGAAGAATATTTCTAGGATCTGATCATTTGATGTTTTAAATAAATAAAATGGATTTAAGGAAAGACGAATATGGTGAGGTTTTTCTTAAAAAATATTTTAAATACCAACAAATAGAAGTGTAAGATAAAAAATAATAAGTATGAAAATATAACTTTTAGAGTTGTCAAATAATTTTTCAGTATTAGATAAGGTTCTTATTAGAAATATTAGATTGCAAAAACTTTTTTAGAGTCTATAAAACTTATTATAGGTTGTGAAAACGTTTTTTAAAGTTCCAATAATTTTTTTTACATTTCTAAAAGAATTAATTGGTTATGAAAGAGAATTTGTAAGGAAACAAAATGTACTCCCCCTAAGAAAAGGAGTAAATTAATGTTAGAAGGTAATTTAAAAAAACATAGATATAAATGATTAATTTATAGTTATAATTCCTAACATTCTATTTAATGTATTCAATCGTATCGAAAGGTAACATTTTTGTGAAAATTTCAGCAAGTTGTTCTTGTGTTATGATAAATTATAAAATTATATCTCATTTAAGTGTGTGATCCCTTAGAATGTGATGCCTTATATCAATGTTATTTTCATGATAGTGATGTGTAGGGTTTTATCATAAGAATATGGAACTGTAGTTATCACATAGAGTCAAAGTTTTCATAAAACTTCTGCTATAAATGGTGAGTGTGTGTTGTATCCAAAAAACTTGAGCACAACATCTTCATGCTGCTACATATTCAGCACCAGCATTGTAAAGTGCTATATAGTGTTGTTTCATGGATTAAAAAGATATTAATGAATATCTAAGAAATGAAAATTTCTTAATGCACTTTTCCTATCCATTATATAACCACCAAAGTCAGCATCTGAATGTCTTTTTAAAACAACATCATTTCCAGAAGAATAGAAAATTCTTAAGTGCATAGTTCCCTTTAAATAGAAAAAAAATTCTTTTCAATTATTTTAAATAGTATCCTTTTGGATTAGATTTATTTCATTGAAATAAAAATATTAAAAACAGTATACATATATGACATGTTCTTAAGTATATTAAACTTCCTTTCATAGCTCTAAAATATGTTTGATCTGCTGATTTCCCAGCATTTTCAAGATCAAGTGTAATCGAGGTACCAATTAGAGTACTTTTACATTTAGTGTTTTTAGATCCATACATTTAAAGAATATCATTAACATAATTATGGTGAGATAAATGAGTTCTTTCTGGTTTTTGAGAAATTTGACTGCCTATAAAGAATGTTAACTCACCCATCATACTCATCTCAAACTCAGATTTCATAAGATTCGAAAACAAAATAGTTATTGATTTCTGAGTTGATCTGAATATAATGTAATAAACATAAATTTTAACAATTAAAACATTTCTATTTTATTTATTTATAAAAAGGGTTGGATCTGAAGTTCCCTTAACATAAAAGTTTTTGTAACAAAAATCATGTAAGTCTATCATAACATGATCTTGGGGCTTGTTTAAGACCATATAAAGCTATGGTAATTTTAAAAACATGTTTATGATGTTTTGTGACTTCCAAACTAGGAGGGTTTCAACATAAACTTAGTATTATAGATATCTATTCAAGAAATAAAACTTCACATCAATTTGAAACATTTTAAAGTTAATGAATTATGCAATGGCCAAAAGAATTATAATAGATTCATGTCTAGAAATTGGAGGATATGTTACTTCATATTCTATTACTTTTTTTATTATAACCCTTTTTAAATAATCTTTCATTATTTATTACTATGATTCCATTTTCATCAAATTTATTTAAGAAGACCCACATTAATCTAATTATAGTGGTTTCTTTAGGCGTTTCAACCAAGGTCAATAATTTGTTCCTTTTGAATTTATTTCGTTAATCTTCCATAGGTTTAATCCAATATTCACCACCTTACGATTCATCAGTACATTTAGGTTCTAATTGGGATCCTCTACTTTACTTCATAAGGAACTTCTAGTCCTTACATGTTTATTTACATCACCAATGATACTATCACAGGGATGATTCTTTAGAAACTACTGACATGGATTTGTAATAGTTATTTATCAACATAGGGTAGAAAATATTATAGAGTGAATACCTTAAAAACATTTTCTTGAGTATTCATTTTATTAGAATAATCTTCTACCAACATTTTATAATAATTTTTTGAAAATACATTTCAAAATGTAGTTTGGGTTTGTTTAAAAAAATAATTAGTCTTCTAAAATTTAACATGTATTGTTTCCTCAACATTAAAATAAATTTTAGTAAATACTCTATAACCCTAAAGGGTTGTTGAGTAGCCTAAGAAAATCCATTCGTTGGATTTTTGTAAGAATTTTTCTATGTTATCATTTGTATTCAAAATAAATGATTTCCATCCAAATACTCCGAAGTATGAAACATTAATTTTTCATTGTTTATATTACTCAAAAGGTGTTTTATAATGAAATCCTCTTATTAAAGCTTGATTTATAGTAAAAAAAGAAATAAATATAGCTTTATCTCAAAAAAATTTAGCAATTGAGTATTCACTCAACATGGTTCATGTTGTCTCTTGAAAAAATTGATTTCTTCTTTCAACAAAACCATTTTGATCAGAAGTTCTATGAGTTGAGAAGTTATGAGTAATGGATTTCTTACTACAAAGAGTTTTCAAATATTAATTTTTAAATTATCTTCCAATATCAATTTGAATAGTTATCAATGGATGGTTTTTCTCATTTTTAACATTTTCTAAAAAATATTATAAATAAGGAAAAGCTTCATATTTCTTTGCTAGAAAATAGACCCACGTAAATATATTGTAATCATCAACTAAACAAATACATAGTATTTTACTATAATACTTATGTTTATATAGGACCAAAAAAGTCTATGAGAACTAGTTGTAATGAATTAGAATTTGAAATTTCACTAATATACTTAAGGCTTGAATTATCTTGCTTTCCATATTGACAAGGGTCACCGAATTTTGAAAAAAAAATTATATGATCTTGTAGAACCTTAATAAGTCTTTTCTTAAATATTTTAAAAATGTTCATAAGGGTATAGTTTCTTGATATTCAATTTTATAACCAATTGTTTTCTTCCATTGCACTAAGTCAAGAAGACTCTTGACTCTTATGGTCTTTTAAGATAAGTGTATAAACATTCTCATGATGATGGGTAGAAAGAATGAACTCATCTTTAGAATTTTCTACTAAACATTTATCATTCCTTAAATTTACAAGGTTACCTTAATCAAACAATTTAATTTTTTTTATATGGTTTTTCTAATGAACATTAAGAAATAAAACGTTTGAAATTAAGGATTCTACCAGAAAAAATAATGTTACCTATACAAAAAATTTCACCTTGACCATTTTCTCTGAAATTGACTCCTCTACCATTCATATAAATAAAAATTTTAAAGAAATTTTTGTTACTATTTATGTTTAGGAACTTCCACTGTCTATGTAGCATGTGTTGTTTTTAGAACATCCATTGTTTTCCAAAAAATTAAATCCTTAGTCTTTTGGAATCCAAAAATTCATGGATATGGAAATGTTTGAAAGTAAATTTTTAGGAATCCACATCTGTGTAGAAAAGTGAGCTTCTTGTAATCCTATAGATTGGATTTCATTTATAGAACAATTTTTTTCCCAGTGTCTACCACTTTAACACTTAATGCATAATGGGTCACTTTTAGTAGGAAAATATTTATGACTAAAAAAAGGTTTTGAGTTAAAGTAACAAAATCCATAACTATTCTTTAGAAGATTAATTTGAAAATAAATTATAACATTGTTTTCTTTAATAGAAGTAATGTTTTATAAAAATTTCTTTGATGAAAATATTTCATATTTTAGTCTGAGGAATAAATTCTTATCCTCTTATTTATTAGTCCTGGAATTGTAATTTGTATCTAAAAATTTTTTCATAGAAATAAAAATTTTAAAATGCATAGAATGTTTATCTTTATCGGAATTATCTTCCTCTCTGTGTATTAAATATAAAAAATTTCAAAAGATTTTTCATCAAGATATATTGAAAGATGTGATACTTCTTTTTTTAACATATTAATACTAGATTTTTCATTATCATGTTTCTTTTTTATCATACTATTTTCCTTATTATGTAACATTGAAAAACCAGACACTTCTTCAACAGAAGTTAAAGTATTATCTTCTGATAATAAATATTATTTATCTGAGGATTTAGAATTTTTTTGGATAGTTAGCACTTTTTGACATGTTTTCTAATGATTCTGTTGTGTGTACCTTATCCATGTAACATTGGTTATCAATCTGTATTTTTGAAAAAATACCGATATTCATTTGTCCAAAAGATTCAATATATTATGACTCATCAGATGAGTCTCCACCACTAGATCTATAATTGTCATTTTATTTCAGGACCTTCTTTCCCATAAAAATAGAGTACCTTATCTAATTATTTTCAGAGTGTCTATCTTTCTTATACATTTTCAGCTTAATAAAATCAGGTCTGATATATCCCTATTTCTTACATTCATAACTTGTAAATTCTAGATCTTTCTTATATTTCCTATCGTTATTCTTATATATGTATTGAAAATCCTTCTTGACAATAATCTTTTTCATTATTTGAGAATTATTTGCTAATTATATTTTCTGTGGTCAGTGTCACTTGAATCAGATTGATCAACAACATTCATAGACTTTGTTGTCATAGAAACATTCTCTCGGGTATTGGATTTCCTATTATTTAAAGTAGTAATATAAGAAACACTCCCATCTCCTTCATTATATTTTTATCATATCTCATCAATAGGTTCTCATGATTCAATAGAGTCCATAATATCTCATCAATAGTAATAGATGTAACTTTTTTAGACTCATCAATAGTGGTTATGGTTGATTCTCATTCATTATCCATGATATCAATAATCTTATCACTAAGTATCTCACCATATATATATTTTTCTCCCATTGACTTTCATCTTTTTACAATAGTCATGATTCTTTGTTGATCTTTAACTATATGATATCTACATGGAAAAAAACCATATTAATATAGTCTAAGCTTGACTCATCTTGTTTCAATAACATTCAATGTACCAAAATGTATAGCTTCATGTTTCTTATAAATGTTATTAGCTGATTCAAATCAAGATATCTAGATATATATATTCCTGGTCATAGAACAAAGAAAATTATTTCATACCTTATAGTTTGGATGATATTTATGATTTTCTTGATTGGTAAATGTTTTGAATTCCTTGTATAGTATATTTTAATCACCAGTGATCATAAAAAAAATTTCAACACCAGTATTGATATCAAAAGTCATCATTCTATCACCCTAGTATTCGTAATCATTCACATCAATGATTACTGGTCTTACAGGGTTCCAATTATCCAAGGATCCAACATTTATTCCATCCATCTTTCAAAACATAACACTTCCACTCCACACATTAGTGTATTATGTATTTATAAACGAAGTGTTTGTTTAAAAATATCAATATAACATGTAAGAGAAAAAAAGTAAGATAAATAGAGTGGAATCCTCTTCTAAAAAAAGTATGTATATTAGTGTTTCCGAGACCTACTCTGATACTAATTTTAGGATTCAAATTTATATGTAGATTATAAATTACAAAAGGGGTAAATTTTAAGTTAAAAAACATCCATTTTACCCTTAAGGGATATTTTTTCAATAAAGTTAAGCAAAAAATATTCAAAAACCCTCTAAAGTATTTAACAATGAGATCAGAATAGACCAAGGTCTGAATATAAAGATAATTAATGTAATAAGCGCACAAGTTTACTTAAGTAAGATTCTACCTTAAAGAGTATAGAATAATATTTCATATTTACAATAAAAGAGAAAGTATAAGAATCCCTTTATTAATGTTACAAATAGAAGAGGAAATTAATGTACATATAAAATAGTACATTTATTTTAACCCAATTGGTAGAGTATCCAAATCACCTTTGATAAATTTCCCTTCATTTATACTTTTACTAAATTTTTCCTTACCCACACTAGGGTCAGCCCTCAATAAAAAGATCTGTATATGTCATGTTATCCCCACATGCCATTAATCTATAAGGTGATCAGTACCTCTGTCTTCCTTCAAATTTGAAGACATTGATTAAGTTGTTAATGGAATCCTTTGTCTTCCTAGCCTTAGAATCCCTTGATCGCAATCATAAACAATCAGAATCACACTAAGCAGAATAAAGCTTTGGTAAAGTTCTTATGTATGTTAAATAAGATGTTCAGAAATTAATTTCTTGAGAACATTCACACAAATAATATTTTTGGTAGATCTCCCAAGTGTCTCAAAATCCAAAAGCTATGAGATCTTTCAAATGACTGGGTATTTATATGTGAGATCTGTAGTTGTTGAATTTTCTTCCAGTGGTCATATTTTTCTTGAAATTTCATTGGAACTTGGATGGTTGGAATTCAAAACGTTCATATTGTATCTGAAACAATGACAAAATTTAGATAACAAAAAATATTACAACTAAAATTATATGTTCAATAATACGTATGAATATAAATGTGAGAAACATTAAATCAAGGAAAAATAGTAACCTTAAGAATGATATAAAATTAGGTACCTATAGAAAAATTAGATGCAAGGAACTATGTGAATTGGATCTGAAAAATATTGAGAATCTGAATGTATAAAATTGAAAATTAAATTATAAAAATTATGGTATATCATATTTGATATTTTTTGTAATTCGAATTAGAGAAACATGAATTGGATTTGTGATTATTTGATAATCAAAATATAAGGAACATGGTGAATCAGAATTTAGAAAGTGAATCAGATACAATTTTTCTTTGTTTCAGTATCTAATAATTTTTGTGTTTTAGAATTTATGAAACATAGAGGATATTAAATTTTGATCCATTTAGTATCCATGAAATTCAGTGCTTCGAAATCAAAATTTTGAGCGAAACGGAATGATTGAAATAGTGTGATTCAGATTCAATGAAAAAATGAATTTCATTAAAATTTTTATAAAAAAGGTCTTCATGTATTACAGAGTCTATTCGGTCTTAATGAAAACTATGTTAAACTTATTCTAAAAGAATCACTAAAGACATTTATGAGTATTAGTCTAACAACCATAAAGTTTCTTAAAGAGATAAATTATCATTAAGGAAAATATGTTTGAGATTTCCAGAACATAATAGAGTGAAATGTTATTAGGAAACTTTTGAATTAACAACCAATACATATTATCATATTCATCAAAATTAAATGAAAAACATATCAAATCACTTGTTGGAGGTGGTATTCCACATGTATGGACACGGAACGTTATCATTTTCCAACCGATTATAAGGTAAGACGGCAGATGTTATTTTTTAATTAAAAAAGTATAATTATTTCATTTATAATATATATATATATATATATTATCCATCATTATACCCATCCTTGGATGGAGGTGATGGAAAATGAATTACACTTTTTCTTAATGTGGTAGTTCATCATACACAAGATCGAAGGGTTCATTACCCATTTTATAGGAGAGGATTTGAATATTGGTTATTAAACTAATATATTAACATTTAATTATATTTAATATAATATTGTTTTTATTTGACTGTATTTTGAAAAATATTTAATTATATGTACGAATAAATAAAATGAAAACAATAGGTAAAGAATGGACACTCTTTTTCATACAACCTCTTTTTTTACTGAATACCATCATAGGAGGGTTTTTAAATAAAAAGGGCTCTAGGAAGTGAGAAGGTAATTAATTAAGAAAATTCATCAGGTCTTGGATGAATGAAAAGGCTTTAAATGTTTAAATAAAATATGATATGGGGTTTCCACTTTTACGCGATAACGAGTGGGAGTTTTTTAAATACCAAAATAGATTTAGTAATGGGAAGTCACTATCAATCCATGTGCCCCAAAAATTGAAAAATAATGGATCTTATGGAAGATATTATCAATAAATACCTCAAAAATTAAAATAAACACACATGTATTAATCACTTTTTCCCATAACGTCTATTTTTAAAATCACTATCAATCTATGTGCCTCCAAAATCGATAAATAAGGGATGTTATGAAAAATATAGTCGATAAATACATTAAAAAATAAAATAAACACACATGTCTTAATCATTTTGTTACTATAACATCTATGTTTACTTACTATTTTTATTTTAGTTTCACTACTGTAACTAGTTTTTTTACATAGTCAAATTATCTTTTAAACCGAAAAAATAAAATGATCCATATTGGATGATTTTCACCCATATAATCTTAAAATAAAATCCCATTTTTCTAATAAAAAGACTATGTTTTTTAATATTAATTTTATCACATGGGAATGCAATACACAAAACCTAGTTTTAACCATAGTCATTATAATTAATTTGTTTTCCCTTTTTTAGAATTCATCATTACCAAAAAATAATTTTACCAGATTTTATGGTATTAATTATGTTGATTTGAAATATTTAATTCATTTTATAAAACTAAATTGAAATATTTTCTACAATGAAATTTAAAATTAAACCTTTAATCTAGATGGAATATGTGTTTTTCAATGAATTTTTTTCTATACTTTAAAAGTCATTTGTATCTATATTCAATATAAAAATAATTCAATTGATATAAATTGGATTAATTAAAATATAATTGAACTAATTTTACTTTTAAATCCGTATTAAATAAAATGGTACATTTTAAATTCGTTAAATGAAAAGACAGTCTTTAATAAAAAACATTATCTTTCACTATTCAATGAAAAATTAACTTTTTAGAATATTATCAAAAAATCACTATAAGATAATTTTAAATTTTTTCAAAAATTAATTTATTTTTTTTATATATTTTATAAATTTAGAAGAAATTAATTTTAAATTAAATGTGCAAATTGTGATGAAATAATTTTTTATAAAAAATACAATTTTCAATCATAAAACTACATTTATTCATTCCCTTCCCCAAAAAAAATTTTATGAATGATTAAAAAAATTTATTGAATATGTAATATGAAACATTAATTAATATCATTAAATAATAGTGAATAATTTAATTTACTATGATAAAAATAGATTATGAGAATAAAAATATATGTTAGGAACAAATATTTCATTTACCTTCAAATGATGTTTTTCTAACCAATTGATAAATATTGAATGTATTTTATACATTTTTAAACCATAAAATTTTTGTAATTTATTTTATCGTATTCACACCCACTAATCCAATGGCATGGGGATAAATTCAACAACATATAATAATATTTTAATACTATATCAATATTTATTTAATCTATATATTGCATGTAAATCAAGATATAAATGAAATTAAATTTTTATAAAAAATATATTTCATAACATATCCAGATGTTAAATTAACCCCCCCCCCCACACACACAAAATTAATCAATTTATTCCTTATAATTTAAACTTTTTATTGGTCATTAAGTGTTTAATATTTTAATATTTTTTTGTTGAAACCCACATCATCAAATAAGGTCAATAAAACATTCGTTTAAAAAGAGGGAAATAGAAATATAAACGGAATTAGTTAAATAAGATTCCAAATAGGAAAAAATAAAAGATAAATGAAAATACAATAATGAATAAAAATATAATGTCCAAATAATTATTAAGAGTGGGATAGATCATTTTTTATTAGAAAGTGAATGATCAAGAGAATGTTGATGATAAAAAAATCATAAACTTATCATGTGTCAGAAAGACCAACAAGTTGTGGAAAATGAAAGTAATATGATAACATTTTAATTTAAATATCCTTCTACAAAAGATTACGGATTCATTTACTTGTGTAAATTATACTAACTTGATATATTTTTAGTTCATAAGCACAATTATATCCTTTTTTTATGCTTTGATCAATTATTACTTCATTTTATACTCTAATAAATGAATATCCAATATGAATAAACTGCCATGTGACAAAATATAACATTAATGTCGAAATCCCCAATAATAAGAAACTAATGTTCAAATAAAATGATTCAATAAATAATTAAATTTATAATTCTATAAAATATAACTCAATTAGATTGAAACCCAATTATTAGAATTATTTGAGCACATTTTGATCTAAGATAGATTTATCATTTATCTACAAAAAACATCAATTACACTTAATGTCTCATACCAAAAATTCATATTCCATGGACATATATTCTCCAAGATATGATAATAATTTACATAAATAATAGGAATCGCCATAAAGAAACATTAAAATCATATATTATTTAGAAATCTTATAATACCTTTATTCCTAAAATAAAATCAAATAATTATCTATTTATCTTAATCATATAATGTTCTCAAAATAGTAATCATATTCCAAAATATCATTAATCATAAAATCACAACATAATCCCAAAAAATATTGTAATAATAAAACATATGTTCCAAAAAAACATGTTAATCTATATCTATCACATAATTTATTTAAAAACTAATAAAAACCAAGATATCACGTATGGGAGGGGTAGGAATTCCACCCTTATCAACCATTACTGTAGGTTCAAGCTCTGTGGAATTATCAAATGTGACAGGTTAGCCTTTTTACTAAAACAATATGAATATAATTCTTATAATGTCCCTAGAAATTTGATGAAAATCCTTAAAAATAACTACAATCACCTACAATAATATAATCTTTGAAGGTTATCAATACCATTAATATTATGAAAAAACAATCTTCTCAAATAATATTTCATGTTGAACCTACGATTTACACATGGTAACAACCCAATGTTTCATCAATGGAATTCAATTCTAATATTTATGCCTTAAATTATAATCATATTAGAAAAAACAATCAAATATCATGATACTAAATATTATGTGACCATTAAAAATGTTTTTTCCATTTCTATGTTTTGAATTTCAAAAATCTGACATACACAGTTGCGTTCAGGGTGATTTTCGTGGTCTAATGTAACAAACATAATTTTTTGTGAATAGTAACTTACCCTTATAAATATTAACCTACCCTTATGAATAGTAATATAAACCTTATGAATAGTAATTCATCCAAAATAATAGTAACCACACCAATGAATGTATAAATAAAATTTTGGCGTTCTATAAATAAAAAATATAACCATAGTAAAAATATTTTTATTTTTGTAAGTCAAAAATTATTAATTAAAAAAATTAATATAAAATAAAATAAATCTTCCAAAAAATTATTCCTAAATTAACAATTTTATGACTTCTGGTTTTAAAATAATTTTATAATACCTTATGAAATTTTTGAAATCATTATAAAATCTGTTATAATTTTAAAATCTATATTTTTGAAGTAAATTATTAATTTAAATAAAAATTTAATTAATCATATTTAAGAAATTATATTTCTAAAATTTGTTGTTTTAATTCTAGATTTGAAAAAATATTTAGGGAGGATTTTAAAAAAATTAAAATACTTTAGTTTTTGGTGAATAATGAAATTCAATAATTTACAAAATAAACTATATAAATGAGTTTCTGCATCATGCTTGAGTCATGGATGATGTCAATGGACATTGCTTTGAATTGTCATGCCATATTTACTATATTTAGACACATAATAATCACTATTTTTTGACTTGGGGTAAATTAATAAACTAATGAATTAAATATTATGAAACCCCCCTCCCCTCCAATATAAATACCACCCCTCACACCCTCATTTACTCACGCCTCTCAAGCTTTCAAGAATTGTCCAAATTCTAACCAAATCTCTTCTTTATCCCCTTCCCCACTTATAAGAGATATTGGTCTCATCAAATTACCATGTCTTGGTTCTTTAAGGACGATCTCAATAGGATAATTCAAGAGGTAAACCCTCTCATTCTTTTCTTTTAATTCCCTTTCAATTTCTTTTCATGTATTGTTCCCTCCTCATATCCTTTAATTAAAATCGAATGAAAACTCAAGTATATTTTTTATAATAGTATTCTATTTTGTTAAATTATGATTCTTCATTAAACCCCTGCCTCACTCTCTTTTATTTTAATGATGAAATCGTCGCCAATGATGTGTCAATTTACCGACATCAAGGGAAATATACTTTTATTTTTATTTAATGACTTAAAGTATTTTTATAACCCACATTAAAAGTTTAATAAAATATTTTAAATTTTATTATATTACCCTCTTTATTTTCTGTAACTAAAATATTTACATGACACTAATTTATAAAAGAAAATAGGTTCATTGGGATCAAAAAACAACCAAATTTAACCTAAAATGATCATCATTAAATTTTATCTAATAATTCATCCTCATAGTACATAAAAAATTCATCGTAAAATAATTTATTCCAATTTGTATTCACTAATAATTTTTATAAAGAATTTTATATATTCATCCATAATTTCCACAATCCCTCATTCATCAATACCTGTGAACCGTTCATGAAAACAAAGAAAATGAACACTCCCGAATAATGAATTTAAACTCTATAACTCCTAAAAAGTCCCATAAAAGACCTTAATGATACCATAATTAATTAAATTTATGTATAATTGGTTATATAATTTTCAATTAATTAATATAAATTGATTATATAGGACATTAAAGTGAGGAATGTGTTTGAATTCATGGTAAGGGGAAATTATCGAACTCAACTCTCTTTCTTTGGATTTTCCATCTTGAACCAAATGTTGGTATGGATATGACTTAGAAATAATTTAGACATCATTATCGTACCTTTTTTAGGATATATGTGTTATTATAGTATTTTTTTTTAAAAATTGATTGTTTTCCCGAAGTGGTCTTCCTTCAAATAAACACACCCTTTTTACTTCTTGATGATTTGTTCACTCTTCACTCAAGGATAACAGTTTTATGTAAATAATGTTATTCCCTCGTTATTTTGGGAACCAAATTTTTATGAATATTTCATTTTTGATATGAAACCCATTTCATTCAATGGGTTATTTTATATTCATGTTTTACATATGTTCTATGTGGCATACATGATAATGTAAATGTTATGATGTGACATGTGCACCCGGAATTATAAACAACAATATGAATGTGATGATGTGAAGAGTGTGAAAGGAATTATAAAATGATCCAATGCATTGGATAATTGGATTAATCTCATTAGTTAATGTGAAATATTCATTAGCATGATGAAATATTTGTTCACAACTATGGGTGGTAGTGGACCACTAGGACATGATGTTTCATTTTTATGCATTTAAACATTTCAAGTATTTTCCTAATGTTTCCTCTCATGATTATGATAATGTTATGATGATTCTCACACCTTTTTGTAATGTTTGATTTTCTTTTTTATCCTCTTACTAGGATATTATCTCACCCATTTTTGATGTAGATATTCATATTACTACTTGTACTAAAGAGAAGTCATTGAAAAATAAGAATCCAAAGAAGAAGGAATTAAATAAATCTTTATGTTTTATTTTGTAAATGGTATGTATGGTCCTAGTTTTCCTAAGACAGTAAACCTTTAGATCATGGTTGTGTAATTTTTTATGTTGTTTAACATTAACAGGATGTCAGAAAATGTAGGGTCACTGTTGTTCATATTAGATAAAGGATTATTTAATTTGGGAATTTGCATCAATGAAACTTAGGGAAAACCTATAGTATGAGACTATGTACATGTTAGCACACAAGAAGCTTTGAAAAAAATTGGGATCTAATAATTTATGCTTTTAATTTTTATTGAATAAATTATTAAGTTATTTATTCATCACACATTGACTTATGTTTTTTTCTAGACTTTTCTATTTAAGAAAATGGTGGGAATCAGGTGAAACTAGATCACCAACCCATGTGAGGGACAATGCAGCGATTGACTGAATGACATCCCCAATGCATTGTGAGGTGGATTTTATAACATCATGGTGATGCTTACCCATTTGTCTCAGGTTATAAATGAAAACCTGAATAATTTGGAACATCTTCCTTAACCTAAGGTGGGCCAACTAGATATCGAGTGTTTTATACATTAACTACCACCATTGTTTAGTGGGTCATCAGATCCACTAGTTGTGGAATAGTGGGTCAACATGATGGAGATGATCTTTTCTATGATTCAATATTCTACAAAGAAGAATGTGACTCTAACCGTTCATCATATAGATTGGGAGGCTGACCGATGTTGGGATTTTATTTAAAACACAACATTGATGAATGAAATTGAAGAGATAGAGTGGGAAGACATTAAGATAATGCTTCTTAACTAGTATTTCTCATGAACTCTTCATAGAAAGATGCATAGAGAATTCATAGAGCTAAATAAAAAATATGTAGAATCTCTCAGGACCTAAAAATTGAATTTCACAAGGCATACAATGTTCACCTCATGTTCTGTTACCAATAACAGTAGCAAAATTTATAGATTGTTTGTTGGATTAAAAACACACCTTTTGAAGTCTCTTGCAATTTGAGACATTGGGATTTATGAAGAAGTTGTTCAATGTTATCTCAAAGTGGAAATGGAGTTTAGAGAATGGTCCCACGGATATGGTGATACGAAACAAAAGATATTGTTTCATGTCAAAGGATCTAATGAGAATGGTGGAAGGAAATCTCAAACACCCACCTGTTAAAAACGAGGGAAGATGAATCATTGGAATTTCCTCAAAGGGATGGAGAAATTATTAATTTGTGGAAAAGAAGGAAACCAAGATCATGAATGTAGAAAATATATGATAAGGTAAAAGAATGTGGTGAAGGAAAGGAGAGATCCACCCATGGTCTGATGATATGATTGTAAGGAGTATGGGAACTAAGCAAGATAGTGTGATAAACCTCGAGTCCTCAAGGGTAATCAGCATCAGCATCCATCAAATCCAAAGGAAGAAGGGAATTATCATACAATAGGTACTATAGAAGTGGAGAATAAAAATTAAGTTATACAAGGTACACTTTAAATTCACTCAAGAATGTAAAAAATATTATTTGATTCTAGTTCTAGATATTCCTTTATATCTAGAATGTTTGCAGGAACTATTGAATTGGATCCCCGAATCCTTGAATTAGAGATATCAATAAATAAGCCAAGTGGTACAAACATTACAACCCAAGTGATGGAATCTTCTCCTGTTGGTGTTTTTGGGAAGATTCATGTAGGGAATAACATGATACTTTCCTTAGTGGAATTAGATGCTATAATTGTATTGGATTGGATATCTTTATATATAACCCATATCAGCTATTGGAAAAAAGAGATATATTTTCATATTCTGAACCATCCAATGGTCCTCTACAAATTCATGGGAGACCATTAAGCTCCATTGAAAAATCCTTCTATGTTGTGGGGTTTTCTTCCCTATTAAAAATCATACCTCACTCAAATGGTTGATTCAAAGAAAATTTCAACCTAGTGGTAATGGCCATCATGAGGGGATACAGTGATGTATTTCCCAAAGTGTTCCCCAGACATCCCCTATATTTTGATGTATAGTTCTTTATAGAAAGCATTCTCATATCTACTCTTATCTCAATGTTTCCATATAGGATGTATCCTATCGAACTGGGAGATTTAAGTAAGTATCATGAAATTCATTGGACAAAGGGTTCATATGACTAAGTGAAACACCTTGGGGTGCACTAGTGAACTATGTGAAAAAGAAGGATGGATCAATGAGGCTATGTATCGATTAACAGGAACTCAACAATATCACCATATAAAATAAGCATCCTCTACCAAGGATTGGTGACTTGATCGATCAGCTATGAGGAACTCAGTACTTCTCAAAGGTGGATCTTCATTCTAGACATCACCAGCTAAAAGTGAAGAAGGTAGATATTTAGTAGATTATCTTTCGTACAAGGTATGTTTAAGATAGGTTTCTAGTGATTCCCTTCAGACACACTAATTCCCCATCAATAATCATGGATTTGATGAATAGAGTCTTTATAAATTACCTCAAAAGAAATTTGTTAGTGTTTATGGATGATATTATCATCTACTCCAATATCAAGGAGGAATATAAATAGCATCTAATGCTTGTGTTGACGACATTGAGAAAAGAGATGTTGTACGCCCTGTTCAAAAATTCTGACTTTTGGATGAATCGAGTCATGTTCTTGGGACATGTGATCACGAGTGAAAGATTTTTTTGTGGGGCCTTCAAAAATTAAGGTGATTAAAAAATGTCCCAAACCCTCAAGTGTCACAAAAATACATAGGTTCCTTGTATTATCAAGGTACTACTAACATTTTTTGAAACACTTCCCATGATTTTTAATCCTGCTAACTATGTTAACTAGGAAGGGGGTAAAAAATTTGTGGATGGAAGAATACGAGGAAAGCTTAACGGATCTAAATAGAAGGTTGATCACATCATCTGTAGTCACATTACCAAAGAGTAGAGAAAGATTTGTGATATATAGTGATGCTTCAAAGAATGGATAGGGTAGTGTACTCATGAAAAATTATAATGTTATAGCCTACACCTCATGGTAGTTGAGGATCAATGATTATCACTACCCGATGCATGATCTAGATCTAGCAGTTGTGTTTTTTTCCTTGATAATCTAGAGGCACTACCTCTATAATGGGAAGTGTGACATATATACTGATCACAGGAGCCTAAAGAATATATTCAGACAAAAATTGTTCAAAATAAATCAAATGATATGGTTAGAGATAATCAAGGATTATGATTTCTCTATTCACTCTCATCATGGAAAGGTGAACAAGGTAGTTGATTCTCTTAGCATAAAAGCACATGATACTCTTTCAAAGTATCTGATTAAGAAAGAACCTATCTTCATGGATATTAAAATGGTGGATTTGGAAATCATAAGTTCATGGAATACATGATACCTTTCTAAAATGATTTCCCAACCATCTATCCAATAGAATATTAAGGTGGCACAAAGGGATTATATAGAGTTACAAAAGAGGGTGAACGCAGTAAAGGAAGGGAATCTGCAAGAGTTCCATATCTATTATTATGGTGTGATTTGGATAGGAACAAGGATTTGTGTGCCTTAATCACCCCATATAAAGAAGGATATGACAAATAACATAGATCAACATTCTCTATAAATCATTTTTGAACCAAGATGTATTGTGATCTCTGAGAACACTTCTGGTGGGATAACATGAAGAAAGAGTTTGATGAGTATATCTCAAGGTGCATAACATGTTAACTAGTTAAATTAGAGTAACATAATTCCAAAGGGAGGATGAAATTATTTCTTATAACCATATGGAATTGGGAGAATTACCCTATTGACTTTTTCATAGGTCTCCAGAATATATCTAAAAGAAATAATGCTATATGGGTTATGGTGGATCGACACACCATGAATTCCCACTTTATCGCTATTCGAGAAGATCTCTCGCTTGATCAACTTTCCATGATATATGTGAAAGAAGTGGTGAGACTACATGCGGTTCCACTCCTACTTTTCTCTAATCATGACCTAGGTTAACATCTATATTAGGTAAGAGCCTTCAATGTTCTTTGATTACTGAATTGAATTTCGGCATGACCTATCACCCCCAAACTGATGGCCAATTTGAAAGGAATATTCAAACGCACAATCACATGCTAAGAGCCTTCTCACTATAAATTAAAGGTGTATGGTATCAACCTCTCCCAGTGGTTGAGTTATCATACAATAATAGCTTCCACTCAAGTATTCAAATGGCTCCATATGAATCTCTTTTTGGAAAGTAATGTATAACTCCAACCTATTGGGATGAAGTTAGAGAAAAAAAGCTACATAGACCCAATCTTGTAGAAGATAGGATAGAGAAGGTTCAAGTCCTTCAACAATATATCAAAGCTACTAAGAATTAGAACAGTGATATGATGACAACCATCGAAGAGACTTGGAGTTCGATTTTGGAGATAATGTATTCCTTTGAATATCACTATGAATGAGAGTCATGCAGTTTGTAATGAAATGAAGTGTAAGCCAAAGGTACATTGGCCCTTTTGAGATCATTGACTTTTTAGGAGTCGTGGCCTATCGTCTTGAAAATCCACTAAATATGGATAAAGTTCATTGTGTGTTTTATATATCAATCTTTAGGATGTACGTACCAGATCACTCACATGTGCTGAACGCAGAGGTGGTACAATTAGAAGATGATATCTCATTTGAGGAGAATCCAGTAAAGATTCTAGACAAGAGACATAAGGTCCTACCTAACAAGACAACCCATATTTTCATAATGTTGTGGAAGAACCATAAGTGTGAAGAAAAAAATTGGGAACTAGAGGAGGCGATGAAGGAGAAGTACCCTCACCTATTTGTGTAAAATGATATTTTGAGAGTGAAATTTCATAAGGATGAAAAATGTAATGACCCAATGTTTCATAAATGAAATTTATTACACATAATTATTATATAAAGTATAATAACATTAGAAAAAATAATGAAATATTAGTATACTAAATACTATGTGACCATTAAACATGTTTTTTCCATTTTTGTGTTTTGAATTTAGAAAATTTGACATGAACAGTTTCGTTTAGGGTGATTTTTGTGGTCTGATGAAGAAAAGATAATTTTAAGTTAATAATATCCTACCCTTATTAATATTAACATAACCTTATAAATATTTATATGACCCTTATGAATATTAATTCATCCAAAATATTAGTAACCTCACCCATGAATGTATCAATAAAATTTAAGAATCCTATAAGTAACTATATGACCATTGCAAAAGTATTGGTATTTTTGTAAGTAATAAATAAATAATTACAATTAATTACATTAAAAGAAAATATATTTTTGTAAAAATTATCCATAAATTAACAGTTTTTTCCTCTGGTTTTAAGATATTTTTTTTACTTTATGAAATTTTTTAAAACATTATTAAATCAATTATAATTTTAAAATCCGTATTTTTAAGTAAATTATGATTTAAATTAAAAATTAAATTAACCATAATTAAAAATAATTATTTTTTAAAAATGGAGTTTATTTTTGAATTATATATACTAAAAAATGGTAAGTGTGAATTTTTTATATTTTTTGAAAATACATTGATTTTTGGTGAATAGTGAAATTTGATAATTTGCAAAATATGCTAAGTAAATGAATTTATTCATCATGATTGAGTCATAGTTGAGGGAAATGGACATTGATTCAAAATAAAAAGACTTATTTACTATATTTATTCATTTAATCATTATTATATTTTGTCTTTCAGGGATTTAATAAACTATTAAATTAATTATTAAGAAAACCCTCCTCCCAAGAACTACGAATACCACCCCTCATGCCCTCATTTTCTCACACCTATCAAGGTTAAATCATAGTAAAAATTCTCCTCAAATCATATCCCTATCCCCTTCTCCACATCCCCGATCTCCTTGTATCATCAACAGACCAAGCCTCGGTTCCTTAAGGTGGATCTCAAGATGAGAAATCAAGAGTTATGCTCTCTCCTTCTTTTCTTTTATTACCCTATGAATTTATTTCCTTTTATTATTCCATACACACCTAAATTCATCAAAATAGAGTGATATATCTAGTATGTTTTATATACTATTATGATATCATGTTAGTGAAATATTATTCATTAAACCCCTACATCACTCTCTTTTATTTTATGGACGAAATATTTTCATGTGATGTGTCAATTTACCGACATCATAGGTGATTTAATTTCATTTTCCAATAACAAAATCAATGATGTTTATAAGACCATTAAATGGTTAAAAAATTCAATTTTATTTTAATACCCTATTTATGTTCTGTAATAATCTTATTTACATGACACTAATTGATAAAAAACATATTCATTGTGACCCAAAAAACACCCAAATTAACCTAAAACGTTAATCATTAAATTTTAACTAATGATATTTTCATATTCTAATTATATAAATTCATTGTAAAATTATTTTTACCTGTGTAATGTTAGTAATAATATGTAATAATAATTCTGGATGTTCCCCCACATTTTACAAAAACTCCAAATACTGAATACAAGTGAACCGTTCATAAAACCAAAGAAAATGAACACTCCTAAGCAGTGAATTTAAACTCTCTAACTTCTCAAAAACCCCATAAAGGATATTAATGAAACCATAATTAATCATATTTTTTTATAAGAGGTTATTTAATTTCCAATTAATGAATATAATGTTATTATATACGACATTAATGTGATGAAAACTTTTGGATACAAGATACTTGGAAATTCTAGAACCTAACTCTCTTTATTTGGGTTTTCCCTCTTCAACTAAATTTTTCTATAGATATTACTAGAAAATATTCTCTTCATAATTATCTTACCTTTTCAGGGATATACATGTTTTCTTCAAGATTTTATAAAAAATAAAACGATTTCCAAAATATTTCTTCTTTCAAATAAACAAACCTATTTTACTTCTTGAAGGTTGTTTCACTCATCACTGAAGTATAATGGTTCTATGTCAAGAATGATATTCCCTATTTATTTTGAGAAATTATTTTCTATGAATGTATGATTTATTATGTGATATACATTTCCTTACATGGTTTATTTTATCTTCATGTTTGATATATGTTCCATGTGCCATGTATGATAATGTAAATGTTATGATGTGATAGGTGTGCCCAAAATTATACAGTGCTCCAATGCATTGGGTAATCTAATTAATATCATGAGTTAATGTGAAATATGCAGGAAAATTATTATATCACTGTTCACAACAATGGGTGATAGTTTACCACTATGAAATGATGTTTCATTTTTATATATTTCCACATTTAAAGTATTCTCATAACATTTCCTCTCATAATTATGATGATGTTATGTGATCCTCACCCCATGTTCTTATGTTTCATGTTCTTATCTATCCTTTTACTGGGATATTAGTTCACCCCTTTTGATGTATATTCTTTGGTGACTAATTGTACTAAGAAGAATTTACAGGCTAATAATAAGTTAGAGAATAAGTAATGAAATAAATGTTTATGTTTTGTTACGTTAATGTTATGTATGGTTCTAGTTTTCCAAAGAAACTAAACCTTTGGATCCTAATTTCATAATATTACTATGTTTTTTAACATTAAAATAATGTCAGAAAAATCTGGGTCACTATACATATTCCTTACCCCATAAAAATTCTCTCAAAAATTTATTAATCAAATTAAAATTTCATAACATAAAACCTCAAATGTGGGTTTTATGATTATAAACATATGGTCATCCTTAAACTCATAAACCCATGATGGTATCTAATACTATTTAGTTAATCATACATGAAGAAATTTATATTTCCAAAAATAAAACAATCCTTAGATGTTTAATGATTCCTATAACTAAAATACTCTTAGTAAAAATACTTGTACAACATACTTCTTTAATCCTATTAAACAAATACATCAATCCTTCTATATTAGTTATTGTCATGGAATTGTTCTATATTTATTCTGGGAGTTAACCCATGGATTAGGAAATTAAATTGGATAATTCCAATATTCCACCACATAAAACATTTAACTCCTTGACAATTTATTTATCTATGTACATTATTTCTGTATAGAAAACATAAGAACCTTCCTTTTAGACATTACATGGGGTGAATCTCTCCACATTTCAGACATGAATGAAATTTATCCTTTATTATTTTATAGTATCTACTATTTTATCACTCACAATACTCTATCCTTATCTTCTTTAGTGATTCTATGTGTTTGATAATGCGAATTTTATAATTCATACATCATAATAAGTGATTATTATTAATCATTATATCTGTCTCTCCAATCATCATCCAGTTTGGTTTCTCATAAAAAAATAATTTTTCATAACATTAGGTGTCTATTGATTAATAGAAAATAGCATAGTATGAGTAACAATAATCATTGTGTAAAACCAAATTATCAATTATTGTATATGAAAATCATAAAAACATATTATAATCTTATGACACCATAGGTTTAACATATGGAATTTTTTTTATCATCTATTCAAATCCTTCATGATGGTTCTTAAAGACAATATAAATTTCCAAAAACATATCCCCTAGGAGTATTAAACTAGATGTATAGAAAGAACCATTTTTTTATTCTAGATGATGATTTAGTCAAACCCAAATGTTCCCTTTTTTGTGTAACTACCCCTATGTATGACTATGCAAGAACCATATCCACTTGTAATATCCAGACAGATATTTATTTCATGGGAATGTACATAATCAATTTCTTAAGAAAATAATAAAATACTATCCTATACGTCAACATATCATTAGGGTTTTTACAAAAATTTTCTAAACATTCTCTTATAAATAATGGCATAAACATGCTCTGATTCCAACTATAATGACCCACTCTTTTAATACATAAATATTAAATCATTTTAGATTTATTTTCAATATATTTCACAAATACATGCTCGAGGACCATTAAGGTTTAGTTTATTTTGAGACATAATAAATAGTCTATTCAATTAATTATAGATCATCAACATATCACATGGAGATGATCACATTAATAACTCTACATAGATATTCCCTACATAAACCCATTCTTCATAACCTAGATAAAATAAACATTAGAAATGTTGAGACAAGATTCTCAATAATGGTAAAAACATAAATTAATTGAGTGTGATGATTGTGTGAAATTAAAATAATTGAATACAAGATAAATTTAAATATTACTTTCACATTTTGGTTAAAAGGTTGAAAACTATCACATTTGGAAAATGACTTTAATCCCCAAAGTATTTCCAATATTTTTGTTTTTGAATAAATTTAATTTTTTTACCTCGATTAGATTATATGAAATACAATGTAACTCTTATGTTACATGAAATATAGTACTTATATTTTTCTACATGAAAAAATGAGGTTAGATTGTGTTATATGTATGACTGACATTCCACGATGGCTTATGTAACATGCAAGACTATGTTTTACAAAAAAAAATATTTTTAAAAATATTATTATTTATATAATAAGATACAAACTATCCATTAAATTTATTTTTAATAATATTATTAACTACATTATGAAAATATTTGGTTAAATTCATAGTATTCAAATTAATTAGAAATTAAAATTAGATCAAATTGAATATAAATGTAATTTTTTATGAAAAACTATTTTTATGCTCATAATGTAATATTATCCTCATAAATTTACTTAATTACAATAAATAGTGATATTTATTTAATATAGATGTTTTATATTCAATCAATATGTTTTAAATTAATATGATATATTTGATAAGTACAATAGAAGAACAAACCAAATATTATGCATAAAAACCAATATTTTTATAAAAGAAATTTTAGTATATTTTAATTATGAAACTAGATTAAATATGAATGGTTACCCTCTTATAAATTTAATATGAGGAAATAAAATTAATTTTTTAAATAGAAACTACAAAATTATTTTAGGTTTTATTACTTATATTTTCTGTAATGTTTCGTTTTTTAATGAATTGTGAAAAAATAGAATTTGAATTCAAATATGATTGTTTATCTGATTTATTTATGTGGATATATTATATTTTTTAATGTTTTTAAATAATAAGTATAATAATATTAATATATATTTATCCCATTTAGATCATTATAATCAATTTAAATTTGAAAATGAATATAAAAACATAGAAAATGTTTGCACATATTTTCTATAAAAACCTGAATTGTCATCTCATCAACAGGATTGAATTTAAATTAATTTTTGTAAATTATGTTATTTGAAATTTGGAAACTAGATTAAATATTGATAATTATAGTAATTTCTAATTTCTAATATGGTCATATTATTTTTTATGGAAAATACTAGTTAGAGTAATTAAAAATATTTACAGTAACTAAGAGGAAAGTTATCTTAACAAGAGACTAAACATTAATATTAGGGACCAAAATGACCTAGAAACATTTCTAAAAGACCTTTTATATTTATATTTAAACACTATAAAAAAATTTGTATAATTTTTTACATTATTATAGTCACATTACGTGGAAATAACATGGGTGAAAATTCGTTTTTCAAAATTTAAAAACACGCCACTCCACTTCCACTTTAAAAAAGGCACTCACCCCTTCCACTTATTTACATAACTAAAAACATTTGTCTCACCAAAAATATGATCAAATAATCTCCAAATATCCCTCCCATAAACCAAGAATCCAAACCATGGGCATAAATTCATCCATGGAATACCTTTGGTGCATACCAAAAGGAGCTACCCACAGAAGAGGTGGTATCTTTCCTCAAGATATTTTTTTAATTTTCATTCTCCACCCACTCAAATAATAATTTTAAATTATTAAATATAATAATAATTATCCTGAATATAATGATATATTTTTTATATGGGTTTATATCTACAATTACACACACATCCATTTAATCGTTAATGAACTTACCATTTATGTGTACGGACAACTACCGCCTTGCAAAACGATGTCATTCGTTTTTACATTAACAGATATAATGGGTGGGTATTATGATAGAAACATTATTTATATGTGATATATATTTTATATTTTTAATTTATTTATAATTATTTGAATGTTTACTAACACACCCCTTTCTGCACTCTATTTTCTAGGATTATTATAACATCATATGTTGAGGTGTAGACTACCCCCATCTTAAAGCGATGTTATTAGTTCACACTATGCATGGAATGTATAAAGGATAGTTTTAATTAAAAAAATGTAACATAAAATAAATATATATTATATTTTTAACATAATTACATTTCTGAAAATAAAATATATCATTTTATTTATTTCCCTTTTCACGCACTAAAGAATTATAATGTTGGTCATGGATGTGTGGACTACGCCTCCCTAACACGATGTGATTACTTATACAAAAAAAAATTTATATATGTATCTATATATAATTAAATGAAATTTAATTATTATATAATGATTATTATGGATACATATAGTGTTACTTACCTTCAATTTATAACGATCACTGAAAAATGGGAATGTTACTTATGCGTACGTATGACCAACTGCCTCCAGGATTATAACATTTTTTCTTTTTTTTCATAATCATATTTTAATATTAGTTTTAAAATTTTAATTTATATAAATAAATAATAATTCTATTACTATTATTATTATTATATGTTTATATAATAATCCCTTTAACAAATGGTGTGATACCAAAGTCATTTTGATACATCACCTAAATATAGTTTAAAACCAGACATAAACATAATTATTTAAGTAATTGTATAAATAAATTTCATAATTGATATATAATAATAATAAAATTTAAAAAATCAGAAATTAAATAATTAACATAATTTTTTTATAATAATAAAGGCACACGTAACAAGTCAGACTAGAGGTAAAGATTTTTATCTTAATTTACATTATATTTGGACTTATTTTTTACTATTAACCAATTTCATTTATGGTGGGGTATATAATAAACCATTTTATTTAATATCATTATTCACTAATACTTAATGGTATTTTATTTTTAATATTTAATTAACTCACCCATGGGGTTTATCTGAAAAAATTCCATGGGAAAAAATTTTCCTTTGTAATGTTTCTTTCTATTATGACTGTTAATCTTCTCCTAAGACAATCACTTTATTTTAATAATATTTAGTGGGATAATTTCTTAAAAATCCACATTCTTAGGTGAATTATATTATTATTTCCTAAACCATATACCATATTTACATATGGTGTTCACTTTGACAGTTATTTGATTCAATGGAAAATTATTGAATAATTTGTATCTTCTATTCAATATGGATAAATTTTGATAAGGAACGTTTTTAATGAATATAATTAATTAGTAAATATATAAATAATGATTTGAAGACAATTTCATTCAATACATATGGGTTGGGGACTAGTAAAAGCAAGCCCCCCGATGCATCAGTAGTTGCAAGAGATGAAACAGTTGGTCAAATCAAAATAGTTTAAATGGTCTCATCTTGAATGTAAAGGTATCATGTTCTTGAGAAACATGACATTAAATAATTATGAATTACCATTATTTATAATTTATTTATTATTGTTATCCATGTTATTATTTCATCTACATACCTATTGATAACTTTTATTCTCAATTTACTTATTAAATGTCATGTGTTTCAGTTTCTAACCTTGCCATATTGACTATTCATTGTCTAGTTATTTGAGTGGAATTTGTAATTATTTATTTACCATTACATACTTATTTAATCCTGTCAATTCATTATTTCTTCCATTTTACTTACCCATACAGATCATTTTATCTTAACCTTATTTTGTTTTCTTTCCCCATGATATGAAGATGAAATGTCTTAATGAGATTCGAATGATGTTGAAATTTTGCTTATTTAATACTTTATTTTAATTTCCCAAATTATTATTGGTATCTTGTTTGTATGTTTTTTCAAAACTGATAAACTATTTGTTATTTTGTTATTTAATGCATGTATCTATTCCAATGTAATAAACTAATGCACCATGTTTAGAAATCTGGGGTCGTGGCGCTATATTTTGTGTGAGATGAGTTTTAGTAGAATGATTAGAAATTATATGTAGATAAATTAGATTAGGTATCGTAACCCTAAGATAGGCCATAATGATAAATATATAAAAATATTATATAATTTGGGTAAGGTATGTATAATTTGGGTATTCTTCAAATTACATCCATATTTGGATAATATATGTGGATGTAGTTCTGGCACAGATGTACCTATGGGTGAGAACTACATCAAAGAGTGTTTGACCAGACCTTAGTGTTACCTAGTACACGATAATAATTCTTACTGTGCACCAAGTTTGACACAACTGGGGAAAATTCATAGGATGATTCTAATTTTATTTACAAATCATTATTATGTATTTTAAAGTAATGATATTTATAAATAAACAATATTTATTAAAATGATATTAGATATTCAAAAAATTTTCTACTTTTGATAAGTGGTACTTCATACTTATAATTATACAAAGTTCGTAATTTATGAGATAATATAGTATATGAAACTATTTAGAAATGGAACTTGGAATGAATAATAGTATCTATACTCATGGAAAACATAGTGGTTTCTCTACTATGAAATTCAATGTAACTTGTATCAGAACTGAGAAAGTGTATGATATATTAAGGAATCTTAATAATTTTATGACTCATAACATTACTTGGATATAGGAATCTATTAAACAATGAGATTCATCAATGTTAGATCACTTTATATCATAGAACCTCCCATAATTTTGTGGGACTAATCACCCAATGGTGGCTGAGCAATGGATTTGGTCTTTGGAGTAAATTTAAATTCCATTGGGATGTGGTGAAAAGGAAAAAATCTCACTTAAAATATATTGTCTCAATAGTGATGCAGATCAATTGTGTTAATTGATCCAGAATACTAAAGAGGAATAATAAATATCTCTTATTAAATAGAGAACTATTTAGGATAGATTCTTCTATAAATTCTTCCATTATTATAAAAAAACAATGAAGTATATAGGGTTGCTTATTTTAATGAAAAAAGGAGTAAGGAGTTGTTATAGAGTACAAAGGTAACTTTACTAGGTTATAAGGGAATGTTAATGATTTAATACAAAACACATAAGGCATGATTAATTACTTTTTCAATGGAATAATCCAATTCTATAAATGGAATTGTTGTCTCATTCATTTTCATCAAATGAAGAGATAATTTTATGTACTATCAAGGAAGAGAAAGAATTTTCAAATTATTATAGATTTATAGAAATCAAGACAAAAATTGTATGTATGGAAAAATAATAGATAAATGGAATAATGGAAAAAATGATTTTCCAACATGTGATAATGTTGGAAACAGTATCCCTATTAAATCTGTGAAAGGAATGGGAGTTTTTCAAAAGTGTGAAGAAAATGGTCACTAGGAAAAAGAATGAAAAGGGAAGATGGAAAATTCTACTATTAAGGGTTAAAACTATAATAATTTGGGGTATTATTCCAATAAATTCACCAAGATTCATGATAATATACCACAAAAGAGGCCAATGGGATATGGAAAAGCTTATGCTATTGATATAGATGAATTGGATGGCTATTTTTATTATATATTTGGATCTATTAATAATGATGTATAAATTTTTTTATGATATCTTAGTTATATATATTATGGATTATATTATTATTATACTATAGTACCTTTTTTATAAGAATTTTAGATCATATTTTATGTGGTTCTAAGAATGGTGATTCGATAGCAAGTTAAAAAATTTCGAAAAAACATGGTTAAGGTAAAGATAACTATTAATATGTTTGAAGTGTAAAGATAATTATGTTATAATATAGAGACTATTTATTTGGATAAAGTAAATTAGAATAATTTAAATACCTTGTAACTAATTAATTTTTTTGGAAAATTTCTTTTATATCGTCATTGATGTAGTTTACAACAGTTTTAAATTTAATTAATAATTCAATAACTAGTGTTTTTCTTAAGTAATAAGGAACCAAGAATGTTCTCAATAATATATTATGGTAATTCATGTTATGACCATATTTCAATAGAATACGTGATGAATGTATTCTTATGTTTGGAATATGAAAATTTCGAGTTTCTTCATGTTGATTAAATGCTAATGATAAGTTAATTTAGAAAATTTTCTGACCTTCCTTCTAACGTATAATATCAAAATATTTAGGAAATATTAACTTTTTCTGAAATGGTTTATGTTGATCTTTAGATGTGGTTTTATTGGTTAATGTATTACATCACCATATGACACATCTACGATAAGAAATGAAGTTTAAATAGTTCAAGGTAAAACCAAATGATAATATTGTTTTATGAAATATAAAAACATATTTTTACTTATATTTTTATAGTGTGATATAATTACTTATCTATTGGAAAATGGTATTGAAATAAATTATCCTATCATCATCATATTTTATGATATCAACCGACTTTTTCATAAATTCGTTTAAGGATTTGTGGTTATCAGCTTTCAAATAAACATGTTCTTTATCACTATCTATAAAAAACTAAATTTTTATACCTTATCTATGTTTTCATTTATCTCATATGTTATTATACTTGGTGACCTAGTTATATGACCATTTACATACCTTTTTCTGTTATTAAGAATATGTTTTTTAACCCTATGCACGATGTGGATTTTTAATCAATTGTTTATTTTCAAATATCAAACCCTTGATTATTGAGAACAATATTTAATTGTGTGGAAATAATTTATTTATGTTGAGGATAATTCAATATCCCAAGACATTAAAATAATATTTTACTTTAGAATAAATATAATTTTTTCTTATATTACTTTATAAGAAACACCATTTTATGAATTTTTTAACAAAAAGAAACAAATTTTATCTTTCTATACATGGAACATTGAGGTTATCTTACATTACATTCAGGACCTACTTTCCATAATGGCTTATGTAACACGCAAGACCAAGTTTTACCGAACAATAATATATTATTAAAAATATTATTATTTTATATAATAAGAAAAAATATAGGTGTCAAATTGATGGCTATGAATAGGATTAACTAAAATATGAACATATATAATTGAATTAATTGGTGACAAATTAATTATAAATTAATATAAGAACAAATCCAATACAAATTAAATTTTTTAATGAAAAACTATTTTTATTATCATGATGTTATTTTATCCAAAAAAATTAAATAAATTACAATTGAATAGTGATATTAATTTAATATATATTATATATTATATAAAATATTTTTTACATTCATCCAATCGATTTTATAAGGATATCACAAGAACAAACCCAATATTACACATCAAAATCTATATTTCTATAAAGGTAATTTTACAACCTTTTAATAGTGAATCAACATTAAATATAAATTTTTATACTTTTATAAATTTAATATTAAAATATAAACATAATTTTTAAAATTGGAATATCAAAATTATGTTTGGATGAATTTTGGGTATTTTTTATGAAGATTCTTTTTTTAAAGAATATTGAAAATACAGAATTTTAATTCAAATTTGATTTTTCATCTAATTTATTTATAAGGATAAATTAAAATTTTATTGGTTTTAATAACTAATTACATAAAATTTTAATATATTTATCCAATTAATGTTATTTTAATCAATTTCTGTCACGAACCGAATCTAGTCGCCTTCAAACTCGGCACCCGACCCGGTCCATGGCAAGACCCGAAGGGCGTTCCCGATCCCCACGGGCTGGCACAAGTGCCCGGGTATCATAAAATGAAAATTGGGAACGATTTACCCGAGTTTATAAACATAAAACAACAAAAGAATCCAATGAAACAAATCTGGATTTTTCAAACCAAACAATCTTTTACAAAAATTCAGAACTGAATTACATGGCTTAAAACAACTCAAAAGGTCTATACCAAAGTTAAAAATCCAAATAAGGACAGCCCAAGAACCCTCATGGCAAGGGGCACCTCCCACAAGCCACCTCCACAAGACTTCACCACCAAGGACCTGCTAGAAACCCGAACCACTGGAACAATAAAAACTGTACCCAACCTGCGACAAAAAAAACCATGTCTATTTACACCCAAGGGTGTAAGTAGGGTGTGAGCCAATGCCCAGTAGGATACCACCACTAAGAGATTCCATGTGATAAACATTTTAAGACGAAAAGAATGCAAGTTTTTAAAAACATGAAAAGCTAGTTACAATTTCTAAAATATTCTACTTTGAATAAAAACAGTTTTCAAGTGGGATATCATTAAGAATCAACCCTTTTAAAAAAAAATTCAACACTACTTAATTTTCCAGCCAACTATACCGTATGCCGACGGTAAGTACAAAGTAAACAATGAGCACAAGAAATAGGAAGTAACACCTAGGCACTAGCTAGCTGTGGGTCCCAGGTACCTCGTATCTCGGTGAGAGTAACCATCACAAATATCCATTCTCGTGCACGAGCCACTAGTAGGGAACATAACCATAACCTAGTGGTCCCCAATCATCATCATCATAGTTTAGTTAGAGTTGTAAGCGTCAATCTTGCTAAGTGAAACTGAGGCCAAACCCCACGGATTCACTAGCATACTAGTACACGTCCACCCACCTAGATACCCAGGTTTTCCCCTTGTGCTCAAACAAGTTCAACACATCAAGAAATGTACATTGAACCTGAAAATATCATTTACACATCACAAATTCACCAAACAGCCCATATGTATACCACACAAGTCACAAAAAATCCATTTTTCATTCAAAATGATTTTGAAATCCGAATCACACCAAAATAGCCCACAACACATTTCACATTTCTTCAACACTTCCACAAAACCATTAAACAATTTTATAAAACAATTATATGATATTTAAACTCATATAACATCCCACACAAATGGAATATAACACTTCTTTCATATTCAAAAATTCAATTTTTCACATCACACTCACACAAAACACTCCACATCACTTTCACATCACTTTCACTCTAAAATATCTCCTTCAAACAATTTAATAAAATATTTCCAAGATGATACATATCACATAGCAGCCTTTTCACAAATGAAATGGTCCTTTTAAAAATATACTCCTACCAAAACAGTTTGCTGATATAGTTTCACCTATTACACAACCCAGTAAAGCATTCAAAACTTTCATAAAACAATTATAAAGAGTATACCCAAACTTTGCACATAAAATCCATTTCAAAAATCTCTTTTTAAACCAAAAGCACACCAAGACCCTACCAAAACAGAATTGGAAGCCCAATAAACATGAAATAATCCACATTCAAATGTTATATAATCACGTTGAATAATATCACAAAAGATACCCATGAGAACACACAAATCCATAAAACACTTTCAAGGAGTATAACAAGGTTATACAAATAAAACCATTCAAATACACCCCATTTTTAGGCCCACATGGAACTATATAATTACCTAACCATAATTTTCAGCCCCTTTCAACAACTAATAAATCACTTCTACATTTTACAAAACTACCACAAGATATAACACATGAAATACATTTGAAAAATACACACTTCAAGCAAAAATGTAACTCTAAAAACAAATGCTTTACTATTGCAACCAAAAATGTTTTTCACATAATGCATAGCACATAAGGAACATTCAAAATTATTTAATCAAGCAAACTAACTCATCATTCAATGGTTACCCACGGAATCACCTACCGAATGTGTCGAAACCCTCAAAACTTGGTGCGAAACCTTAAGCACACCACCATTGCACCAAAAGGAATACAAATCCAGACCTAAACCACAAAAATTTACCCAAAAGACACCAAATCATACATTAGGATCGAACCCCAACTTATGGACATGAGGAACTTCAAGAAAAAGGAAATAAAACTGAAAGAGGATGGAAGGAACCAAGAAGGAATTCCCTTACTTGAAATATCTTGAAGGAATCGGCCCCAATCCACAAAATAATGAATCACCAAGTACCCAAAACTAGTATGGAGGTTCGAAGGATTCATATTAGGTCATGTGGGGACTGAAATGGGGGGAAAATGATGAAAAATTAAGGAGTTATGAAAGGATCAATTTACCTCTCCAAATCTGCCCTATTTTTGAAACCCTAATAAGTTCAGTACTAAATAGCGATGAAGAAGAGCTCCAAAGAGGGGATAGAGAGCTTGGGAGCGTGTCGGGGTTCAAGGGGAGCATATGAGGCTTTGAATCACCGAAAAATACGTAAAAATGAATAAGTTATTAATTAATCAAATATTATTTTTAAAACTGGAATTGGGCTTTCGGGCAGGCCCAATCCCTTAAATAAAAAACAACATGAACCTTGGTTATGGATTTCCAAAGGCTCCAAATTTTAATTGTGGTGTTAATATATCAGGGGAGGTCATTTAAGAGTTGGAATGAAGGAAAAATATTAAAAAATGAAAAAGTTATAAAGGAAACAAATTTTATTTTTAAATCTGGAATTGAGCTCGCGGTTTGGCCCAATTCATGAAAACTCATCTATTTCTCCATAAAACCTTTGGAAACCATCACCATGAAAACTTTCCGTCCCCGGAAAGCTACAGAAAGGCCAGATACGAAAGCCAAACTGAACTGATAAACCAAGATGTACTCCCTTTCCAGGTTTCGCCCCCCCCCCCCAAAGGCCAAAACACCTCCATTGATCAATTAAGGAAGGAATAATTCACAACAAAATCATACACCACTTTCCTGAAACAATCAATCACATTCAGGCTTTATCCCAAAGGAAAACACCTCAAACACTATCAGAACAAGACTCAAGCAATTCACTCAAACAAACAACAACATCGAACAAGGTTACACTTACCTTACTTTAACTAATACATTGGGCACTCTCCAGTCCCAAAGTTTACCCAAGGAAGATGTAAGTAGTTAGATATATCCAAATGATATTACCTACTTCCCATACAATACCAAGGAAAAACATGAGTTACTTGTATGAAGAGACACAAATGAGCTCCCCACCATAAGAGACAACTTAATTTTTTTTCCCCGAGACAGAATCAAGACAGTAATAGGCGAAAGGCCCAAACAGACTCCCTAGTACAAGGGGTATACATCCATTAGAAATTTACAAAATAATATGCACGATACCCATGGTGGGTCTTCCCACCACAAGAACCAACCATCTTAACCGACCGGCGTGGGCCGACATGAAAAGACCCCAAAATTAAGGAGTTGCGACGATCACACAGTTAGTCTACACAGTTTGAGAAACTGTGCGATAACTATGTGGATCCTTATATCTGCATGGTTATTTTTTTTGTTCACGGTTAGAACTAACCATGTGAAAACCGTGTGCTCAACTTGTCTAGCCAAATTTCCAACGATTTTCCAAAGACTCAATGAAAACCAAAGGGGGAGGGAATAACATTGTGTGATGACATGGGTACAAGACCCTCCACCTATTTCCACCGAACAGGAACAACAGAAGAAATATGATGACACCATAGGTTTAAAATCTTCCTATCTTTCATACTGAGGATAGGACTTTGTACAAGGGTTTAAACGACACAGGGGTTTCCCCTGACTACGCGCCAGCTTCTCTCCGGGACCTATGGATGGAGCTCAAAATATTGAAGCATCTTCGGCCACGCAGTTTGGCTGTTGAAACCCCTATGTGGAACTTCTTCTTTCGGTGCCACAAACAACTACACCACATACCCTGATGGGTTCATCAAGACATAACACACTCCATAACTCACTTTACCAAAACCATACATTTCACTGAAACAAGGGATCAGAATAAGCACACACATCGCACCTTGTTTCTTTGGGTGAGAAACAACAGAAGGGTAGGACATGTATAAACACCATCCACTAAGATAGAGGATTTGATGTTTTTCCCAAGGGATACATACTCCCAACATAACAGAGAACCTAAGAGGATTGTGTGACCTTGACCTTTACAGTCAAAAGAGCACACAGCATCACAATGCGTCACCAAACAGGACCTTTGTGATTGATAGAAACAATACATGGAACATGACCATATACCAAGTCCCTAAACAACAGACAAGTACAAAAAGTGGACACAATATCCTATCAGGACCAAAATCTCAAAATTGGTGGTTTAATAATAACTCTTGCTTCAAGGAAACTATGAAGAACCCAGAGGCCCTCTTAGACACCATCCAAATACTCATCCATGCTAACAAACCCAGAACACTTCCACCTTCGAAAAATTAGGAAACTTAAGAGGCTAAAGTCACTTTCAACCATCCATAATCAATCTCCCACTATAAGAGGATACACAAAACCAATAAAGGAATGGGTGTATACTCAATCTAAAAATCTCAAGAAATGGATTCCTTATATTGATCAACTGGAGGATTTTCCAATGGAGAAACAATCTGGGTTGCGCTTCAGTTATGCATTAACCTTTAATGGGGGTGTACCTTATCCAATGGGAGAACCCAAGGACCCAACCAACCTGGTCCATTGGTCAAAACAAGCCATAAACCAGATCCAAACACATGAAGGGAACTATCGTAAAGGCATCCCAAAACATTTTTCAAAGGAGACCACTAACCGTCCCTACAACACAGCTTACCGACCAAACACAAACCCAAAACACAGTTCAAACAGGAGAGGTTATTGGACTAAAAAAACATCCCACAAAAACAACATCTTCAAAGACCCATAATACAAACCATCCCAAAACTATTCATCAAGACATCATGTTTTTTTTTCTTTGAAACCATTTCTTTGAAATCAAGCGGCTCAGCGGTAAGAGTATCGACCAATGGTACCCCATGGGCCTCACACATGCATGTTTTTGTGCCACACCAGACACCCTCCTCATATCCGTCCCGGCACTCATCCATTCATGCCATCAACCATCCATCATCCCATATAACCCCATGCATGTGGTCACTAAGGGAAACACCAAAGGTTAAAACAAAAATTCTTTCCACTTTTCAAAACCAACACGGTCAACCAACGCATCCCTTTTTTTCATAACCGCTAACCACGAGATCGAAATCCCAACTCACATCTTACAAAAATTTTCATAAAGTCACAACCATTTAGAAAATAACTCACATTCAAGATATTCATATCAATTTAAAAACATCTCATCCCATTAAAACACACTCCGATTGTTTAGAAAACTCTATTGGAAACACTTTTCAAAACCACCTTCAATACAGTTTCTGCCTTCAAAAGAGGTGTAATCACACCATTTTCTATTTCAAAATAATTCTGAAAATTAAGTTCCACCATTTCATAAACCAAACCATTCCCTCTTTATTTGAAAATCATTTCACAAAAACTTTACACTTCTTAAAACCAAAGTGCTAAGGTTTCAAAACCTAAGCACAAAACAGTGCAAGAGGAAACTAGTTTCAGTGGGTGACTTGGACATATGGTTGGCGGCCATATTCCAATCACTTCACTATCACAGAGAGTGTTCTAGGGAATATCCCCAGCTCCACATGGCTTTCCAGACCCTGCGAGCTCATTGAGACCATTAACCCAACTCTCTTTTCATTTCCCCTAATCATCATCAAACCAAGAAAACCAAAAGACATAGACAAATCCCAACTTCCCCTGGCGACTTGAATCCTGAAATGAGGTGTGGTGATCAAGCACACTACCCATATCCAGAATTCCATGTCCCAACAATCCTAACTCCATACTATCCTGACTCTTCCCCAAATAACATGACCCAAAGAGTTAACCTGAACCTCCTTTGATACCATTTTTTCACGAACCGAATCTGGTCGCCTTCAAACTCGGCACCCGACCCGGTCCATGGCAAGACCCGAAGGGCGTTCCCGATCCCCACGGGATGGCACAAGTGCCCGGGTATCATAAAATGAAAATTGGGAACGATTTACCTGAGTTTATAAACATAAAACAACAAAAGAATCCAATGAAACAAATCTGGATTTTTCAAACCAAACAATCTTTTACAAAAATTCAGAACTGAATTACATGGCTTAAAACAACTCAAAAGGTCTATACCAAAGTCAAAAATCCAAATAAGGACAGCCCAAGAACCCTCATGGCAAGGGGCACCTCCCATAAGCCACCTCCACAAGACTTCACCACCAAGGACCTGCTAGAAACCCGAACCACTGGAACAAAAAAAACTGTACCCAACCTGCGACAAAAAAAAACCATGTCTACTTACACCCAAGGGTGTAAGTAGGGTGTGAGCCAATGCCCATTAGGATACCACCACTAAGAGATTCCATGTGATAAACATTTAAAGACGAAAAGCATGCAAGTTTTCAAAAACATGAAAAGCTAGTTACAATTTCTAAAAGATGCTACTTTGAATAAAAATAGTTTTCAAGTGGGATATCATTAAGAATCAACACTTTTAAAAAAAATGTCAACACTATTGAATTTTCCAGCCAACTATACCGTATGCCGACGGTATGTACAAAGTAAACAATGAGCACAAGAAATAGGAAGTAACACCTAGGCACTAGCTAGCTGTGGGTCCCAGGTACCTCGTATCTCGGTGAGAGTAACCATCACAAATATCCATTCTCGTGCATGAGCCACTAGTAGGGAACATACCCATAACCTAGTGGTCCCCAATCATCATCATCATAGTTTAGTTAGAGTTGTAAGCGTCAATCTTGCTAAGTGAAACTGAGGCCAAACCCCACGGATTCACTAGCATACTAGTACACGTCCACCCACCTAGATACCCAGGTTTTCCCCTTGTGCTCAAACATGTTCAACACATTAAGAAATGTACATTGAACATGAAAATATCATTTCCACATCACAAATTCACCAAACAGCCCATATGTATACCACACAAGTCACAAAAAATCCATTTTTCATTCAAAATGCTTTTGAAATACGAATCACACCAAAATAGCCCACAACACATTTCACATTTCTTCAACACTTCCACAAAACCATTAAAAAATTTTATAAAACAATTATATGATATTTAAACTCATATAAAAGCCCACACACATGGAATATAACACTTCTTTCATATTCAAAAATTCAATTTTTCACATCACACTCACACAAAACACTCCACATCACTTTCACATCACTTTCACTCCAAAATATCTCCTTCAAACAATTTAATAAAATATTTCCAAGATGATACATATCACATAGCAGCCTTTTCACAAATGAAATGGACCTTATAAAAATATACTCCTACCAAAACAGTTTGCTGATATAGTTTCACCTATTACACAACCCAGTAGAGCATTCAAAACTTTCATAAAACAATTATAAAGAGTATACCCAAACTTTGCACATAAAATCCATTTCAAAAATCTCTTTTTAAACCAAAAGCACACCAAGACCCTACCAAAATAGAATTTTCAGCCCAATAAACATGAAATAATCCACATTCAAATGTTATATAATCACGTTGAATAATATCACAAAAGATACCCATGAGAACACACAAATCCATAAAACACTTTCAAGGAGTGTAACAAGGTTATACAAATAAAACCATTAAAATACACCCCATTTTTAGGCCCACATGGAACTATATCATTACCTAACCATAATTTTCAGCCCCTTTCAACAACTAATAAATCACTTCCACATTTTACAAAACTACCACAAGATATAACACATGAAATACATTTGAAAAATACACACTTCAAGCAAAAATGTAACTCTAAAAACAAATGCTTTACTATTGCAACCAAAAATGGTTTTCACATAATTCACAGCACATAAGGAACATTCAAAATTATTTAATCAAGCAAACTAACTCATCATTAAATGGTTACCCACGGAATCACCTACCGAATGTGTCGAAACCCTCAAAACTTGGTGTGAAACCTTAAGCGCACCACCGTTGCACCAAAATGAATACAAATCCAGACCTAAACCACAAACATTTACCCAAAAGACACCAAATCATACATTAGGATCGAACCCCAACTTCTGGACATGAGGAACTTCAAGAAAAAGGAAATAAAACTAAAAGAGGATGGAAGGAACCAAGAAGGAATTCCCTTACTTGAAATATCTTGAAGGAATCGGCCCCAATCCACAAATTAATGAATCATCAAGTACCCAAAACTGGTATGGAGGTTCGAAGGATTCATATTAGGTCATTTGGGGACTGAAATGGGGGAAAAATGATGAAAAATGAAGGAGTTATGAAAGGATCAATTTACCTCTCCAAATCTGACCGATTTTTGAAACCCTAATATGTTCAGTAATAAATCGCGATTAAGAAGAGCTCCAAAGAGGGGAGAGAGAGCTTGGGCGCCTGTCTGGGTTCAAGGGGAGAATATGAGGCTTTGAATCACCGAAAAATACGTAAAAATGAATAAGTTATTAATTAATCAAATATTATTTTTAAAACTGGAATTGGGCTTTCGAGCAGGCCCAATCCCTTAAATAAAAACCAACATAAACCTTGGTTATGGACTTCCAAAGGCTCCAAATTTTAATTTTTGTGTTAATATATCAGGGGAGGACATTTAGGAGTTGGAATGAAGGAAAAATATTAAAAAATGAAAAATTTATAAAGGAAAAAATTTTTATTTTTAAATCTGGAATTGGGCTCGCGGTTTGGCCCAATTCATGAAAACTCATCTATTTCTTCATAAAACCTTTGGAAACCATCCAAAACAAAAAATGAAAGGAAAAAAAATGAAATTTAACTTCAAAATAATTCATGTATGTGACAATTTCACATTCATATTGGATATTAAAATATCGAAAACATTTCAAATTTTGTTTTTAAACACTTGAATAATTGTCACGTTAGTGGGGTTAATTCAAAATCAATTTCTATCACTTATGTGATCAGAAATTGGAAAAAATTATTCCATATTTTTATTTAGTATAATTTATATTGTCTAATATTTTCAAAAAAAATATTGACATAAAAAGTATTGAATGTAATTAAAATTAATTACAGTGATTAATAGAAAATTTATCTTAACAAGGGACTAAACCATAAACTAAATGTCCCAAGTTAACTAGAAAATTTTCCAAAATCCATTAGATGTTAATATTTAAACATTATCCTCCCGTGAATCAAGTTTTATCAATTCATTGAGCCAAGGGACATGAGAAAATTGTGGGTGGGATTCCCTTCTCCACAATTTACATGAATACGCCTCCTTCTCCACATTAAATGGGAACTCAACCCTTACACTTATTCACACTCTCAAGAACATTATATCCCACAAAATATTCTCAAATAAGAATAAAGAATCGCTCATATTAACCTATAATTCTTAAATTGGGAATAAATCCACAAAAGCAATCCCTTTGGTTAAATCTAAGAGGAGTTTCCCAAAGAAAAGGTAACATCCTTCCTCAATATCTTTTTTTTCATTCTCCTCCTCATAAAATATTCTAATTCCATGATTAAATAATAACATAATTATTTAAAATATAATTTATTTTATTTTATTTTGAGGATTTTTTATAAACGTATGCACACTTCTAACTATGGGGTAATGAACATACCATTTATGTGAACGGTGAAGTACCTCCTTGCAAAAAGATATCGTTTATTTATTCTATTACCACCTCTCATGGGTAGGAATTATGATGGAAAAAATTTTAAATATCATATTTATCATATAATTATGTTTTTCTAATTATTTATTATCACATACCTTTATCCACACCATTTTGTGGGAATATGATAACATCATTTGTGGATATATGGATTACTGCCTCCTTAATGGGATTCGATTCATTCATATTATACATAGAAAATATAAAGGTTGATTTTAATTAAAAATCTCTAACATAAATAAAAGATATATGATATTAAGTTCATAATTAAATTTCTGGAAAAATAATATATCATTTTCTTTATTACCCTTTTCACACACTAAAAAGTGATTACATCTGTCATAGATGTGTGTATTACGGCCTCCCTAACGTGATGTGATTCCTTTAACAACATAGTAATTATATATATAAGTAAATATAATTAAATATCATGGTATTTATTATATAATTAAAATTATGTTATGATATATTGTTACTTACCTTATATCCATAATGAGGTCAAAAATATGGGAATGTTACACATGCGTACATAGAACCAACCATCTCTATGATTAGAACATTGGATCATTTTTCATAACCATATTTCATGATTAGTATTAAAATAATTATTCATCTATAAATATCATAATTATTTCAATATTATTTTTCTGGATATTTTAATATAATGACCCCTTTGACACAAAGTTGACCTACAAAATTCATTTTTGACACATAATTTGAATATGTCAAAACAAATGATGTAAAAACAATTGTTTTAGTAGATTCTTAAAATATTATAATAAGTTAAATTAAAGTAACTATAAACATGAAAAAGGATCTGAGTCAAGTAAATAACTAACATATGTTTAATATTCTGGAATATTAAGACACATGTGACAATTTAGACTCAAGGTAAGGGTTTTCATCTCAATTTACATTTCAATGAGACTTATTTGTTATTATACACCAATTCGAATTATAGTGGTGTATATAATTATCCTTTTTCATTTAATATAATTATTTGATCATACATTGTGATATTTTTTTAAAATTTTAATAATATCACCCAAGGGGTTTAGCATTAAAATTTCTATGTGGCAAAAGTTACCTTTAAAATATTACATTATTTTGTGATGGTTAACCTTCTAAAGATACGATAAGATTATTGTAATATTTTTCATTGGATATTTCATTAAATATACACATTTATTGGTCGTGATTATTATTATTTCCAAAACCATATACCATATTAACATATGGTGTTCGGTTTGAGAGTTATTTTATTAACTGTGGAATTACTGATAAATTTGATTCTTCCATTACTCTCCAAATCCATTTTTTTATATTAAAAAATCACATTATGGGTCAGTGTGAACATTAAATTTAGTAGAAAAGTTTTGATAAAGAACATTTATTTTGAATTAAATATATTATTAAATATATGAGGAATGATTTGGACATGCAATAAATAGGTTGGGGGCCATATAATTCAATCTCTATTGGTTGGGGACCATTTAATTCAAGCCCCTCAATGCATCATTAGTCTCATTGGAATAATTATTTAGCCAAATTAAAATATTTTAAACTGTATTATCATGACGATAATGGTATTATGTTTCTGGGAAATATGACATACAATAGTTATTCGGTTCTTTTATTTTATAATTAATTTATTATTATTATCCATTATATTAGTTATTCAACATATCTATGGATTAATTTAATTCTTAGTTTATTGATTAAATATAAAATGCTTAGAATTCTTACACTAACATATTTATTATGCCTTATCTGGTTATTTTAATCAAATGTGTTATCAGTTATTTACCTTTTCATGTTGATTTAATCTCATAAATTCATTATTTCTTCCATTGTCCTTACCCTTAGTGAGGATTTTAGATCACCCTTATTTTGTTTCCTATCCCTAGCATATGAAGAAGAAATCATTGAATGAGCTTTCAAGTATGTTGATCTTTTACTTATGTTTTGATTTATTTTGTATTCCTAATGTAGTATAGAAATCGTGTATGCAATACGGTTTTCTAAAGAAGGTAAATTTTTCAGTCCTTTAGGATTTGAAGCTTGTATCTATGTCAATTTAATTAATTAATGCATCACCTCCGAGATTCTTGGGTTGGGAAACTATAATAAACAGAACATTAATTTAAAAAATTAAACAAAATAAAAAAAAGAAAATATTTCATTAATAAATCATTGTATTTAATTAAAAATATTATTGAGAACGTTTTTTGGAAAAATTGACATCTTAGATATTGATTGTTAGGCATAATTGGTAAATAAAGATAATTTTCCATCAAAATATTATTATGGTATATCTAGTTCATTATGATAAATCAATGTAAGGAATAAATGTATTCTATAGAAATAACTGGATTAGATGGAACTTTATTACATTCAATATAGGTATATAAAAATATTTCATTAATTAAATAATTATATAAAATAACACTGATAAACAATTATATTATTCCATAAATCTCTTACAAAATTAATATAATCTAATTCATATGACCCATGAAAGAAATATATTAATACAGATATTTAAATACCTACTACATTTGTAATATTTATCATATGTACACTCATTTAAGGAATATACACCACATAAAGAAACAAGTGTTGAATAAGGCATGTGTCTCACCGAATTAAAAGTGAGACGAAAATATCATACCCTATGTCTTGACATTCTTCACACATGTTACAAAATAATGTAAAATAAATATTGGGTTTTGATACATTTATTATAAACTATAATCATATATCTCATAGAAAATATTATTTACACATATCCTTTTACCACCAATTCATTAAAAATTTATTATTAATGACATTTTTTTGGGTGATAAATGCTTCATTTTTTCATGTATGTTTTAGTTCAGTAGATTTTGTCCTTGTACATTCATTATAGATCCATTATCTCAAAAAAAATTATTAATGAAATAAATATCATGTAAATTCATTATATACATATTAATAAACATCCATAAAAGTTATATTTGGAAAAATTAATTAGACCATTCATGGATACGGTAGGTCGTATGTACACATCATTGTTATTTTCATGTTTTGACAGACATAATGATATAAATGTAAATATGAATTCATCTTTATGGAATGATTTTTATTCTATGTATTTCATATAAATTAATTAAATCTACCCTTATTTATGTCTAGGATAAAATAAATTTAAAATTATATCGCAATGCATTGTGGATCTGGTAGTCCACACATATGCAAGAGCGACATTTTAATTTTAAATTAGATTGGATGTTAAGAAGGTAGATATGATATTATTATTCTAAATTTATACATATATAATAAATATCATATATATATATATATGTATATGTAAACACATTATATAAATCCTTGATAGGCGGTGATGGAAAACAAATTACACTAGTTTACAAGATGGTAATCCACCATACACATGATCAACAGTATAATATCTCAATTGATGGAAGAGGTGATATATATTTGTTTTTAAATTAACATAATAATATAATTTTTTTATGGAAGATTCTATAGTTATTATTTTTTTCATTTTTTAGGATGGTTTAAAGTATTTTTAAGAAGAAATAAATGAAAAATTCTTTGTTAAGAATTATTTCTTGTATTTATTCAACCACTTTATGATTACGTCAAAATCCTTCCTATGAGGGTTTTCTACTAAAAAGGATCTATATGGTGTGGTAATGGAAGTATGTAATATATATTTTTTGGGATTTAATGTACCAAAATACTTCGTATGTGTGAAAAAAAGAACAATGACACCATGTTCCCTTTTATACGTGAGAATGAGTGTATTTTTTTTAACTAGCCGATATTATTAAATAATGCAAAGTAAATATCATAAGATATGCCTCTAAAATTGATAAATAATATATTGAATATAATATATGTTCGCATAATAAATCCATCAATAAAAAATACACATTTATTAAATATTTTATTCCCTTAACCTGTAAGATTACTTACATTTAACATTTTAGTTTTAATCATGATAACTAGTTTTTTCCTTGGTAATTAATCCATAAAAAATAAAAACATGATACTTATAAGATAATTTATACTCAATAATTTTAAATATTAAGTCCAATTTATCAAATAAAAAACTTATTTCTTGGAAACAATAATTTTAATACATGGGTGTGTAACAGGAAAAACCTGGAATTAACCTTAAACGTGGTAATTAAATTTTTTACTATTTATATTATTCATTATGACTAGTAATTAAGTTGAAATTATTAACTAATTGTAAATATTATAATAAAAAATATGGAGTATATTTTTTAAAACTAAATTCGCATAATGAATGAATTTAATTTAATATGAAACCTACAATCGTGATGAAAAAATAGGTCTCCAAAGAAATGTATTCTTAAGAACAAAACGTTTTTGTATCTAAATTCAAAATAAAGTTAATTAAAATGATATAAATTGATTAATAATAGTATTATTGATTATATTTTACTTTTAAAATATTTTAACAAAATTATAATCGGTAAATGCTTTAAATGGAAAATCATTTCTTAATAAAGATCATTATTTTTACTATTTATTGATGATTTATTCTTTTCAAAAAATAATCAAAACATTACAATAAGATATTATTTACATTTTGATTTCAAAAATTAATTTTATTTTTTTGAAATAATGTCTCTAGTAGTTGAAAATTTATTATTTTAATATAAGTGTTAAAAAATACAACAAAATGTTTTTTTAGGGAAAATATATATTTTAGAATAAAACTATATTTATTACTATCTCAGGCCTAGAAAAAAATATTAAATAAAAAATAAAAAATTTTATTGAATATATACATATAAATTCTAATAAAATCATTCACCAATTATGACTAATTTAATTTACTAAGATTAAAACATATGGCATGCGTTAAAAATTGTTTTTTTTTAAAAAATTACTCGAAAATGATTTTTATATTAATTTAAATAATATTATTAACCAACAAATAAATTTTATAAATTTGTTAAATTTACATTTTTATAATTTATTTTGTCATATTCACAACTTCCAATCTAATATCTAAGTGATAACTATATCATTAAAAGGTAATATTTTATTACAATATCGTGATAGTTTTAACTCAGTGTTTCATGTAAATCATGGTATTAATGAAATTGAAATTATTAGAAAAATGTATTTCATAAAATATTTGGGTGTTAAAAATGTTCACTAAGAAGATCCCCCTTATATCAGCGTTACCAGCCCCAAGCTCACCCATGCATGCCCTAATTTGAACCTAGGACCTCCATGTTACAAGAAAACACCTATTACCACTACAATATCATTTTTATTTGAGTTTTTGATATATAAATTTATTTATAATTATATATTTACATGTATATATTTATATACATTTAATCATATTATTATATATATTCTTATAATAATTTTTTAATACATTTATAAATATGTTTATCTAATCATATAAATGTTAATATGTTAAAATATAATTGTATATTTATATATAAATTATTTATAATATATTTATTGAATTAATATTTATTTAATATATATATATATATATATTTGTGTATATTTCTATGTGTGTATGAAACTATATATGTGTGTGTGTGTGTGTGTGTGTTTGTGTGTGTGTGTGTCTCTATGTGTGTGTACAAGTGTGTCAATGCACATATGAATGTATATATATTTTCATATATATTGGATGCAATGTATACAAATACATACATATATATAGAAAAAAAACAAGCCCAATTACCACTAGCCTATAGTATTTTACTAGTTATATATTAACATTTATATATATATATATATCATTATATGCTTACTTTAATATATATAAAATATTTATTTAATTTTATATATCATTAGAATACATACATAAATATATATTATTATATTAATACAAAAACATTTATAATTACATATAAAAGTTATATATATAAATATAAATACTTATTCTAATATATATATGTTTGTGTGTGTGTGTATTTACAAATATTATAATATATATAAATATAAATCTATTTATTAATACATGTGTTCTCACATGCACACATAATTATATATAACATTATATATAAATTTTTATATTGTATATAAATTTTGATACATTTTTTAGGATAAATAAAATGACTAGATTTTTACTTTGAATAAAAAGGATGATAAATATTTCTACACTGCTTATATATTTAGAAATATATTTGACAAGTAAATATGTTTAGATGTTTATTTATAAAATTATATTTTTATATGTAAATTAATGAAATTTTGTATATAGATATATATTATTATATAACTAACTCTACAATATCAAAAAATATAAAAACCATAATATTGTTATGAATTTAATTCCTATAAAACAAATTTAGGCTTTTCAGAAAAATAGAATATAACCCTCTTAAGCGAAGAGAAAATTCCATCAAATGTTCACAAATTAGTGTTTTCAAACTAAAAAACATTGTCTTGGTGTCCTTCCATGATTTTTCCCCATGAAATATTTATACATAGGGTTTTCCCTAGATTAATTAGTTTATATCAATTCATATTATGTGATTTTAAATCTTTTTGAGCTCACGAAGACATATGGATAAACAAAGTGTGTTCATTCTATGTTCATGTACCTTTTTCAACTTAAAAATATATATTAATTAAATCATTAAAATTTTATATCATAAAATGGTAACTAAATATATATTACTCAATACTAATTCTAAATTTATTTGTTATTAATAATATCTAAGGATTTTTAAACCGTTTTCATAAAATTTATTGTATATCAAGTTTAAATACATATTTAGTTTTATATATATCATATTTATTTAATTATATTTTTATATATATCATAATATTTATTTTAATGTTTTTTAAATTTATTTTTAATAAATTATTGAAAAATTAAGCATGCATTTCATCAGCACTAAAAAAGTGCTAATAAAGGAACCCCATTATCAGTACTGAAAACATTGATAAAGGGATACATTTATCTGTGCAAAAAATAACACAGATAAAGGAGGGATTTTATCATTGATTTTTTTATAAAATATAAATGGTATTTTTACCAATAATTTTAATTAGGGCTGATAAAGTCTACATTATATCGACACTTTTTTTAGTACTCGTAAAGGGTGGTGTTGAATATAGCACAACCTGTACTGGTGTGTTGGATGAAATTTTATACAATATTAATTAGAATATATATACATATAAACATGTTTTTATATATTTATATATAAAAATTAAAAATTAATTTTACACTAGAAATAAATTTTATATATATATTATGAAATATATGTTTTTTCAAAAATATACATTGAATGTTTTCATTGAAACTTTCATGTAGAAATTTTAACTAGGAATTTCGAGTAAAATTTCAAAATGGTTATTCTTTTATTATTATATTTACATTGAAAATTTAAATATGTATTTTAACTACTAGATAATTACCCTCTATTAAGGGTCAATAACAATTTTTATTGCTCGTACAAGCATTTACATAGGTTATGTCCACATCGGGGCCTGTGGAAGCTATTATCATGGTAATTACCTCTCGGTCTATTACCATGGGTTATTGAATTTAATAAAACATGAATTAAAATTAGGAATAGTCCCACATTAACGGGACACTATTTTAATGGGTTTAATTCCCATAAAAAATGTTAAAATGGGATACATAGACTCTAAGATAATTCTTACTCCCACTAATGTAATTACTTAACCACTACACCATAAGGATATAATTTAATATATAGAGAATATTTGCATATATATAAGGAATTATATATATGTTTGTGTGTGTGTTTGTGTGAATAAATATTATGAAATATATATCTATGTTCGACCATGGACATAGGTTATTCCACATGCATTTTGTGTGGAAAAAAAATTTACCTTGCTTGTTCGAGATACAATGTTGCCACAATCACCCATAATAATGGATGTAGGACCTATACAACCAACCTAAGGACATGATATGCCAAACTGTATCTCTGGGATTCATATAGTTGTGGTTAGTACTATCGGTGTCTTTAGGGGTGAGGTTGTGTCTTAAATTTTCATTAGTGTTGTTTTAAAAAAATTACCAAATTTATAGTGAAAATTTTTATTATTCACATATGATTAATTAATATTTGTGCATATATACAAATATATTTTACATGAATATACAAATATTTTTTTGAATCAAAATTTGGAATTTTATAAATTAGCATGATAAAAATAAATTTTCCTCATGAAAATAATATGGCCATACAAAATTCCCCCCAAAACCTCTCATAAAAACAAGAAACTATGAAAGAAGATTCCCCATTCATTAAACTATGTAAAATCTAAAAGATAAAATTTTGATTACATGATCACAAAAATTCTTGATGATGGTTCCAAAAACATATTAGAAATCATGTGAGACTAAATGGAAGGTACTATCATTTGAAATTCTATTTTGATGGTAGTACCATTCTATCCATGAGATACCATATTCTCAAAACCAGTGATAACCATTATTTACCATGGGATTATAATTATCCCTTGAGGATTTATGGTAGGCTATAAATATATTCCATTATCACCATGTATAGAAACATTAATACTAATATGGTTTATCCATGCACAAATTCTTAAAAAATCACTTTAAAAACCCTAAATGGATGATGAAACCGTCTTACTGTAGACCTTTGGATGGAAAAAAGAGGCTTAGAAACCTATTTAAAACACCACACAAACAACCAAGACTGGGATTTATTGATCCAAATTCTATCTTCATTTAAAACATGTTTTTTGGTTGTCTAATTTTACATAAACTACACCATCCATTTCCAGACACTCAATCCAGAATCAAAATACATAGGAAAATATGAAATCCAACCCTAAAACTATTTTTCAGATCACACAGAAGCTTCCATTATCCTTTTTATATTTCATGTTTGGGATATCTCAACCCAAACATAGAAGAGATATCATTAATAGAATGAAAGGTCGTATTTATATCCTAATCAAAAAATGGAATGAGAGAACCTCAGAGAGTTTAAAACTGACCTATAGTTTCTAAACCAAGAGGATCTCCCTAAAAAGAATCCACTAGAAGGGTTTCAATATTGGAATCACATCTAGATTCCATAAGTGTTTCCAAGGTAAATACACTATGGTAAAAATGAATGAACATTAAATTTATAAGATTAATTAACATATTAATTTCTTGATTCTCTATTAATCTATAAAATCTCATTGCATCCTTTATTATGGATAATAGGAATACTTATATAGAAAACTAATTTCATTAATTGAACTATGGTGCAAGTTCCCTTGTTCTAAATAAAAAATTCATCTAAATCCAGATCAAGAACTATATTATTTTTAGAAATATAAACTATATAATACATGGTATTATCATTACACCCCACATGAATTCAACAATACTTTATTATATGGACTTGATCTCTATAAGAAAACTAATAACGCAGGAAATAATCAAGAATATGTTTGGAATATCACACACTCCTAAAGAGATAGGTCAGGGAGCCCGACATTAGTTTATAAAGAATGAATTAGGAATGTATTTGGATTTTATTACTCTACCATAAATAGAATTTGGATCCTCTAAAAGATAACAACCCAGCTTTTTATAGAGATGTTTATTGATCCAGATTAAAATCTTGAGTCTAAAATCCCTATGATCCTTGGGATTGAAAATTACCACACATGAAATCTTCAATTTATTATCCCTACCATAGTTATGATCCCACCAAAATAATGTGAAATAATAATTATTTTGTTGATCAAGAAAAACAAGGTACATGGAAAAGAGAGTTAAATAAGAAGGGGTCACCTTTGTAAATGATTCGAGAAGGAATTGTTTACCCACTTTTGAAATATTCTTAATTGACCATCCTTGGATATTTTATTCATCATTATAGAAAATATTATAAAACAAATCTCTTTTTTATCTTCCAATGATATTTGGGAGGCCTAAATATTTTTTTTCAAACACTATAGTACTTTAGAGACCATGGAGAAGTTAATTATGACCATCCTATAACCCTTTCTTAAACGTTATCTCATATTTGTACATACAAAATTTCTTCCCTAAAGCGTCTTCATAAATATCAATAATACACAAACCCATGAAGCAATATTCATGACTAAAACTGGATAAATGAATAAAATCATTAGCAATAAGAAATTAGTGTTATGGGGACTGCATTGATAAACATTAGCACCAGGAATTGATCCTATTGCAGTGGAATGATCCAAAATATTGTAGAATACATCATTATCAAGAATAAATAGGTAAGGTGAGATTTGGTCACCTAGTCATAAACCTCTGGAGTGGGTGATATTTTAATACATATCTCTATTAACCCTAATTCTGAAAGAGACTAAAGAAACACATTTTATAATGTCCTTGATCCACTTAGAAGCAAAGCCCATTTTGGAGGGCACAAAAGTTTGGAAATTCCATTCAACGTGATCATGATTAATTTTTATAAATATTTACATAAAATATATATAATTAATCACAATCATCATGATTATACACATTTTTCAAATATATACTTATATATAAATATAATTAAGTAAAAAAAACATTTGTATGTATTTATATTTATATTTATTTATTTTTGTATACATGTATATTCTTCTATTAGTATATTTATAATGAATTTGGATTATAACATTAAAATTATAACTAAAATTTATTATTGTGAATTTACCATTGAAATAATCACTAGAATAACAGAAGTTTCTGTGTAAATTAATATTTGAGTGTAAATTGATATTGATAACAATATAAATTCATGATATATTTTCATTGAAAATTTATATTGAAATTTATAATGTTCTATATGAGATATTAGAAAAATACATATATATATATAATTAAACACATAAAAATACAATATATATTTAATGATTTTTTACGCATAACATTAAAAATATTAGTAGTAATTTTATTATAATAAAATTTAGAATATACATAATAATTTCAATATATATTTATAGCAGTAGTAAATTTTATATAAAAATATATATAATAATAAATCTATATACGGAATTTTTAATTTAATAAATATCACTATAATATATATATTATAAAATTTATTAATTTATATATAAAAAAATAATGAAATGGAGGATTAAATAAAGAGAGATGCATATATTTCACATACAAAAAATCAAAAGAAATGTATAGTGGATATGAATATTTATTATTTTATTTATACATCATTTATTATAAATAACACATAGATTTGGCATACATGAATTGAAAATAATGCTTAAAAATAAAAAAATTGAAGAATCTGTGTAGTATTATTTGGGTAATTATAGTCTTTTACCCATATATTTAGTTTTAATTCAATGGTGTTAAAAAAATTCTTTCAAATCCATATCTTCCATGATTAAACAACTTTCCCATAGAATCAAGTTATAATTAGTGTATTTCAAATGCCTAATGGGGGCTTAGCTAGAACTTCTAGAATTGTTCTTCCCTGGTAAATATTCTCTCCCCCTCCATCTTCTCCTCCTACACATTCTTCATCATTTGTTTATCACCTAATCTGAATAGAATACTATTAATTTTGGGGAATGAACAAAATCTGGGTGAGAAATGGGTTCAAAAATAACAGTTTCATCATGACCATAGTGACTGAACCATTTGAGTTTGTGCATCCTTAGGGAGAAACAAAGAGAGGTTTCAACACCCAAGAACTACAAACAAATAGTTTGTTTAAGGAATATAATGTCACAAAAAATATCTTCATATTTTATTTTTTATATAAAATTTTAGAAAAACAATATGAGAAATGGGATTAGTGTTTTTAGATCAGAATATGATATTATATATTTTACCCACTTAATAATCAAGGTGGGTTGAAGTAATAGTCTTCAAATACCCTAAACCTTATTTCATTTAAATATTTTTTTTTATTTTTTATTATATATTATTAAACGTATAAAATTTAGTCAATAAATTCACTTCCATGATGTGAGAGTTATCATTACACATTAGTTTCTGAACTTTTTGAATGATATAATTTATATATTACAAATTATAAAAATAAATCCAGAAAAATATTGGGATAAAATTTTCATTATTCTCTATTACTGTCCCTATTGGGCTCTATATAATACCATAATTTCATCGATTTTAAAAAATATTCACCTTTTAATCCTAATTTTTTCATTGATATATTTTCTTTATCCTCCACCAATAGTCTATCAAACCCTCCCCTCCATTGTTATTTCGAAATTAAATTTAAAATAAAACCATAATTTTCATATTATGATTATTATTTAAAATATATATATATATAATTTATTATTATCGTTTTATTATTATAAATAAAAATGTAAATTTTAAACAATCAAATTAAAATATTAAAAAGTAAAAAAATTAGTTTTTTGAATAGCAGGGATTATGGACCTTAACGACTTCTGCTCAATACAATTAGTAAAGAAGTTAGAGCGTGTACTGCATTTCAATTAGGCTCTTTGAAATCTTTAAGACACAAATTTCATTTCATTTTAAATCTCACCCTTTATAATTTTTTATTTAAAAAAACTAGCTTTCGGTCTTTTTTTGTGTTTTATAGAAATTTCGTTAATAAAATATATCAGTTTTTCAATAATCCACTCTATTTTAGAAAAATAATTAATATAATTATAATAGTTTAAAATAATTATGATTAAAATTTTAACAATATTATATAAAATCATACTATTTTATATAAAGAATTAATAAGAATAAATATTTTCTTTATCCCAAATTAATAATTATACTAATTACAAAAACAAAAAAGTAAAAACATAATATAATTATATATTTTCAAATTTTATAATATAATTATTTAAAAATCATTTATTATGATGTGAATGACTAATTTTTTTTGAAGTATACAAAAGTTATATCATTTAATCATTTTGGGTATTATTATATGTATGGTATATAAAATGAAAGTATAAAATATATATATAAATATTTAATAGTTTTTTAGTATATAGTTTTTAAATTAATTAAAAAATAATTAAAAGATAAACACCTGAGGATAATATATAAAATTAATGATAGTTATGATATTCTTATCTGGAATGAATCGTGGATGAATACTGATTTTGGACTGAGAGTTTCTTCACATATGGTCTGAGGATTTTAGAAAAGTGGTGTATAAAAAATCACCAATGATTTTTTGTATTCTTTGTGCATTGATAATTTTGTGTTTTGTTTAATGAGAGGGATCCTAACCTCATTTATTATATCACTCTTTCTCCTAATATGCACATTGATCAATTGTTTTTGAGGTGTGAGACATTAGGGAACAATATATTTCGCTTTGGTTATAATTTTATGGTGGACATTTCTCATTTCCACCTCACTAATGTGTTGTAGAATTATATCAATAATATAATGGTTCCACCAAAGGTTATGTTATTTTTTTGTAGGCATTTTGTGGTATTATTTCAATTTTTTATTTTTTCCCTCATGTCATCTCACATTGTACATTACTTGTATTTTTTTCTCAATGAAGTTAAATACCCATTACTTTTCTTTTTGTTCAAACATTTGGATAAAGGGATTTGGAAATTATGGAATGAAAACATTTGGGGGACTTTGATCCCTCTTTGGACCTATCTTATAACATGAACATATGTATTTAATCACATGATCCATGGGAAGTGGAAATGATCCATACAATTTCCTAGTTTGTTTGGATGAGATGCAAACTGTTTGTTATTCAACTGTTGTCTACCTATGATTTCATTTGGTTTGAATGTTCTTATGAATTTATGGAGTTCATAGTGTCACACAGTTTATCTTCAACTAAGGGTAATGTTGGGAAATGGGATTCAATAATATTTTCTCAATCAGATTGTTTTATTGAGATTAAAACTAACGCAATCATGGCATCGGTATATTCAGTTAGTATTGGTATTATTATATAACATGTATAGGGGAGATTATGGTAGAACATTATAAAAGGATTCAGGTGAACTTGGGTCCTTAGGTTATAGAGGTAGTTTTTTTCCTTTATGGATTATCTTTTTCACTATCACACAGGTGGGATAGAGTTGTTTTGGAATTTTATTATCTTTCAATCATAAAATATATCTCTAACTATGATGACAATTTTTAGTTATAAAGATTTATTATCCAGAATATTTGGTCAATTTTATATATCTTCTTTGAGTACAGGTATTCATTTACAAAGAGGGAAGGGAATCATGTAAATACCTAGACCCTTGTTTCTAGATTCTATGGTTACTTTATTGCATTGGCATAAGATATAGGATATCGTATCACAAAAGAAAAAAAAATTAGTAGTCTTGGATAACTAGATATTTACATTAATTTCACATTACATTTAAAAACATTTTATAAATCTTATGATTATCTTTGAAAACACCATTGTCCCATTTATCATATCCATCCATATAAATCATAAAACAAGTCCTAGTATCCATTGAAAAATAAAACTATGGAAGGGATGATATCAGTTTATCAATAATGGTATGTTACAAAGGAATCTAAATATTAAATAAAATAAAATAGAAAAAATAATTAATGACCAAGTAATGAAATATAAGTAAACACATGAGATTGAAAACATATCCATGGATATCATACCAAATAAAATAATAACATGGATATCAATAACTAATTTCATAATGATATAATTCATAATCCAAAAAAATATGAAACATACCATCAATGAAATTTTCCATGAAATTTAAAAATAATGTAAAGGCCTTATTCAAGGAAAAATATGTAAATTGGTAAGTTCACAGCCAAACCCCAAATCTAGATTTTCTAATGAGACCTGACGATGCATCGAGGGGCTAAATCATGTCTTACCCATCACTTACTATGTCTAGTGCATTATTCATATGAATGTCGTGAAACATAATATAAATTAATATTCATATTGTGAAACTAGAATTTGAAATTTAATACTTTCCCCAATCAATAAACAAAATCATAATCCATCTATATTAATACGGTGAATGGTATTAAGTAGTATATACCCAGTTACACTGATAATAAACCATCCATAGAAAGAATATAGATTGTTTCATTACAACATATATCTTGTAGATAATGACTAAAATAACGGTTTAATGTCATTTATGAATATAAGTACAATAAAAATATCTATATAAAATATTCTTTTGGAAAATAACCTTTCAAATTTTGAAAATATTTTATCTGAATAACTGCTTTATTTTGAAGGGAAAATTTTTATTTATAAATAATGTTTAATATTATAAATAATTATTAAAATAAAATATTTTTATGATAGTGGTAGTATCCATTCATGCGGTGTGAATTAAAATAAAAATTCCATTGACACCATTAGTAAAATGTGTCCTTATTTGGAATACAAAAAAAAAATATTATTTTAGAAATATTTTTTAAAAAAAGTATGACATGGGTAAAATTAATTTTAATCTTTTTTTTAATAATATACAAATAATAATAATAAAATATTTATAAAACTTATATATGGAACATAAATATTCCCCATCAGAGGCTTCAATATAAATAATCTTAAATATCGATGAGACTGTAAAATAAGCTCTTACGTTGGGTATAATTTTCATTGTACATCTTCAAAAATCCTATATAATAAATATAGTCTTATAATAAATATATTCCAAAACCATAAAAATTTATTTAATACCATATATAATTTACTTATCAAATTTTAGCATCAATTTGATAACATTCTTATGTAAAAATTACCATTTCGGTTTATAAATGTTTTATTTGTCATGAATGTTTTGGTTGAGTATCTCAATTTTTATACTTAGGTCATGGATATATAATCTATAAAATTGTAATTATTATATAAATACCATATATATTCATTGTATACATATTCATATTAAACCATAAAAGTAAAATATATATAATTAGTGACATTGTTCGTGGAGACGGTCGGTCGTATGTATGCATGAACACTATTTTCACATTTCAATTGATGAAATAAAAGAAAGGTACATAATAATTCACATTTAAAGAATAATTATTATATATAATAAATTATATATAATAAAAAAATAATTCCTTATTAAAACCTAGTTAAACAAAAAATAAAAGACCAATAACAATACCTCATGGAGGTGGTAGTCCACATGTACGCACGAGCGACATTATTGATTGATAAGAGATTGGAAGATAAGAAGGTATATATGATATTATCAATATATTAGTTCAATTATTCTATAAATATCATATTTAATTATTAAATCCATCATCATACCAATTCATAAAATATGGGGATGAAAAATGAATTGCATCGTAGTGTGGAGATGGTAAGCCATACGTATGAACGAGCAATACTTTCACATACAATTTGATGCTAAAGAGGGGGGGGGGGTAATAATGTATTCATAATCCTGAAAACATTTTAGTATATTTATGATACCAATGTTACCATTTTATGATAACTATCAAATATTTTGAGGTGTTAAATGAATAAATCAATTGAAATAGGTCTGGTAAGATGATTACATTTTCTTATAAAGTCATCCTTTATATCCTACCTTAAGGAACCCAAGGATGGTATTTTAAGGAAAAAATAACCTCCAAAATTATATAAGGATATTTATAAAAGTAATTTAATAGGTTTTGTGAAGATATATGGATCAAAGTGTTGTGAATATGTGAATGAAGGGGTGTTCTTTTATAATTTAGGTGAGGGGAACTTTTGGAATTTTCTAAAAGAATAAATTATAATAAAGTCATTATCTTTCCCAAATTCCTTAAAATGGACAAGGATTCTAATAATTGGTAAAAATTGTTTAAATAACATCAAAAAATAAGTATTTTACTTGTTTTTCTTCACATTCAGGCATTATCTTTTGGTTTAACCCCCTTGTTAACCAATTTGGACATTAACTGTGATAACATATGTTTTTTTCTCTTTTAAAGGGTAATAATTTTACGTGTAAGGTATAATTTTAATTATAAATGTATAGTATATGAATTTTTCAGCTATATTTTACCACCTTGGACCTAATTCATGATTTTTTTTATGAATTTATTAAAATATTATTTTGAAAATTTATTATTAATTTCAATTTTGATGTTATTCATTTTATTTAAATTCAAATACAAAAGAGAAAAGATAAACTATTATATAATTCATTAAAATGACCCTAATGCATCACATATATAGAGATAATATTTGGGACATATTAACTCATTATAATTATATTACTTTTAATATTTTCACAATTATTTATTTTATTTTTTGGTTAATTAAATAAATATTGTATTAATGTTGTACAAGAATTTCAGGTAATTATAATTTATAATAATTATATATAAATTTATATTAGGAAAATAATTTCATTAATTTTAAAATAAATATTTAGGTTCTCTATTTTATTCTTTCTTCCTTATGTTCATACATAATATATATTTAAAAATAATAGAGTGACATTTTTTATCATTCCATATATTAAATATTATAAGGCTCATTTTCAAGGACTACTGCCCATTGAAGAAGTTAAAATAGATTAGTAAAAGATAATATAATAATTAAATTAATCTAATAAGAATCAGTATGAAATATTATAGTCTTACCACTTATTTTAATCCTTCATTAACCTTATTTACCCTTTGTCAAGGTGATAAATTTTACTATGGTTACTATTCATACTAACCAAAAATAAAAGTGAAATATTTACAAAATGTGTATCTTATGATTGTAAATGTTAAATAAATATTATCTATTAAAAATCTATAAGTGAAAGAAATTATTTTTTAAATATGTATGAAAAATGTGATGAAACCACTTTTTTGAAAAAGATAATGTTTTTTCTTAAAAAATACTTTATATATATAAAAATGTTCTTATACCAAATTAAACCGTATAATTATGTATAATACACATATTTGGATATTAATAGTATAATAAAACTAAATTTTCATTAATGATACTTTAAAATAAAATTTAACTTTGTAAATTCTTGAAATAAATATGCAATTTTTGATAAAAAAAATAAGTATTTCACTATTAACCAAAAAAAAAATATTTTGTGAAAAAAACCATAAATTCACCCTAATTTAATTTACATATGATGATTTTAAAATTATATTTTTTTTACAAAATATTAGTTATTTAATTTCTAGTCATTTGTTATAAAATATTATTAGAATAAGCATTAAAAATAATTTTTAACGAAAACCTATTTATGAATTATAAAATAAATTAACTAAAATTGCATAATAATTTATTATTATTTAATAAATTATTTTTAAATTAGTAAGTAGTTTCAATATTTATATGTATATATATTTAAGTCGTAATTTTTTTAATTATATTTATACCCTCTAATTTAATGTCTAGGTTATAACATCCATATTTAAATAATGTTATTTTGGTTTCAATTTGGATCCAAATTTCTTATTGTACATGCTATTAAATACAGATTTCTTTTAATTAAATTTGGGTATACATTATACCAACCATAATAAAATTTTATCCTCATAGTATGAACTTAATATAGATAATAATGGGTTTTCATTTGGAAATACTTTTTTGATAAAACCACATCTTAAAATAGGTTTTTAAAACATCATCTTATATAGGGAAATAGAAATATGAAGGCCGTAAAAAATATATGTTTCTAATTTTTATACCTTATATGGGAAGTTAATATATATATATATATATATATATATATTGAAGATAAAACTACCACCTAAGGATTAATAGATAGGCCATTAATTTCTAAGTACAAAAATTAAACAGATAAAATTTTTATTTCATGGTATCATTCCTAATATCCAGGGATTCGATTAATATCCATATAAAGAACTTGATAACGTAAACATAATTGATTTATTTCCATTTTATAATAATAATATCATCCTTTTATTTGATTTAATCTATTTCACCTCATCTCTTACTCTAGGAAATTTATATTTGAGATAAAATTTTCATATCTGATGTAATTCTGATGAAATACGAGATCGATAAGTCATCCCTTCTACCTTTAAATATTTATAAAAAACAAAATTATTTGAATAGTGTATCCAACAAAATTAATCATTATTTAAAATCAAGAAATAATATTCAACTTAATCCATTCATTAAGTATTTAACCTTGATTATCATCCAAAATATTACTGTGTAGCTTCAAAACCCAAAAATTTTATCGAACATTAATTTCTAGATAACGTAAAGTAGGTCATAATGTCACATTATAAGTATGTGAATTCCTTGATCACAAATAATAGAATATGATTTCCCATTACCTTTATCCTTATTAAATATATCCCATAAATCAATACATTTAGTAAACTCCATAATAAATTACTTTTTCATGAAATCACATACCATTTTCATGGTAACCAAAACCACCCCATTAACTTTTTCAATGTCAATCATCTATTTATCCCAATAAAAAATTATTTACAAAACATCATAAAAAATTACGTATATGCACCTAACCTTAAAACGATACTTATTCATGAATTTTAGACAAGAACCTACATTATTACACATTTAGGATATTTTTGGGTTTATAGTTTTAAATAATTAGGATATCATACGTACATAACATACCAAATTCCTACAAAGAATATATTTTTAAAAACAGTATCCTTTTTTCCAAAATATATAGATTTAAAAATTAAAAAATGATTTCTTTGATAGCACTTCATATCAAACATCACAACTCCATTATTTCTCTTACCCATCCTTTTATCTTATGAAAAACATTTTAAAAACATGGGATAAGTATAAAACTCAGCAAGGGATATAAATAAATAAATTGTTAGTTAAGTGATAAAATAAAATCCAATAAAACACATAATAATAAAAACTCATATGAATAGAATCATCATGTATTATCCTTGGAACATGTTTACCGTAGAACTATTACAATCACCCCTACAAATGCAATAACCATTTGGTCAAATTTATCCTTTGGAGTACCCAATGTTTTGGAGAGCTATAAGGGGGCTCACCCCCCATATTTTGTTCTATAATGGGCTCAACCCAACATATCTTGAGATATAATAGGATCAAAAAAACAAAAATAATGACTATGGAACATATCATTGTAATAAAGTATCTTTAAATCATTATAAATCACTCATTCCATATTCATATAAAAAACAATCCTTTTGAAATTTATTAAAGAGAGTTTAAAAGGATTTAAAAAGGAAAGTACCTTAAAATATAATTAGAGTAAGAATTAATATAATAAAATAGATATGCGTGTACACTATAAATACACATAATAAAATATAACATAAACAAAAAATCATCACACCAATATTCATAAAATAACATAATGGATAAAGTAGAAGGTTAACCAAAGATTGGAAATTAGGTTAAGAATTCCCTTATCTCGGGTTCTTCTTAAATAAAATGTTTTCAAACCTCATGTATAATGGCTAAAAGGGTGTTATTAATATCTTAAGGAAACATATTAATGTTTATAACACCTTATATGGTCATTTTACATCATATTTTGACACATTTATTTGTAATATTTTGTTGTTTAAATTGTCTCATGTGTGTTATTTACATGGTTTCCATGATCGGTTCATGATGGGTATTCTTGTCAATTGGAAGTGAAACTATAGAATTGGAATGGAATGGTATTTAAATATTTCCAAAACCATAATTTAAACAATATATCATTTTGAATTCAGACATGAGTATTATTCATAAGTTAAATCATTATTTATATTTGTTTAGGTTGTTTTTGGTGAATCTTTGATCATAAAGAACTCATTTTGTTTTATAAATTAATAAAATGTTTAAAAAAGGATTACAGAACCTTATATATGTTAAAATAAATAAATTATAATCCAGTTAAACCATAAAAATTGTTTCATGACTAGTATTTAAGGAATTAAAAGAAATTTAAATCACATCACCCACTATGTCTGTAAATCGACACATTACAGGTAGTGATTTAATTTCTGGAATAAGTGGAATAGGATAAGAAGTATAGTGGTGAATCTTACATAAATATAATGAATTAAAAATTATTTAGGATACTAGATCATTAATTCATCTTTGGTAAAATAATACTAGGAAAACATTAGAAAACAAAGGAACTCAAAATAAATGAATAGTTGTGAAATCCCCTATGAAAATTCAGCAGCCTAACAGCAATGCAACATGGTTTTAGAAAACATTAACAATAGAGAGGTCAGAGGTTACCCATACATGAATGAATCATAATTAATTATATATATATATATATAATGATATTTAAATAATATCATGGTATGGAAACATTAATGTTATAACGCATAAAAGAGAACACGAATGAAAAAAGAAAGAAATTGAGAACTCTCTTACCTTGTAAAGATACTCTTAAGACATGAAGGTTGGGACCATGGGGGAATGAGAAAAATTTGGGAGGACTAATATGGAGTTAAGAAGGACATATCTTCATTGAGGATGAATTTTTAATGAATGGAATGAAGGAATGGGTTGGTATTTATAGCCAATGTGAGGGAATATTTTATTAATTCTCAAGGGACAACTCATTAGTGGTATTTGAAAAAACATGAGCTTTCCCATGGTATTTTACCATGGTATTAGCCAAATGGGACACATCATATCTTATTTAACTGTACAAAATTCTACAATAATTATTACATCAATTTACAACATTAATGATCTCCTTAAACATACCACAAACCCAAAATTGAATTTTTACTATTTACCAAAAATTCAATTGTATCAGAAATATCCCAAGAATTCATCCTATCCATTTTTTCAATTTGTAGTATTAAAAAATGATTTCTATATTTCAAAATCATTTTCTATATATTATTAATTTAATTTTTAAATAAAATCAAAATTTATTCAAAAATAAATGTTTTAATTCTATAACCCTTTTTTAACACCTTGAAAAATTAATCAACAACTAATTACCTTATAATCATAAAAAATAAAATAATCAAATTAATTTACTATTATTTATAGTCATATTATTTTTCATATTACTATTCATAAGAGTAGATTACTATTCAACAAAAAACAAGTTTCTTCCATTAGACTCCAAAAAAATTACTGATCACAATTGTAGAAGACCATTTTTGAAATTTTAAATATATAAGCTGCCAAATTATTTTTAAAGGCTAGTTATAAATATCTACTTAAAACAAAGTATCATACATTTCAATTTATTTTTTAAAACCTTTTGGTGTTACATTAAGGTTTATCTTTCCATTATTCCTTTAATCTTTAAAAACTTTTCCTTTACCACTAAATCACTTTTCTCGGTTATCAGATCTATTCATTACTTTCCTTTACATCCTCAAAAAAACTACTATCATATAATCCTTATATGTTTCATGATTCTTATAAATAGAATATCATTGATATAGTAATTTTACAATATATTTATTTGATCCAAAAACCAATATACTTTTATTATTCCATTTATTCTTTAATAATAACATAATATTAACTATTATCTTTTTGCTTCATCTAAGATATATTCACTTATTAATTTGGTAATTTTTATTGCATAATGAATAATATCCTTATAGTTAAATCATGTAACATTGAAAGCTTATATCCTTCAATTAAAATTCAATTACTGGTGAAATTAATCTCCACACATGTCATAAACCTTCATTCCATTCAAGAATGTAACCTTGTGATTCTTTCCTCAATTATCACATATAGGAAAACCTTTTTTTCCTTCATCCCCATATCCTTTTTTTCTTTCCTTTTCATATCATGTTTTTAGAGGCCATAAGGCTTGTGTAATTATATTTATTTCTTGATGGCACATGGAATTATGTCCTCATATGATCATAATGAGTGGAAGACTAGTTTCCTTTGAATGATTGGTTTATTCCCATCAAAGAAACAGTCAAACCTGGTCTTTGGATTACATACATAGCCATAAAAATTCCTTGTTAAAATTATATATTTAGATTAATAAACAAAAACATTTTCCACTTCATTTTTTCGGTGACTCAGGAAGTGTCTCTCCATAACCACTAGTTTTTTATGAAGAAAATATTTTTCCATGAAAGTTTCATTAAAATCATTCCATTAAATACTCTTAATATTCTCTACATATTTAATGGTTTTAATCAATGAAACCATTGATCTATATCCCCAAATATAAAATAAATTACCCTGAAAACATTCTCATGTTCATTACTTCAAAATATGAGAGATATATATTCTATGTAACATATCCATTTCTCAAATACAATTTAATTACTAATCCCATTAAATGATAGAGGTTTCTGAAACATGATGTTTTTTAAAATTATTACACGACATTTTGGTTCAATAGGATTCTTTATATGGGTGAGGGTATTTATCATAAATAGAATAAAATACATCAACATAGTTGTAATATTTTTCATCAATAAGTGTATCTCTAAATTTTTTATATTTCCTAGAAGGAAAATCCCTATATATATTACATTCATTTATAATGTCTCCAATACTTCATCTAGTTTTAATTTCAAAACAATATAATATACTATATTAGGAAATAAAATTTTGAAACATAATGTTTAATACCAAAACTATTTGAACACATAAAAATTAAAAAAATTACAGAAAATCTCATAATCATTTCATTTGTTTCCTTGGTATTATTCTCAATGTTTTAAATTGGGTTATGTTTTACAATATATGTTTTTCGTAAATCATATACACATGGTTTCTAATAAACTTACTTATATACCAACTATAATGCCCCCAACCCTAGTATCATTGAGTTTGTGGTAACCTTATTACATTGGAAGAAGATACAATTCAACACATCCCAAATGTGTAGAAAAGTTTTGTTGTCTTTGAAAAATATATAGATACATTAATTTCACGATGCCTATGAAAATAGAAAATACAACATATTATTATCTTCATGAGTTCTATTTTTTACTTTAGAATATCCTTGAATATCAATCCTAAAACAATTTATGGTATCCTAGGTAAAATAAAAATAAAAATAGTGAGATCACAAATTCTTAATAATGGTTTGCATATAATAGAACCATAAAAAGTCATGGATAATATGGAATGTAAAATTATGATCAAATAATACCATAAAAATAATCACATGAGATGGAAAAAATATCTATAGATATCACAAAAAATAAAAAAATCACATGAATATCGATAAATGCTTTAATAATAATTGAAGTAATAATATGAGACATCTAAAACATACCGTCACAGACTTTTCCAAAAACATATAATAATACTATCAAGTTCTTATGCAAAGAGATAAAACTAAATGTGTAATTCCTCAGCCAAAACACAATCTTGTTTTCCTGATGAGGCCTACAGATGCATCAAGTGGCTGTAGTGGGACCCACCAATTACATAAAATTTAAAATTAATTTCTCATTTAAATGTGGTGAAACATAATCAGTATGAACATTCATATTGGAAAACTATAATATTAAATGATAATAATTCCCCTAATAAATAATCATAATCATAAACTATCCAGAGTAATATGGAGAATGTTATAAAATAGTATAACTCACATTAAATTGATAATAAACCAGCCCTAAAAAACATAAGGTCAGATTCACCATAGAATACCCCCCATATAGATTGGGTAAAATAATGGTTTGAGGTTTTTTATGTATATAAATCCTATAAAAATTCTTAAAAAGTTCATGAGGAAAATAAACATTTATGTTTTGAAAATATTTTATTTGAAAAATAAAAGAATTTTTAAGGAAACTTTTTCTAGGAAAATAAAATTTTAAACATTTAAGGTAATATTAAAAAAATATTAGTTATGATAATGAGAAATATTTTTCATGTCATGTACATTACAATAAATATTTCATTCATATCTTCAATAAAAATATTCCTTGTTTGGTATATGATTAAAACATTCCTTCTAAAACATTTTTTAAAAAGTAAAACGTGGGTAGAATGACATTAAAAAATTATTGGAGAATAGTGAAATCAGTTTTAAATTTTTTATAAAACATGGATATGGAAGAGAAATATTTCATGGTGGAGACATATATATAAAAAATCTGAAATATTAATGATATTGGAAATTTAACACATACCACATGTACAATTTCATTTGTATATGTTCATAAAATCAATATAATAATTACATTAATATCATAAATATGATACAAAAACATAATCATGTATATCATACACTATATTATTTAATTATAAAATTTTATCAACCTTTTATAAACAATTATTTGTTAAAATCACTATTTCAGGTAATAACTACTTCAATTTTCATGTATGTTTTGGTTTCAAAGTTTCATTATATATACATTAATATTGGTTATATCATATCTATAATGTTAATAATGATATAAATATCATATAAATTTACTATATACATATTTATATTAATCCATAAAAGTTAGATATAAAAATCAAATACACTCATCATGGAGACAGTAGGTCATGCGTATACAAAAACGATGTATTCACTTATAAAGAGATTGAATGAAAGAATGTTAAATAATAATTCACTTATATTGAATCATTATTATATCTTATATATCATATATATTCAAAAAATATATCCTTATTAACATCCAAGTAAATTTAAAATGAAAAATGAATTGCATTTCTTTATGGTGGTGGTTGTCAACATATACGCACAAGCGGTGTAATAGTTGGCCAATGGATTGATAGGTCGGAAGGTATATATAGTATTATAATTAAATAAGTTTAATTATTTCATAATTACCACATATAAACATTAAACCCATCATAATACCTATCTATAAAATATTGGGAAGAAAAATGAATTTTATCGTTGTGTGGAAACGTTAAGTCGTACATAAGTAAGAGAAATACTTTCACTTTCTATTTTTTGGGACCAAGGGAGGGTAATTATTATTTAATAGTCATGATAACTTTTTAAAATATTTAGTATAATTATGTTATAATATTAGGATAAATACAATATATTTATAGGAGGTAAAAATAAAAAAATAAATTCAAAGAGGTTGGGTAAGACAATTACCTCATCTTCAGGATACATAATTTAATTCCATTATTAAGAAACCTATAGTTGAAAATTTGAGGATAAAATCACCTAAAAGGATTTTTAGAAAATTAATGAGTTTGTTTTTGTTGAGATAGATGGCTCAAAGTTATATGAATATGTAAAGGAAGGAGTGTCCTTTTATAATTGAGTTGAGTAGAACTTTTGGAATATTTTAAAAGAATAATATATAAGATCTTCATTATCTTACTTAAATGAATCCAAATGTCAAGGGATTCAATCCATGGGTAATATATGGTATAAATATCATCAACAAATAAAATTTTAATATTTCTTGTTGGGTTTAATACATTATCCTTTGTGTAACCCCATAGTTCTCCAATTATAACATTAACCATGATAACATAATGTTTTGACTTTTAAATTGTTATAATATTACATATAAGGTATATATTTACTAATTAATGGAAAATGGATGAAATTACAGAAAATATATAACCCAAACTATTCATAATCTCGAATTTAATGGATTTTAAATAATTTAATAAATTATTATTTTGGTAAATTATCATTAATGTGAATTTTATACTATTAATATAATTTGATTTAAAATACGTAAATAAAAAGGAATAATTAAACGTTATCACTTCAAAAACTACCTATTAAGTCAAATAAATTTTAAAAATTCAGGGGTCATGTGGAAACAGTTAAATTATATCTTTTTTAATTTTTTTATAATAATATATTTTATTTTTACCTTACTTAAATAAATATTGTATTCATTTTTTAAAATAATTTTAGGTAATTATATAATTTATAAAAATAAAATACAATTTTGTATCATGAAATTAATCTCATTAATATAAAATTGTATATTTTTCTTCATTAATATCTTTCTTTTTTCACTATGTAGACACATAATAGTTATCAAAAACATAGAGAGTGACATTTTGTAAGTTTCTTTGAATTAAATATTATAATGGTTATTTTCAATTAATATTTTAAATTAAATAAGTCAATTTTTAGCTTAAGGTGATAAGGTTCTAAACTCATTCAAACAATAAGAATTTGGAAAAATAATTATAGCCTTATCGCTTAGTTTTAACCCATATTATACCAATTTACCCATAATTGATTTGATAAATTATACCATGGTTTCAATTCATATTGACAAAAAATTATAGCGGTCTATTTATCAAATTTAGAACTAATGATTTTAAATAAGGAATAAATTTTATTCAATTAAAAAAATATAATTTGCAATAAATATTTTTAAAATAATTAGGTAAAATGTTATGAAACCACTTTTTAGAAAAAGTTAAATTTTTTCCGTAAAAGAACTTTTTATATACAAAAACTTTTTTCTTAAAAATCAAATTATAAAATTTATACCTTTGAAAATAATTTATTATTAATAATATAATATAAATAAATTTTATTTTAAAAAAATTTAAATTTAAATTTAATTTTATAAATTCTTGAAATAAAAATAAAATTTTATAAAAATCAGAATTAATTACTATTCATTGGAAAGTCAAACATTTCAGAAAAATCCTAATAATTCACCATAATATTATTTTAATTTTATTATTTAAAATTTTATATTATTTTTTAAAAATAAAATTTATATAATTTTTAAAATTAATTAAAATAATACAATAATAAATACAAATCATTTTTGATGAAAATATATTTTTGAAGCATAAAATAATGTTAATAAAAACTGAGATCATACTTCCTAATAATTGATCGATTATTTTTCATTATATTGGTCCTTTATATATATTTCATTATTCAATTAATACTATTAGTACTCCCAATTTAATGGAAATATTATAAGGGTAATATTTAAATAATAATATCTTGGGTTTCTTTTAAGCTCGCTATTTCATGTTATATTCACTATAAAACATTGAATTTATTTAAGATCATAGGGTATTGTAAATCATGTTTCTTAGTTTTTAGGTAGATTTGGAATGAAATATGGTGAGAATACCTAGTTCGAATAATTTCTTAATTTTGTTTGGAACTTTTATTCGAATGATTTTATATCAACTTAATGCTTCATTCCATTTAAAAATGGGTAATGTTTTACATAAATTATATAAAAAATGAAAAGAAAAAAAAAACAAAATAAAACATCATGATATTCCCAAAATCATATAATAAATATGATTTATTTATTCTATTGTGCACTATATGATATTGTATATATTGAAACGTATGACAGATATGTAGCTAATGAATATTTTAGGCCCAATTTATTGATATTTGATATAGAAATATAAGATATACTAGACACATAAAAAGGAATATTTTATTATATAATGTTGTAGAGACAGAGGGAGCCACACTCCCCTAGCGTCGGTTTCGCACTCTATGCATCCTCCCCCAAGGGTTTTTTCTCTTGATCCTCTTATCGGCGGTGATGGATCGTCTTCTTCACTGACCTTCCTCATACCATTGTTGATTCATCATATGGATGATTAGAAGCTATGGTTCCCTAGTTCTGAGCATTCCATGGATGAGGTTCCATTCACACTTGGTAGTCTTCATAGGGCCCTCTACTGGTTGTGTTAGTTTGAGTCAAAACATGGAAGGGTCATTATCAACAACTTCTAGGTCATGTACGCTGGTGTGGATGGTGGAATCCAAAATTCTCAATGCTAGAGGTGTCTCATCACCATTCCTCCACACGATTCATGTTTATTTTGTTTCACTGTAGCCTTTAATTTCTTTTATGTTCAAGTAACGTGCATCAGCACGACCCAAACTCATGTTCATTGATCCCCTAGTTCCACATTCGGAGCCCTATAAATAAATCAACTTCCACTATTTACCATTCCTTAATGTTTTTTATTTGAGGGAAACTATGTTAAATATTTACTACAGACCTACTATGGTGTCTTTTGACCAAGTGTGGTTTCTTAGTTTTTCTTTTCTATGGGTTGGTTTCATCCTTCATCAATCTTCTACTACAATTTTTTCCTTATTCCTCCATGCATGAACCTACATTGGTTAGGTTGGAAGTATTATATGGATATTTAGGATGGTATTTGTGGTTCCCGTGATAGTGGTCCTGCTCTTTGGATTCCTTGTTGTAACAACCCAGGTACTTATAAAATAAATTTATTTCATTCAAGCATCTAATTGTTTAATTCATTATAAATGTATAATGAAATAAGTGGTGTTTGCAGGAATTAAAGAATACATATAAATAAAATAGTAAACTCACCTATGAAAGTATAAATAAAATTTGTGTATCTTATGAAGGAAAATATTATAAATTTATATCATAGAATAAGTAAATAAATGTTTCGAAAATGATAAACTAAGTTATGATTTTTTAATGACATATAAATATTTATTTAAAATTTTATAATTAATATAATGATTCAAAAAACATTTATCTTCATAAAATAGATTCATTAAATGATATTATCTCTACGATGATTATAATATAATTTTATGAGACTTCAATTAAATTTTTAAAGTGTCATTATATCAGTTGTAATTTTAATATCGATATTTTTTCAATAGATGGTGATTTTAGAAAAAAATTAAATTTCTCATAATTTGAAAATTATTTTCATAAAATGGTTGATATTTTTGAATTATAAGATTTCAAAAAAGGAGTGGTAATTTTCTGTATTTTTCTAATATTGTTGAATTTTTAGTGAATAGTGAAATATGGTAATTTACGGTGTTTAACAAATTCGTCTATTATTGAGTCATATATGATGTATGGATAATGTAGGCCGAAAAAATTAAACTCAACATCATTATTTTAATATATTTACTTATAAGGTTCAATCTATTCATAGTCATAAGCCAAAATAATAATCTAATAAATAAATAATAAAAAACACTCCTCTTCTCCACTATAAATACCACCCCTCATCACATATTCTCCTCACACATCCAGATAATTTTATCATGTTTAATTTATACCAAATTCTATTCCCAATACTCTTCCCCAAGTATAATGCTTTTTGGTATCACCAAAAGTCCAAAACCAAGTGCCTTAATGATGTTCTCAAGGAGAATAATTTCAAGTGGTAAAATCCACTTTTAGTTTCTTTTAAATTTTTGTTAAAATTAATTTCTTTTCTTATTGTCTCCTCAACTCACCTCATCTAAGAAGCATGTTAACACCAATATCCTAAATATACTAGAATTTTATTATATTAATGGAATATCCATCATCCAACCAATCCTCTTCTCCACTAATTCTAAAAAAATGAAAATTGTGTTTGTAATGTATCGATTTAACATAATCATGGATGATGTGTTTTTATTTTATTTTAACTACATAAATTTTTTTCATAAAACCATTATAATGGATAAATAAGATTTATTATACATATTTTATGTTATATAATGTTTCGGAACAAATATATAGCCATGATATTAAATAAGATAATATATGTTTGTGATGGCTGTAAAAACTATCAAAATAAATTAAAACATCTTCATTATTATTTTATATAATGAATCATCCACATAAAAGAAAAGAATGATGTTAGAGCCAAAATTTGGGAAGTAGTGAATCTAGCACGAGGTCCTTGGGGCTGCCTCGCGAAGCATTCTTGTAGAGCCCCACAACACCGTGGTCAGCGCGACGCTCCCCCTCCGTGAACCCGCCACAGAGCAAGGAAGCGGGAGGCCCTGTGAATCAGTTTGACCACTGCGAAGACACTATAGAGCAAGGAGACGGGAGGATCCCTGAACCAGTTTGAAATTTGTGAAGCCGACACAGAGCAGAGGCTGGAGGCTCCGAAAACTGTTTTGACGTTTATGAAGCCGCCCCAGAGCAAGGAGGTTGTAGGATTCACGATTAAGAACAAATTGCCACTTGTCTTCATTCCTAGCAAGCTCTGCTTTGTGGTGCCTCTTGCCTATAAATATTGGGCTCCCCTTGAGCCAAAAGGATGGATCCTCTATCCTTTCTCCTTCCTTGCTCTCAAATCATGAAGCAATTACTGATCTGCGAACCATGAGATTTTCAAGATACTATAGAATCGTGAACTGTCTCTACCTTTGCTTGAATTGAAACCCTCTTCAATGTGGGATGCCCTTCATGGAGACCATGGTCCCCCATGAAGGAAGGGGATCCCCAAGGGAACTCAGGTCTTCGTGGAGCACTTATGCATAATGAAATACCCTCTATGCACATGTTACCCACATGATAAGGCAGGGACACTGTGCTTTGTTAAGTACATTTCTTTGCAATGCTATGCTTCGCAGGGCACCCTGGCATCGCGAAACACTTCTCAGCGAATGAATTTCCACTTCACGAAGCACCTTCCATATGCACCTATTCCCAACACCTAGGAAAAACCACTTCACATCGCGAAACATACCCCTTCACAAATCCCCTCAAATATATGGGGAACTAGAGCTTCACGAGGATTATACCTATGAACCCCTTTTCTCCACAAATCATTTTCCAGTGCGACCCCCAGGTTTTTACAAAGTGATTTTAATGTTCCTTGGGTAGTGATTCTTGTTGTGCTATGTCACCTCATGCTTCTTGGCGTAGGCATGATAATGGTTGGTGCTTCTTCCCATAGCCACGCTAACGTGGAACCCTCATTGGATCACTCCATAACACCCCCTCTACATGGAATTACTAATGCCTTCCCTTCCCCAAGGGAGGGTGGGTATCAGCTATGTATTTCCTAGGGGTGTGGAGTAAACCCACCTCATCCGAGCAGCAAGACGTTAAATTGCTAAGAACAATCGTCCTCAACATCGGACATTAAACTATAGCCTTGCCTCTTGTATCGTACATGGGGTGACACGTCTCGGGCATTCTCTACACCCATTGGTCTCCATGGGAGTGAGATAATTCCTCACATGGAATGAGATCCTCTTTATAATATTAGAGTTTGTCCATTGGGAAAGGGAAACCACCTTAGTGTATTCCCTTAGCCTTTCTTGTGGGAGGCAGTATCTCTTCTTTTCTCGTCTTTGGTCCTAAGGACCAAAGGGGGGGATGGGCACCAGATCATTTCCTATTTTAATCCAAATCCCTCTCCCAGTGGGATTTTTTACCATCGAGCCTCCAATCTTGAGTAAGCCCCAGTTTTTATCTCCTTAGGCTGCAAACCAGGCATATGCTCCTATTTTCTTTTCGGACCGCTAACGATGTGTAATCCCCACTCCACTTTCCACGGAATCACCTTTCGCGACATGGTCATCGAGTCCTTGATGCCTCTTGTTTCTCACACAATGCATGGGTCACGTAGTCTTAGAGTAATTATCGACCATGATATCCTCTCTGGGTAGCCTAGAGTGTAAGCCCCAATTACATATCCCAAACTAAGAGGACATTGATCCTTGCCAAGGCAAGGTCTGATATAAGCTTCCCAGAGGTTCAAGCACACCATCCATTAGTTCCAACCATCTTCACATCGGTTTAAAAATAAAACATCATAAACTACGTGAACAGTGATCCTTTCCAAGACAAAGCATGTAGGAAGCCTCTCTAAGGACCAAGACCAACAACTATTAATCCCATCCCCCTTCTCGTGAGTTCACCAACACATCTCAAACAATGAGGATGTTGATCCTTTCTAAGGAAAGGGACAAAGGAAGTCCCCATGAGGTTCAATCCCAACAACCATTGGTCCCAACCCCCTTCACGTCAGTTCGCCAACTCCACCCCGAACTACGCGGACATTGATCCTTTCCTAGGAAGGGTACGTAGGAAGCCTTCTTGAGGTTCAAGCCCAACACCTACTGTTCTTAACTACATCACACAGGTCCACCCCCATCCCGCATGATGTTAAATTGCATGCCCCTTTTCATCCCACGTGATGTTAAACGATACTCACTCATACTATGTGAGATTTCATTCCTGTCTCCCAAACATGGTACGTAGGAAGCCTCTATAAGGTTCAACCCCATCCGGTGGTAATCTGTTGTGCCCCCATCTAGTGATAAGTCTTTGTTCTCCCATCATGTGGTAAGCCATTGTTCCCCCATCATGTAGTTATCCATTGTGCCCCCATCCAACGGTAAGCTATTGTGTCCCCATCTAGCAGTAAGTTATTGTTCCCCCATCCAGTGGTTAGCCGTTGTGCCCCCATCCAGCGGTAAGCCATTATGCCCCCAACCTGCAGTAATCCATTGAGTTTCCAATCCAACAGTAGTCTTTTGTCATCCTATCCTTTGGGAAACACATATCTGGTTTTTTCCAGGTGAGTTAGTACATATCGGGCAGCTAACCACACGTAATCCCTAGTATATCATCGGGTCACTATCCTCTACATACACCCAAATTCTATGCGCCATTTTAAACTACATGGACTTTGATCCTTTCCAATGAAAGGTATGAAGGAAGCCTCTATGAGGTTCAAGACCATCATCCATGTCTCATTCTTCTCTTTCCCTCGAGCCTATGGGTTTTGAGAATGTCATGCCCCAACATGGAGGTTCAAATTCCTCCCGGTCCCCTTCATACGGGTCTCCTCCTTAGGTGTCTCATCGCCCCATCCTAAACTATGTGGACTTTGATTCCTTTCCACGAGGATACATAGAAAGCCTCTTTGAGACACAAGTCCAACATCACTGTCATCCTTGCATCGATTTGATCTCATTCTCCCACCACATCATTAAAACTCTCTATGATTCATCCTAATTCTTACCTGGGATGCCACATCACGGTGAGATCATGCCAATTCACCTCTTTACGGCTCTTAGAAGCACATGGGTAACTAAACACATGGTATCCCTAGAATCACTGTTCCCTCCAGGGGTTGCACCCATTTGATCCACTTCATTCAGTGTTCTGATCTATCCGATCTGCCTTCTCTAGATGTTAAACTTATGGAATACCCTCTGTTAAACGTGGGAAGCTGAGGAAAACCTCAGAGAGATGCCCATGGCATAAAATTCCCCGCATTTGACGTGGGATGACTTGAGCTTATGTTCCCTCTAGAAGCCCAATAATAGGGGGAATAAATCTAGATGTTCTAGTGTTCTAGCGTCCAGACATACCAGTGATGTTCAACATGACTAATCCCCTAACAGAAGTTTAATGACCTGGCCTAACCCCTTGGAATGTCCCGACAGAAGCAGTGTAATTAACTGGAACCCATAAAGATATGGCACTGTGAAGAGTTTCATGAACAACATCTTAATTCTATAAAGGGATACCCAGAATTGGTGATGATTTCCGAGGAGGAATCCACTGAAGGAAGAACTGACATCCCATCATCCAGTTTTAATTAAGGAGAAAATGTCTCGGAATAAGCGATAAATGCTTCCTGCCTTTTGAAAGTAGGAATGTAGGGAAACAGTCAGCACGTCCTCATCCTCCTCAAATAGATGGATGTGTTTATCCCAACGAAAGCATCCGAAACTGAAATGGTGAACCCGAAATGAATTTTTTCTCCATAATATGGAGATTATCAGCTTTCAAGACATCAGTGGACTATCATGTCAATAGATCCAGTTATCCGGAGCCAGGTCTTTCTAAGAAAGTAGTGGGCCTGGAATGAAACTCACCAAAATTTGGGGTAGTTGAAAAAGGGGAATATTGATCTGTGAAATTGTCATTGTGGATCCCTCTTATAATCCATGTAATACAGAATGGAATTGGGGCACTAGACGTTGATTTATTTGATTCAGAACTAATTGTTTAGTCACCCTTCTTTCAAAGAACCAAGCTACTGTCTTAGGAATACAATCGCCACCCACCCACCGACGCAGGGGTTTGGGTAGTGCCAACACAGCAATCTTGTGTGGCTCTACCACTTCTATAATGGATTTTACATCCATAGTTGTTGTGTACCCATGCCCCATCTCCCCTACTGAGTTCATTTAATGAAGGGTGATAAATGACCTCATCCGCCGATACGAGGAGGATGAGATTATCCTAACTTAGGATATGGCCCTCCAGGATCTAGAGGCATCTACTCCTCATCACCAATATTGTCCCAATGGTCCGCCTATAGATCCACTGCTCACCACGCCAATTTACATCCATTTCAAGAGCCTCTCCCTGGAATGCCTTGATAACTCCCTCCACTACGTCGACGAAGTAGGGGATGCTTGGGATAGCCTGACCGGGATCCCGTTTCTAGGGATCCTATGGAGGGTTTCCACTGGTCGTTCCAGCGCTTCCACCTGGTTCCATGAGTCAAGGAGCAGGTATGTCATGCTACTGGACTACCGACCCCAGTCCGGCTAACCCAACGCTAGGGTCAGGCACAGGTCAAGGAGGATGCACGTCATGGGGAAAAAACATCAAAAACTATTGTGGCTCACGCCAACACTAACATATATCATCATAACCATGTCTCTTCTGAGTAGGGGCACTCATATACCTAGCCCAGATCGAGGCCCCAACCACCCTATGGGTAGACTGGGTTGACTCTCCTGGCTTTCGGCACAGGTAGTGCCCGCCAGGAACTGACCCTCGGAAAAAACACCATGTACGGAGGTCCTCCCCAAACCGCCTCCATTGTGAACACGGGTCTTCCCCACTTCCAAGCTTGGCATGAATTTCTTCCTCATGCCACCTTGAATCCGAATAAGGGTCCTCCCCACGACAGTGACACTCAGTACGGAAGCCTCTCTTGTGCCCATTACATGAGGTGTGGGTCATTCCTCCTGCCATAAGATGCTGAAGTGGATATGTTATCCATCTGGTAAACCTCTAGCATAGGGGCCTCCCCCATATCATTATAGCAGCCAAAGAAGGTCCTCCTTGCCTATGAAATCAGAGGATTGATGGTTAGCTTCACTCATTAAACCCCCAGCACGAAGGTCCTACATGTGTTCAGCGTGACCAATATGAGGACCCTCTTTGCACTTATACTAATAGGGAATGTAATCATGGAGACCCTACCCATGATTCTACCAGCTCCGTCGGAGGTCCTACCTGCTCCATCACTTTCGGTGGAGATCCCATCTGCACATTAGCTAGTGGACACAGAGTTCCTCCCCATGTTCTTTTTGATATATATTTGGGTGCTCCTCAAACACCATATCACCCAGTAATAAATCTTCCCCACCCCAACACTAGTACAACTGAAGGTCCCCCTCATACATGAAATCAACCTCGTCCCGAAGAACAGTCATGGGGAAGGAGGGTGGGTCGTCGCCACCATAAAAATAATACCAAGAAGATTCGGACCGAGATTAAACTAGTATCTTTCGCAGATTATTAGGTGGAATACGACTCCATGATGGAACCCTCACCTATATCCTCCATGACCAGGGCCGAGGTAGGAACAGGGAGCCTCAACCTCATACTTTTAGAATGTGAGGTCCATAGAATTCCCACCTCTCTCTGCAAGTACATATAGGAGGAAAAAAATTTGGAAACATCACATGTTTCATCCATGAAATTGCCACCATCATCACCAGAAGAACTCTCTACCTCGACTAGAGATCTTGTAGATCTATTATGAGGACCAATGTTAGATGAGATATAGCTTAGTCCATCACAAGCATTTGTAGTCCCCATGCTAGAAACTATGGTCGTCATCCTTTCTTACCGTGACGTGGTGAATAAGTCACTACACACTTCATGGGATAACCCGAGATGTGGCAGTTTTTCTACTTGCTCGCCATATTCTCCCTCGGCTATCCCTCTATCTCAACAGTCTTCTTTAGTACTGCAATCGGTTCTCCAATTTCCTACGGTTGATGAGTGTGGAAATGAAGGGTTCAACTCCGAATCTAGACTAAGGATCTTGTGGGATATTATCATAGCTAACCATTTCCCAGAGATGTTTTGGCTAGTTGTAGCGCCAAATTTCAGGGCGCTATAAGCACTCACCTAGGAGGAGGTTGGACTCTTTCACCAGACCCTCTGGGAGAATCATTTCTATCTTCTTCATTGATGAGTGTCCTACCCCAAGAGTCAGGTTCATTTCAAAGAGATCAACCAACAATTCCATTTGGTTGATTTGGACACACCCCCCCTACCCCAACCCCCTAACTCACCAACTCACCATAGTACTCTTCAATAACAATTTTCCTAGATCGTTAAGGTGATCCAAAGGATAAGAAATGAGGTTTCTCCTAATGTGAAAATTCATGGATGGGGGCAGTACACGGGCCCCCATTTTAGTTCTCTCTCGTGTCATATTGATTTGCCAAGAGACATAGAGGATATGCCTCCAGGAAAGGTTGCGGTTAACATGGACGACCTATTGGGTGGGTGAGAATGAGCTGAAGCTTCTTAGAGAGGACCTACCCCCAAGGGAGTTACTCACCACTTGGATATATTGGGAAGGATTACTCTTCAACAGAGGAATCTTCTAGGTCTTCCTGTGACCACTAAATCACTAGTCCTCAACTGAAATCCCAAAAATGGAAAGGAACACCATGGATACATCAAACCCTCAGACTCGTCTGGATCAGTGTAGAAGGAGGAATATAATCCCAAAAAAGTAAAACTGTGTTAGTGACTCACAGAACACAAGAATTTGTTCAGAAGACTTATTGCTGAACACGATGTGGAGTGATGACCGGACTACAGTGATCCTCAATCGGGGTTTCAAGCGAAGACACAACTTCCCCTTAGTGAATTGCCTTTAGGGGTCACTGACCATCCTTCCCATGTGGACTGGGTCGAGGTAGGAACTTACGGAAAGAGGGAACAGTATTTTACCCCAAATCCCCATTAGCGAGGAGAAAATCATTGGGACCTAGCTCAAGATTCCCCCAACTCCTCCGCAGGTCATCTCGACACTCGCTCCATTAGTTGTCGGGACTGATTATTGTGTTGAAGAACCTGCCAATGCATTGGTGGTCAGAGATACCCTTCAAGAAATGAACCCCCACCCAGATGATCCAATTGTGGCACTCGTCACCCACATTGATACTTTAGAGACTCGACGGTGGAAATTCTATCTGATGGCATGCCATATCCATCATGGGTGGATGCTATTCCAGCACCCCCGAGTTTCAGAAATCCCACCTTTTCTCCCATCAACGGGACAGGGGAACCACTGGAACACCTAGCCCACATTATCTCAAGGTGTGGGCCCATGTTGGGGACTCTAGTGTAGCTGGAGGCTTCTAAACTCCAATGATTCATATAGACATCGGAGGTCTCGGTGTTCATGTGGTACATCCAACTCCCAATCGGATCAGTAGCTGACTGGGAAGACCTTCATAGGCAATTTCTCTTCCAGTTCAGTTCCACCACTCAGAAGATAAGTATTATATACCTATTCATGTGCAAGCAGTGGCCCGATGAGTGTGTTGCATAATTTTTCACCTGGTGGAATGGGCTCACATACTTCCTTGACATGCCACCGACTTAGCAGCAACTACTAACGATGTGCATAGGGAATGTCAATACAGAAATGGCCCCCTCTCTGATCACCCAAAATTACCCTGGGGGATTCCAAGACATCTCTGATGAGGCCCAATTCCTAGAATAAGCTTTGCAACATGATAGCCAGGCATGTCTATTACTTCTTGTAATCCCCGCAAGATGGGCCTTCAAGGCTGATCCCACCTTAGTGGCTCAAATAGAGGCCCCCAAGAAACTAGAGTTGTTACCGGTGGAGCCGGCTCCATATCCTTGCAGAGGCCCTCCACCTCAAGTATAACCTCAGGTCCAACAACACCCACCTTAGAATTGGAAGGTTCCCCACATAATGTGTTACCACTACCTATAAAAGATAACTAGTCTCCACAACCTTGACATGATCCTCCAGCCCCTCTTCAAGGTCAGGCTCGAAGGGCCCCCTTCCCAGATAGAAGGAACCAGACCTACTTGTTCAAAGAGGATTAAGTCCCCCATTATTTCTGAAGTTCCTTGTAGTGGGGTATTGTACGTTTTCTTAAATATAATAGGCCAGAAGAGGATAACCTCACTGATCTCCCTAATTACTGCCCCTATCACCTGATACTAGGGCATACCCTCAAACAGTGCTATGTGTTTAAAGACTGGCTTCCTTACCTGGTGGATAACAACATAATTCAGTTAGGCCCAACACCGGCATAGGTCCCATGTGTCATCGTGAGACCAATTAGCAGCAGTGACAATTAAGGCATGTTGAATCAGGTTTTGAACCACGGGTCCCAGAATTATGATGACTGGATGGATCTTAAAATAGACACGTGTACCCATGGTGTTATTTTTGCACACCTGAATCGACCATAGCCTTCAAAAGCTACAACTAATACTTGTTCATCGTCATCTTATCCATCCACTTCCCAAAAGGTTAAACACCGGCGGCCCAAGGGAAACATTGTCCCTCGCTGATGCCATCCTCATTCCATACTCTCGGTAGTTTCATGCCTCTGGAGAAGGATATTCCTTCCAGAATCTGCCCTATATTGGATGAATCCTCATGTGACATTAGAGGGTACCCCTTAATTAAAACTGTAGATGTGGTAAACCCCTACATAATTCCTCATGATGAGGAGCACCAGGTGGATCCTCCCAATGTCCCCATCCATCACTAGCATCGGCAGAGCTGTGGAAATATGATTTTTTGGAGTGCCTTGGTCAGTACTTCTAGCCAAGATTTCCACGCTACTGAAACCAAGAAGCAGGCCCAGTGCGGATCTTAGCATGTTCATCCTCTGCCATTCATGTTGTCGGATCAGGTATAACTTCCATGACTACATCGTGGTCAACCATGATTTTTTACAGGCCGGTCTCATTCATCGGGCCCTCATCTGGTAGTCACTCTGTAGGCTTCGACTAGTGAGCTGCGGGATACTCCCAGCACTAGTCTACTATCGGTTCAGCAGGTAGGCCCCCCAAACCTCATGTCATAGAGAAACCTCCTGTAAGCAGAAGTTCATTCCTGGAAAGGAAGTGTGATTTCTACATGAATCTTGATAGCATTCCAACAAATATCTCTATCCTTGATGTCCTTCTCCTATCATCGGGTATGCGTGATTTCCTCACTAATGATTTAAGAAGCACCCTCTAGTTTGAGATAGGGGTAGCAGTCATAGAAGACTTCCATGTTGAGGTGATTGATCATGCAGAATTCCAAGACATCATCTCATTCTCAGGAGAAGATGAAGGATCTCCCATACTGGGGAACATTCTCGCACTATACATCATCTACCAGTTTAATGGAATGGAGGTTCTCCGTAGTCTTGAAAACATAGGTTCTGGGATCAACCTAATCCCAACTCAGACACTGCGAAAACTAGGGTTGTTCAAGGATAATAAAATTCCTTCTGACCTTAGAATATAAAGTTATGATAGGATAAAATGGACACTAGTCGATAAGATCTTCTTGAATACCCATTTCGGTGATCGAGTTGACAGCACTGAGTTTATGGTAGTCTCCCAGGAAACCACCTACAATGCATTGATGGGCAGGCCATGGTTCCACCTACATGTGGTGGTTCCTTCATCATATCAAAAGTTCCTCATGTAATCCCTTAATGGTCGAGTTGGCAAGCTTCAAGGTAACGCATCTCCCTTTTCCTCTTGTAAATCCCGTTATCTGGATGCCGACTATTATAAGAGTAAATACAAGTAGATTCAGGATAACGAGGTTTAGCATGCCACGAATGTGACCGACCCATGGACGAATCTAGATGATGCCTACATCATTCCAATCCACCAATTGAAGGATACAATCCCAAACATTGGAAAATGATTTTTTCTTTCAGTAATGTCATAGGAACACATTCCCAAGTCAATGAGACTTCTGAAGATCACCTCATACTCCTACATGAATCAGTCTCAGGTGTTCTCGGAGCCTCTTACTCCCATAAGGTATCGGGATGTCCACCCCATGGCAACAAAAATATGTTATACTTTCTTGTTTCACTAGGATCGAATTAACCAGCTCAAACTGATGCACCACTGTTGCTCTGATATCATCAAACATGGACCCTTGGGCTGAAGTCCATATGGGTTCATATCTACAGCCTTCATCACCATGGTTTTGGTAGTACTGATGTTCCCCGATGTAGTGTCCACTGCCGCTCAGGCTGATACCAGCCTCCCATCGGATCTTTCGACTCAAAGGAAACTCCTCCCACCCAAGATCCCTCCTCTATAAGTGAAGAAGATGATTTAAAGGATACTCCCCCCACCATTGAAGATGGTGTATCTTCCACGGTTGATGAATTGGTACAAGTGATCCTCGGTAGTGAGGCAGACCCGAAACCCACATTGATCAGTGCTGCCTTTGCCCCTCAAGGAGAAATAGCAGTATATATACTTCCTTAAGTATTATTGTGACGTATTCTCCCAGAGTAATAATGAGATTCTAGGACTAGATCCTCATGTATCTGACCACCGCCTCAATCTCCCGGTAAATCATCATGGGTTCAATCTGCCTCCCATAAAGATGTACCCTTCTCATAGTGATATGGTTGAGGCAGAAGTCGATAAGCTCATCAGATCCAATTTCATTAAGGAGGTTTAGTACCCTTAATGGATAGCCAATATTGTGCAACTCAAGAAGAATAATGTAAATATCATAGTCTGCATAGACTTCTTGGTTCTCAACTATTTGTGTTTGAAGGGTGATTTTCCCCTTCATATGATGGAATTATTGATCGATGCTACAGCTAGGTTCCAAGCCCTCTACTTCATGGATGGGTACTCCAGGTATCACTAGATCCAAATGGACCCTGAGGATGAAGATTCTTCATCAGGTAACCACAAGGTACTTTATATTAACATGTCATGCCCTTCGTTTTAAAGAATGTAGGTGCCACCTATCAGCAGGTTATGCATCTCATATTTAAGCTGATCCTTGGAAATTTGGTGGAATGTTACATGGATGATCTGGTGGTCAAATATCGCTAGCATCATCACCATCTCAAAAACCTTGAGAAATTATTCAGCTTCCTCCATTCCAGGCACCTAAATATGAATCCATTGAAGTTCACCTTCGAGGTCACCCCTGGAATGTTTCATGGATACATTGTTAGATACAGGGGCATCGAGATCGACTCGATTAAGATCAAGGTCATCAGCCAAATGTCACCACTGAGCAATATCCTGTTGCTTTGAGATTTCTAAGGCCACATGGCCCACATACACCGATTCATCACAAATCTGTCCAGCATGTGTAAGCCCTTTTTTAGCTCATAAAGAATGGAATATTCAATGAGTGGGATGAATAATGTTAGACTCCTTTCGAAAAAATCAAGAAGTACATGTTCCAGCCTTCGGTCTTAATGGAACCAATCTCTGGAAAGTCATTAGTCCTTTACGTGATGACCCTGGAATAGTCTCTTGGAACCCTTCCCACCGAGAATAACAATGACAGGATAGAGAATAGTCTCTGATATATAAGCCTCTTGCTCCTCAACATGGAGACCAGATACTCCACAATCGAAAAGAGTTTCCTTGTACTGGTATTTGAAGTACATATATTATGACATTACTTGTAGCACTATGTGTAACATTTGATGTCACGAGTGGATCCACTGAAGTACATCCTGAACTGCCCCATGTTGACAGGATATCTAGCTCAATGGGTGGGAATCCTTCAGCAGTTCGACATTAGGTTGGTCCCTTAAAAGTATATTAATGGGAAAATGTTGGCAATATTCCTTACATCACATCCAGCACTTGAGGGCCAGTCCCTGGACAATGATTTTTCTGATGAGGAAATCCTCTCTGTAGAGCAAGCCATTCTATGCTGGAAAATTCACTTAGATGGTGCTTCCCAGAGCCCCACCAGTAGAAGGCTCAATGACCCCAAGCTCAATAGAGTAATCCTGGGTATTATCTTCATTAACCTAGCACAAGCCATTCTACTTGATTCATTCATGTTGTCTGAAGGCTGCACCAACAATGAGGTAGAGTATAAAGATCCTATTATTTCCCCTGAGTTGGCCCTCGAGATTGACTTTCCCTACTTACATGTGAAAGGGGACTCCAAACTAGTCCTCAAGTAGATCAATGGTGACTATTTTGTCAGAAAGACAGATCTCGTACCATTTTGGGAACACACTCTCTAGCTGATGGCCCAGTTCCCATCATAGTCAGATGTTACTCATGTCCCTCGATCCCAGAACGGTCAAGATGACATCATGGTCATCCCTGCTGCATCACATACAGAGCCCGAATAGGATTATTTGATTATCCATGAGGCACATCGTAGATTCATTGTGCTCGTCACTTCAGATGATGATGACAGGTCGTAGGTACGCCACCTTACCATTGACTTCTCTAATTTAGGAACTACAGATCCCTTGGATGCAGTGTTTGAAGAGACTCCTAAATTGAGAATCTTCTATGTTGAGTATCTCCAAAATTGTAATCTCTCAGCATATCGGGAAGATCATGAGAGAATAGGATGTCGCATGTTACATTTTACTCTCTAGGACGGTCCTGTTCATGATCAAATACTCTACAAATGCATGTTTGATGGGGTTCTCCTCTGTTACATTCATGGAGCTATGATTTCCCAAGCCATGCAGAAGGTTCATGCTAGTTCCTGTGAGGCACATCAGACTAGGCCGAAACTATCTCACCAAATCCAGATATTGTTGTATTTTGGTCTCTCCATGATCCATGACTACATCAAGTTCGCCAAAAGGATCCATGTTTTCCGAATTAATGCCAACTTTATACATCGGCCACCAGATCCTCTCCACAATACCAAGTATTCTTGGCCATTTTAATTATGTGGACTCAATTTCATTGGACCATATCCACCATAGATAGCTCGTTGTTGCAGGTTTATCCTGGCCACCACAGATTTCTTCCCCATGTGGGCAGAGGTAGTTCTTCTCAAGAAGGTCAAGGCCAGTTCCATCATTGACTTAGTGTGCTCCAACATCATCTGCCAATTTGGAGTCCCTCGTGCCATCCACACCAATAAAGGTATGATCATATGGGAAGCTGAACTGAAGAAATTTTACACTATGTAAAACATACATTCAAAACATACCTCCTATTATTATGCACAAGATAATGGATAGATCAAGGTGTCCAACAAAACCCTCTCTAACATTCTGTAGAAAATACTTTTTCAGAACAAGATGAGATGGTCGTACAAGAACCCCAACACCCTCTGGGTTTATCAGATGATAGACCGTAATTCCACACAGGCATCCCCATATTCCCTAGTGTACAAAACAGAAGTTGTCCTACCCATCTAGATTCAAGTTCCCTCATTGAACACAGCTATCTATGATCAGTAGGCACTGGATAATGTAGTTGAAATACATCTGGATGATATAGAATCACTCAATGAGAACAGGATTTGTGCATTGCACAATATGGAAAGGCATATGAACAAGATAGCTAGATCTTTCAACAAGAAAGTTCACATTCACTCCTTTTTGCAAGGCGACTATGTGTTTGCCCTGAGGACACTAATGATACCAATCAAGAAACTACCCAAGTTGGAGCCCAAATGAGGAGGACCTTACATAATCCACAAGGTTTACACCAATGGCGCATATTCCCTTTGTCACCACGGATGGTGAGCATATAACTCTTCCCACCAATGCTATGTTCTTCAAGAAATACTTTTCCTATGTAAAATCGGTCCAACATGATCTTAATCTGTCTGGTCCTACATGAACATAAACTATATACTATCCCACATGACATTAAATTGTATGTATTCCTACCTCTTTTCCCCATGGAGATTTTTGAAACGTCAAATTGGATAGGGGAGCCTCCTACATCCTTGCTCTATGGTGGCTTTACAGAGGTCAAACTGGTTCATGGAGCCTCTTGCCACCTTGCAACACAATGGCATTGTAGAGGGGGAGCTTTGAACCTACTGTGGGGATGTGGGGATCCATGAGAAAGATTTATGGGGAAGTCCTAAGGGTCTCACATTTTCTTATCCTCTTCTAAAATTTTGGTGGTAACAAATCCCCTAACTCATACTTGGAGCTGAGGAGAAATGAGGTTCAAAGTATGAGGGTCACAATGCTTGATGAAGTACTTTTCTTCATAGTGATACGCTTCCTTGGGCACCCTGGATTTGCGAAGCACTGATCCTTGAATTCCTTTCCACTTTACGAAGAACCTTCCATATGCACATATTCCCTACTCCTAGGCTAGGAAACATCACTTCATGAAGCACACCACTTCACAAATCCCCTCCACTACATGGAGCACAAGAGCTTAATAAGGCTTCTACCTATGAAACCCTTTGCTCTGCAAATACTTTTCCCATGTGTCCCTCCAGGTTTTTATATAGTGATTTCAATTTTAATTGGGTGGTGATTCTTGTTGCATTACTTTTCCTCAGGATTCTTCTCATAGACACGCTAACGGCTAATGATTCTTCGCATAGCCATGATAACATGGACCCCTCATTGGATCACTCCATAATACCCCCTCTCCATGACATTGTTGATGCCTTCCATTCCCCAAGGCTGGGTGGGTATCAGTTTGGTAAGTCATAGGCTTGTGTATTAAACCCACCTCGTCTGACATTCAGGATGTTAAAGTGCCAATAACTATCGTCTTCAGCGCATGATGTTAAATTGTAGCCTTTCCCCATGAATCATATGTGGGGTTCCCCATCTCGGACATTCTCGGAACCCACTGGTCTCCATGGGAGTGAGACCATTCTTCACATGGAATAAGATCCTCTTTATCGGAGCGGTGTCTGTCTGTGGGGGAATGAAAACCACCCTTGTGTAAACCCCTGGTGTTTCTTGTGGGAGGAAACATCCCTTATCCTCCTTCTATCATCAGTCCCAAGGATGAGAGTGGGGATAGGAACCAGAACATTTTTTCTTCTATGCCAAATCCATCTCCCGTTTGGGAATTTCTTCCACCGAGCATCCATCCTGGATTAAGTCCCTATCTCTATCTCCCTGGGATGCTAACCACGTGCAAACCCTTGTTTCCTTTTTGGTCTTCTAACCAAGTGTAAGCCCCACTCCACTTCCACAGACACACCTTTCATGACATGATCATCAGTTATATACTACCTCATGTTTCTCACATCGAGCATGACTCACATGGGATTAGAGTAAGTATCGACCATGGAATCCTCTCTTGGAGTCCTAGAGTATAATTCCTAATAACACATCCCAAACTACGCAGAATTTGATCTTTTCCAAGGAATGGTACGAAGGTAGCCTCCCTGAGGTTTAAGACCACCATCTATTATTTAGGACCATCTTCACATTAGTTCACCAGTAACACATCCCAAAATATGTATACTTTGATCCTTGCTATGGTAAGGTACATAGGAAGCCTCTCAGAGGAAAAAGTCCAACAACTACTGGTACTCACTCCCATCATTACGGTTCACAAACATATCCTGAACTACGAAAACAATGATCCTTTCCAAGTTAAGGTGTGTAAGAAGCCTCCAAGAGGTTTAATCCCATCAACCATTAGTCTCTACCCCCTTCACATCGGTTCACCAACACCATCCCTAACTACGAGTACTTTGATCCTTACCTAGGGAGGGTATGTAAGAAGCCTCTCGGAGGTTCAAGCCCAACACCTATTGGTTCCAACTACTACATGTCAGTCCACCCCTGTCTCGCATGATGTTAAACTGCATTTCCCAATTTGTCCCACATGATGTTAAAGGATACTCGTTCAAACTACGTGGGCATGGATCCCTGTCTCCCTGACAGGTTACGTATGAAGCCTCTGGGAGGTTAAACCCTATCCGGCAGTAAGTCGGTGTGCCCCCATCCAGGAGTAAGCCATTGTGCCCCCATCTAGTGGTAAGTCAATGTTCCCACATCAAGTGGTAAGCTATTGTGCCCCCATCTAGGGGTAACCTGTTGTGCCCCCATCCAGGGGTAAGTTGTTGTTCCCCCATCCAGCGGTACGCCATTGTGCCCCTATCTAGGGGTAAGTCATTGTGACGTCATCCAACGGTAAGTTTTTGTGCCCCCAACCAGTGGATAGACTTTGAGTTTCCAATCCAGAGGTATGTTTTTGTCATCCCCTCCATTGTGACACAAATATTTAGTCTTACCTGGTGGTTTTAGACCAACCCAGGGTTCTAACCACTTGTAATCCCAAGTATGTCATCGGGTCGATGTCCTCTGTGTACACCCTGATTCTATGCACCATTTTGAACTACATGGAAATTGATCCTTTCCAAGGAAAGGTACATAAAAATCCCCCCTTTGGTTCAATCCCATCACCCATGTCTCATTCTAGACTTTTCTCTAAGCCTATGTGTTTCGGGAAGTTCATTCCCCAAACAGAAGGTTCCACATCCTCTGGGTCCCCTTCATACGGATCACCTCTTTAGGTGTCTCAACTCCCAATCCTGAACAATGTGGACTTTGATTCCCTACTACGGGGATATGTAGGAAGACTCTCTGATACTCAATCCAAGCATCACCATCATCCTCACATCAATTCCATCTCATTCTTCCTCCACTTCATTCAAACTCCCCAACAACCATCCCAATTCTTACCCAGGCTGCCAATCCTTGTGAGATCATTACAATTCACATATTTACTACTATTATCAGCACATGAGTAACTTACCAAGTGTTATCCCTAGAATTAGTGTTCCCTCAAAGGGTTTCACCAATCTGATCCACTCCAGTCAATATTCTGATCAGTCTCATATATCTCCGCTAGACGTCAATCTCATGAAAAACATTGTGTTAAACATGGGAAGATGAGAAAAACCTTAGAGAAATGCACGTGGCATATAATTCCCCTTATTCGACGTGGGATGGCCTGGGTTACATGCCATAAAGAAGCCATATAATATGGGGAAGAAATCCAGATGCGCCAGTGTTCTAGCATCCATACATGCTAGTGATGTCTAATGTGACTACTCCCCCAACCAAAGGTTGCTATCCTGGTCAGACCCCTTGCAATGTCCAGATAGAAACAATGTAATTAACCAGCACCCATGAAGATATGGAACTGGGAAGAGTTTCATGAACAATGTCTTAAGTCTATAAGGGAGACCCAAACAGGGTGACTATTTCCAAGGAGGAATCCATGGAAAGAAGAACTGACATTTCACTATCCCATTTTCATGAAGGATTAAACATCCCCGAATAAGCGACGGATACCACCTGCCTTCGGAAAGAAGGAATGTGGGGCAAAAGTCAGTGTGTCCTCATCCTCTTCAAATAGATGGATGAACGTGCACCAATGAAAGCATCCAAAAAAATTATATAAGGTTTCATTTAAAATTTTGTAAAAATATTAATACTATTTCATTATACTTCTAGATATTTCCTTCAATTCGATAAGAAAACTCACAATTAACCACCCATAAAAACCCTGAAATAAACACACCTGAAATTAAAATGTAATAAACTATTATAAAAAAATGGGTGGAAATATTTTATAAAAAATCACAGAAGGTGTTAAAAATATTAATATAGTAATATAATAAATTAATAACACTCTAAAAACCATTACGTAGATGGTTGGACACGTTTAAAGGAAGCCCAACCAAAGGTAAATAACTTTCCATTTAAAAATCCTTTTTAATGTCTCTTTTTACAAAATTAAATAAAGAGGCACAAGAAGCTTATCCCATTTTCCAATTGCATTAATTTGTTCATGTTTTATTTATATGATTAATTTTTTTTTTATAGATAAAACTATTCCTTTGTATTTACACCAGATTGTTTTAATATAACTTAGTTTCCTCATGAAATGTTTTATGATGAAAGTGTTCATGTTTTTTGATTATTTACATGTTCTTGGGAATTTTTTATGATGAATGGTGAGACTATATATCTTCTTTTGATGAATTTTTTATGTTTATGTTCAAATTTTACCATAATGGTTATTTTTAGTGTAACCGTAATGGTTTCACCCTAAAGTAGCCATGAGGGATAAATCATGAGTTAGTTATGAGGGTTAAATTATTTGTTTGTCATAAGGGTTATAAATCATATGGTAGATATAATGGTTAAAATATTAAGTAAATAACTTTCCAAGTAACGATTATAGTTTAATTTATGTTTTCCATGTTTTATGGAAATATCTTGATTTCAAAAAGTATATATATGATACTTTATGGGTGAGAAGTATGTCTTTGTCAGAATGATTTCTTATGTTTATAAGTATTCATAAACTAATGGATTTTTTCTTTCTTTGAATTTTCCATACTAATAATTTTATGCATATCCCATGTTTTAAAATGTTTTTCATTGAATTTAGGGATTGTTAAGAGAAAATAGGAAGCCGAGCTAAATTTTGTGAATTTCTTTCCTGAAAAGATTTCATGTTTTATTAAATAAAGTATACTATGGAAGAAATTGAGATTGTTTTAGTAGTATACACTTTTTATACATATGTGATTATATGTATGAATTATTTCGTAATTATTTTAAACTAAAAACCAAAAATTTCTTTCGTAATATAAGAAGGTGAATTGTAATAAAAAATTACTAGATTATGTGATGATTAAGATCGTAACCTTATAATTAGTATTAGAGCATGATTTAGATAATATTAAGAGTTAGTATGATGGTAATAAAATTAAATAAATTATTCATAACATATTTTTATGTTGAAGTAACAAATCATTAAATGATTACCATGTACCTTCATCTAAGATACGTCCATTCTAAACGGTTTTAGAAAGAAGAAATAGGGAAACTGAAGTTACAGGCACTGAGAGGATAAAATATTTTTGAATCCACAAACTAGAATGGTGATAATTGGAACCATGTAGTTGGTGATAGAAATGGCTACGTTTAAGTAGTATAATAATGATGGTGGCATCCATGAAAGAGAAAAAATGAGATACCATAATGAAACTTTAAGATAGTGGAACATTTTACGAGGCAACACACTCTTACTTTTAATTGATCTTCTATCCCAATGGTGGCTGAAGGGTGGATTAAATGCCTTGAAATGATATTTTCTGTCATTAGGTGTTAAGATAATCAAAATTTTATTCTTTATATTTTTCATTTTTAAGGATAATCATACCACTGGTGTTCAATGGTCAAGAATACGAGGGATAGTCAGGTGATTGATGCCTTGGAATGTGATAAATTTAAGAATTTAATCGCTAAAAAATATTTTAATAAAGTGGTTCGACATTGGGTTGAAATGAAACTCCTAGAATTTTATCAAATGGCAGAAGATTTTGTAGTCGTGTTTTAATAACTCTTCACATGATTGGAATGTTATGCTCTAAACCATATTTGGAATCCTAATAATAAAATAAATATTTTTTACTTAGGATTTAAGACAATATATCCAAGGTCATTGGACTCCTATGAATTAAAAATTTATGAGAAACATGTCGGTTGCACTGATAGGGTAATAATGGAGCTTTATGATGATTATGTATAACTTGAAAACAAGAAAATGTAATGGTCTATATGGCAGACAATGGGTCAGATCAATCAATGGAATCTAAAGGTAAAAATGCAGTTTTCAGTTTTAGGAATGTGTTTTAAACAAGATCCCTAGGGAATTCCATAATAGATATAAGTAGTTTTTTGATGTGGTTAGTTTGTAAATATGGACCATTAAAATGATCTTATGATTAATTATGATCAGAAAACTGTAATGTGTTTTAAATTTGGTGAGATAAGGAATTACACAAATATTTACCCAATGAAAGATCTGAATGATAGAAATAATACAGATTATAAGTAGAGAGGTGTAGTGAAATATTTTGTGACTACGTCAGTAGATTTTAGGCCATCCAATTATGTGGTATCAAGTACAGTTTCTTGTTTACTAAGATATTATTAATGTATTATTTGATACGAGGTCTACAAATTCATTTATTTCTGATAAATTTAATGATAAATGTTAAATTTAACCCCATAAAAGGAAAGTAGAACTTATGGTTAAAAAATATAGAGAATTATTAAAGAAAAAATAAGTTATAAGAATCTTTATGGTGTTTTATGTGGAAAGAAATTACCTTTAAAACTTGTTTTTTTCATATTATAGTATGATGTTATTCTAGGTATGGATTCGATTTTTTTATTATGCTAAGATTTATTATGGAGCAAAGGAATTGTTTTTCAAAAAGAGTTTTATTTTGTTAAAAATAATGAACCCATGAAATTAGTAACATATAAGGAAGCTGGGAAACTATTAAAAGATGGTAATGAAAGTTACCTTGCACATATTGTTGAAAAGAAGGTAATTTTTTAGATTAATTATGTGTTGGTGGTAAATGAATACCTGAATGTTTTTTCTAATGAGTTTTCCAGTGTTCTACCTAATAGTAAATTGGAATTTACCATTGACATAGTTCTGGATTCTAATCCACATTCAAACCCCCTTTTAGAATGCCTCAAGTGGAACTTCTTGATTTGAAAATACTTTTACATGGATTACTTTATAAAGGCCTCATTCATCTTATCACATCCCAATAGAGTGGTCAAGTTTTCATTGTAAAAAAAGTTGATTCCATGATATATATCATTGATTATAGATATTTTAATAACATTACTATTAAGAATAAGTATCCAATACTTCATATTGGTGACTTGTTTTATCAGATCTAGGGAGCGTAGTATTTTTCAAATATTGCCTTAAGATTCAGGCACTATCAACTAAAGGTGAATGAGGATGAAATTCCTAAAACAACATTCCGAATTAAATAAATAAATTAAAAGTTTTTTATTAATTTTTCCATGACAAAATTAATCTTTTGTATTAATGGATCTTATTAATAGAATCATATGTTAATATTTGGATATGTTTTTGTTGTTTCTATAGATTGTTTTTTGGTATATTAAAAAAAATTGAGGATCATGAAAAAAATTCATTTAGTTTTATTCACATAGTTAAAGAATGTATGTTATAATGGAAATGTGGAAAATTATATGTTTTTGTTTCAACATATTTATTTTCTTGGGAACGTTGTAAATAAGAATGGAATAACTGTTGATCCTACCAAAAATGGTAAATTAATTTCCAAGACCTAATAAAATTAGATAGATTTATATTTTTCCTGGATTAGCTGGTTTTTATTGATAGTTTTTTGAAAACATTGCATGGTTATCTAGACCTCTAACTATATTAACATGAAAAGCGGTTAAATTTATTTGGGCAAAATATTGTCATGTTTGTTTTCAAGAACTAAAATCAATATTGGTGAATGCTCCAGTTTTGGATCTACTTTTCAGAAATAGAGTGCTTTTCATCTATTCTTCATTGAAGATACTTAGGTATGTTCTGATTTATAATTATATAGTAACTGGTAAGCTTTAAGAAAAATTAATCATCATGAATTAAATTATCCAAAAAACAATCTAGATTTAGCAGTTTTGTTTTTCACTTTAAAAATTGGATACATCATATTGTGTCGAATTTGAAATATATAATGAATAAAAAAATTTGAATTATAAATTTACTCAGAAGGAATTGAACATGAGGGAGATAGGATTTCTAGAAATGATAAATGAGTATGATTTCATGATCTATTACCATCCGTTAAATCAAAACATTGAAATATTCCTTGAGTCGATAACATCATGTATCATTAACTATGATATTTTTAGAACAAGGCCCCTTGGTTTATGATTTTATTATTTTTTTCATGCATGTTGTTTGTGCGGAAAATTACTCTATTTTGTTTCATGTTTGAGTGTAGTCTTCAGTCTCAAAATTATCTTGGAAAGCGCAGAAAAAAGGCTATGAATTATAATAATATTTATAATTGGTTAAGGATGTGATTTTTCGTAAATTTAATTTTGATAAATACTGTTTATTGAGATTTAGAAATAGATTATATGTGCCTTGTGATTACCAGATTTAGAATGAATTTTTAATTGAAGCTCGTAGTTATCCGTTTTAATTTCATCTTGGAATCACTAAGATGTATAATGTCCTTTATCAGTATTATTGGAGGTATCAAATTAAATAATATATTCCTGATTTCACCATGAAATGTTTTACTTTTCTACAGGTTAAAAGAGAGAAAAACTAACAAAGGGGATGCTTCAACCTTTTCTAGTTCCAGAGTGGGAATAAGAAAATATACTCATGGATTTTCTGTTGGTACTACCAAATACATATTGAGTTAATATTGCAATTTGGATTATTTTTGTTCAGATGATTAAATATTCACATTTCCTTCCTATTATAGACAAACATTCTCTAGATCATTTATCTCGATTGTACCTCAAATATATTATTAGGTTACATAGAGTTCCTCTCCATAATGTATCAGATCGTGATCTCAGGTTCACTTATAACTTTTTGAAAGGATATCATAAGTCATTAGGGCCTGAATTAAATTTTGTCACATCATTTTATCCTTAATATGATGGAAAAAAAGTGAAAGATTATAATATTAGAATACTTTTTACATATATGTTCAATGGAATACCAAGGATGTTGGGATCAACATGATTCTTGAGTTGAGTTATCTTGTTACAAAAATTTTATTTCTAGTATACATTTAGAACCTTTTTAGGTGTTATGTGGAAATTAGTGTCAAACTCCATCATTTTGGGATGATGTCTTAGTACTAATAATGATGGAACAAAAATATATAGAGGATGTGGAAGAGAAAGTCAAGATGATCCAATAGCACGATATAAAAGCACATAAAAGGAAGAAACAATATATAGTTAATATGAGAAAAGAGTTTACATTCGAGGTAGGTGATCATGTTTTCCTTAAAATAACTCATTGGAAAGGTGATTTTCTTTTTGGTAAGATAGAGAAGATAAGTCCACGGTTCATTGGACCTTATGGAATCCTGGAGAAATTTGGACTAATTTTCAACCAAGTATCTTTTCCTCTGAATATATCTCAGGTACATAATGTTTTCTTTTCTTGATATTAAGAATGTATGTGCTAGATTTATCTCATGATTTAATCCTAGATCTAGTTCAATTAGAAGGGAACCTTTATTATAAGGAAAAATGTTTACAGATTCTTGATCATATAGAATATGTATTTCCAAATAAGGTAATGAACAATGTAATGGTTTTGTAGAGAAACCCCATGGTTGAAGAAGCAACATGAAAATCTGAAAATGAATTGTAGAAAAGGTATCCTAATTTTCTTAATAAGTGAATTAAAATTGAAAGGACACAATTTATAAAAACGGGGAAAATGTAACAACCCGGTTACTTATAAAATAATTTTTTTATTCAGTAGTTAAATATTTAAATTCATTATAAAAATATATTAAAATAATTTGTATTTAAAAATATTAAAGATTATATACAAATATAATGGTAACATATCCTATGAAATTATAAATTAAATTTTGGAATCATATCAATGAAAATATGATATATTTGTATCATGGAATATGATTATAATTTTTTTAAAATGAAAAATTAATTGTTAGTAGTTTTGTGACACATAAATTCATATTTACAATGTTATTATTATTATAATGACTTAAAAGAATATTTTTATTCATAAAATAGAATCATAAATAAATATGTTTTTCTTAAAATTATAAGATAATTTAATAATACTTTAGTTAATTTTTTAAAGTGACATAGAATATGTTATTATTTCAAAATCGGTATTTTTTTTAATAAATTACAATTTTAATTTTAATTTATATTTATGGTATATAAAAAATTATTTTCAGAAAATATAGTTTATATTTAAATTATAAACACCAAAAAATGTTTAGGCTGAGAATTTTTTATTTTTCTAAAACAGTTGAATTTTTATGAACAGTGAAATATGGTAGTTTACAACATTTAAAAAATTCATGAATTATTGAGTCATAGATTATGTATTGATGTTTTAAGCCTAAAATATGACACTATCCATTATTATTTTAATATATTTAGTGACAGGATTAAAAATATTCTAATTTTAGAGGAAAAAAATAAACTAATGATTAAATTAACCAAGAAACGCCCCTCTCCTCAACTATAAATACCACCCCTCTCCACCTCATCTGGTTACACCTAAAAATCCTTATATATTGTTTCAATTATGAAAAATTACTATCCCATGAAACTTTCCTACATCCAATCCTTACTGGTCTCACTAAAAACCAAAATAATATTTCTTGAAGAGGTTTTCAATGAGATGAAATTAAAGACGAAAATCCTCTTTTGTTTTCTTTTAAATTTATTTTAATATTTTTTCTTTTCTTATTCTCCCCTCAACTCATCTCATATAAGTGAAATGATAACACCATTAAATTACATATAATGTAATTTTATTTTATTAATAGAATATCCATCATCAGATATCTCCTCTTCTCCTATCATTCTAAAAAATAAAACATTGTCTGTAATGTGTCAATGCACCACTATCATGGATGATGTGTTTTAATAATATTTTACCACCTTCATGGCAAGTTATAAAACCATTAATAAGGTTACATAAGATTTTATTATACATATAATAATTTATATACTATTTTGGAACAAATATATATACATTTTAATAATTAAGATGATATAAATTCGTCAAGGTCATAAAACCCACCAAAATAAATTAAATAATTTTCATTAATTTTTTTTCGAATGAATCATCAAAATATCAGAAAAAATGATATATGGTATTATTTAAAATAATAGGAACATATTAATACCATTTATTTCAAATTTTGTAGTAATATCTTACATTTTATAAAAAAACACATAATGAACCTGCCATGGAAACCATTAAATAAACACACCCGAAACAGAAACAAATAACAAAATGTTATGGATAAATAGGTAGAAAGATGTTATAGAAAGATCGTATGAGGTATTAAAAATATGAATATTGTTTTTTTTGATAAATTAATAACACACTGTAAACCGTTATAAAGAAGGTTTGAACACATTTTAATGAAGTCAAACATATGATATGAGACTTTCCATTTAAAAATCCTCTTTAATGTATCTTTTTACAAAATGTAAAAAACAATGTTCCTTATTAACATATACTGAATAAAAAGATTATTGAATTTTCATGAAGCCTTAATGTTTTTATGTATTCTTTAAAATATTACATGTTTATATATAGATAAAATGATATCCTTTGTATTTTCACAGTATTTTTTTCAAATAAGGGATTTTCCTCAAGAAATGTTTTTATGATGAAAGTATTCATGTTTTATTATTATGTTCAGGTTCTTGGGATTTTATTTTTATGAATGGTGGGACCTATATCTACCAATAATGAATTGGGTATGTTTATATTGTAAGTATAATGTAATGGTTATTCAATGTGTAATTTTTATTTTTACACCATAAGGTAGTCATGTAGGTTACATCATAAGGTATCCACGAGGCTTACAAATCGTATAGTAGATGTGAGGTTTACAATCATAAGTATGTAATTCACCTTGTTAACTTTATGGTTTTATTTATGATTTCTATGTTTTATGGAAATCTATTATTTTCAAAAAGTATGTATATGATACTTTATGTGATAGAAGTATGTCTTTGTGAAAATAATTTCATATGTTTATAAGTTTTCATGAACATGCAATTTATTTACTTCTTTCCATATCCCTTACTAAGATTTTTGTTATCCTCCCATGTTTTATATTTTTTTCACAAGGTTTAAGGATGGGTAAGAGAAATTAATAATCTAAGATGAATGTTTTGATGACTTCTTAAAAAAATATTTCATGTTTTATTAATAACATTTGTCTTATGGAAGAAATAGATACTATTTTAATATTACACCCATTGTATGATTGTGGGTTGATATGAATGAATTATAAAATTATTATATAAAACTATAATCCAAAAAGATCTTTCGGAATATAATAAATTTAATTCTAAAATAATTTATTAGATTATGTAATGTTTAATGTCAGGACCTTATACATGTTGGGGCTTTCCGATTCTCGGTGGTTCAGTGTTGTAATGTTCTTTACCGACATCTGAGTATCCTATGGTCTATCGGCAGTGATATAGTGTTATGTGTCTCATGGGGTGGTGTGGGACATTATGAGATGGGGTATCATGTGGAAAGATTGTAATCATCAATGGGTCACTACTGGTGTAGTGATATTCCGATTGATGAGTCATGATTTCTAAGATCTTATTAGTATGTACTTGATGGGGTAGAAGTGTTCATGTTTTCCCAAGATGAATGATATTTTGTTTTTATTTTTCTATGAGTAATTTTGGAAAGTGTTTTCATGGGTTTCTAGTATTTGGGTTTTTTTCTATCCCTTGTAAAAATGGGGGACACGTGTTGGTTTCCACTTAACCATGAAATGGGGTTTTTGGAAAATTCAAAAAAAATCATATATTTTTCAGTATGGAAATGTCATAAGTGTTACTATACATTATATAATCATAAAAAAATATTAATAATGATAATTGAATTTAAAATTTTAAAATTCAATAATCATCAATGTAAGTATATCAATGATTATTATGTTTTATATAAATAATCATTTTGTGAGAATCTAAAATGAATTTACAAGTAAAAAACATGTACAAGGTTATAAGATTTGTGATAGCATGTATAAATCAAATATTATATTTTAGTATGAGTAAATGGATGGATGCTTTCCATATTACCCTTGACGTCTATACAAATTGGTTTATGTCCATAAAAATGGAATATGAACTTGGGTACATAATACCATTTATAGTTTCCAAAAATCTCTTCAATTTAATCCTTTCAAATAATATATACCATCATTTCATGTAAACAAGGGGGATTTGACCAAAATGTTGATTGATTTATCCACCCATAGAGACACCATTGAGAAGGGACCCTATTTTTTATTTCATAGAGAGATCAATAATAATCATTATTAAAGAATGAAAATTTAGAAAATTTTGGTTTAAAGTAAACTTGTTCATTATTTTGTAGTATACAAAATTATAATATCATGGTATAGTAATCATGGTTTATGGATTCCTTAAGCCTTCTACTACATAAATTGGTGTTATTTGATTTTTGGAAACCCTTTATTATTATATAAAATAAAATAACTAAAACCCTTATAAAAAAGAAACATAATATGTTCATTATTAAATAAAAAATCTTGTTGATACAAGTGATTTTCATCTTAAAAAAATATAAATTAGTAATAGTTTCTCAATATTCATCTATTATCTATAAAAAATATCCAATTTTTTTCTCTATAAATGATTGGTAAAATATCTTAATTATAAGTTTTATTAAATATCTTATGTGTTTTAAAATTTTCATCGGTATTATTATATTTTATTTAGATGATGATACTTATCTAAAGAATAGTAATTTATTTATGAAAAATGGTAAAAATTATTGATATTTAAATAAATGATTAAAATTTTGTTTTAAAATACCCATAGTTTAATATTGAGAGATGTAATTATGTCACTTTGATAAATTATTATATTCATTTTAAGACTATCTAAATAGATAATTTATATAATATAGAATTAAAAAAACAATATTCCATCCTCAAATTACATTATCCAATGGATATAAAAAACCTTTATGTCAATATATTTATATATATATAATTAAAAATTAATATACAGTATCATTCTATACCACTTGATATTCATTAATATAGAATGGATTTAATTCTACTTATTTATGATTTGAAAAAATATTCATAACCCAATTGATTCCCCTAGTACTATTATATCTAAAATGAATACTTTTACTTACTTAATATTGATGTCACTAACTTATCTAAGGGTTTTTGGTAAGTAAATATTCAAAATAAAGGTTAGAATCAATGTCGAATTATGAAAACGTTAATTTTTCTTATCCAAGAAATCTTTTTTCTTTTGGTTTTATCTCATCGTCAAATAAAAAATGACAATTCCCTTATATTTTAACTATTACCCAAAAGAAATAATATATGAGATCATTAATATATTGAAACAATATCATAGGTTGTAAAACAATCACAAATAAATAGTTATATATACATTATAAAAGATACACAATAAACAAAATTCTTTTACTGTAATATAGAAAACTTGACATGAAATTATGAACCCAAACTATAATCTTTTTAGTAAAAGTCTGAAAATTTTAAAAATACTTATCATTTTAATACAAGAATATCATCAATACAAGATTGATAATAAACCCCCGATTGATATTTTAATCTATATTGTATTTTTAATGAGAGACACCATCAAAAAAAATTATACTATACTCACCTAGATTATAGAAGTTTTAATTTAAACAACTAAAGGTGAGTCTAATTTCTCAATATTTAATAGAAAAACATTATAATTATTTGAAAATAATGAATTTCCATTACTTTGACATGCAAGTGTAAGAATAATCTAATAACATCTTAGATGAATTGTGAAATCCCTCTTTGATTTCCTCAATAATAATATTATTTTTATTTCACGTAAATGGTCATTAAATTATTAAATCAGATAATTAAATTAAGAAATAAAAATTCATTCATATTAAACTAAACAAATACTAAAAACTTTTTTATTAAAAGTAAGTAAATGAAAAAGAACCACATTATTATTATTTTTTATAATATAGTAATTCTTTATTTGATGATAAATTTTATAATAAAATTATTAAATTTTAAATTACTATTTTATTAACTTTATTATATTTATTATTAGAAACTTTATAAATATATAAATATATTATTTACTAACAATACAATAAAAACCATTATTTCTCATTATTCATGGAGAAAAATAAAATAAAATAAAAACTGTTGATCAGAGGAGCTAAAAGTATCAACTGCTTAGTGGATTGATAGTCATACATTCATGTCAACTTATTCAATGGATTTCAACATATTTTATTGACCAAAAAAATTATTCCATATTTACCTGGTAATAGTGCTCTTAGGACTATGAAAAGTGAGAATTTAAATTCCATAAATTTTATAATGATAATAGTTGTATTAGAAACGTTATTGAGTGTAATATTTTACATAAAATACAAAAAATAAACTTCTTCTTTTTTAAAAAAAAATATTATCAAATAACGATTTTAATGACTTATTTCTTACCATTAAATATTAACTCCATATGGAAAAAAGTTAATTTTCATTATATTTAATTTCCCCCATCACCAGAATACCATAACAATATTATTTTCAAATTTTCATCCCTACTGTTGAAATAAACAAATATGGTAGTCATATAGAAATATTAATTTTATTCCATTATAGTTTCTTTTATTCTGTTGAATTTATCAACTTGATTATAATAATAAATGTAATGAATAAGCATATGATACCCCTCTACATTATATTATTTTTATATACTTAATTTTTTTATCATATTACTTACCATTTTTAAAAAAATTGGTAAACATATATCACAATGTTTCCTCTTGTCATTTTTCTATTCTACTATAAATATTTTTACCAAATAAAGTGTGGTCACATGAACTTGGTTATAAGTGAACACTTATTTTTTACTCATTTCTTGTACCAAAAAAATTTATGTATAAGATAATAGTACATATTTGGAATAAAATAAATGATATTTTTGGCATATTAACCTCTTCTATAAAAGTAGTTGATAATCTTGGGACCATTTATCCCTTATCTTAAATATCTATAACATTGGTTATTTTATTCTCTTTATCTTTTAGAAATGTTATAATTTTTTCCTTCAATTTTAAAACCCAAAATTATTTCTCTTTTATAATTTTATAAAAAATTTCCATTAATTAAATCTCTAAAAAATATTTTATACTTATTGTGTTTTGACTTCAAAGATTTTAATCCTATTTTTATTTATATTTTTTAATAAATGTTTTAATCCTTAAAAAATTATAAACTTATTATTATTTTCTATGATATTTTGATTAATTTTTTTAAATCATCAATTCACACCCATCTTAAAGTTTATATATTATGGAAAATATTTTTTATTAAATAATAACTTTAGGTTTTTCTAATGTTGAAAAGTGCTTAGAGAAAATTCTCTATGGTTGCTCACAAACTAGTAGTAAAAAAGATATTCTGGAAACAAAATCATCAAAAAAAATTACTAAATGAATTAAAAATATTATAAGGGATTATTGGAGTCTTTAATAATCAATATTGTAATGAATAAATTCATAATTCTTTTTATAAATTATAAATTTTTAGAGAATCTTATATAAAAGATTACCGTGAGGAAACAATTTATTTTTTACTGAATCAAAATATTAGAAATACTCTTCTTTATTTAATATCCATAAAAATTTATATTCAAAATTCAAATAGTAAAATTTATTGAAATATGGAGTAATTTGAAGACTGCTCAGAATAAAATTTCAAAAGTATCAGAAACAAAACAATTCTTGCTCTTGGTAAAATATCAATATGTTATATTCGTTTTGATAGAAACTATTGTAAATATATACTAATGGTTTATGATAATAGCTAATATATTATTTAATCTTTGTGATACTACTATTATAGATAATAATATAGTTAAAATTTTATAGATATAATACTACTAAAATGGGAGTGGAAGAGGGAAACCCTTGAAGAAAATATGCATATAATGAATTTTCAAGTTGATAAACTTGTCAAAACATTTATGTAGAATGTACTCATAATCAAAAGAGATTTAAAAAGCGAATTAACCAATAATAAATTAGTAACTTTCATGATAAAAATTTATAAAAATCCTTCTAATGATAGTGATATTTAGAAGAGTATTGTTGAGTTTATTGAACCTACAAATAATCTATGTATAAAAATCAAATATGGAGTTACACAAAATGTGAGAACTAAAATGAGAGACTAATATAAAATAATTAAAAATAATAATAAGTTAAATGGTAAACAAGAATAATTATAATATGTGAATGAAAATTTAGGGACAACATAAAAGTTAATTTTTCAAATAATCATATGAAATAAAATAACATCAACTAATGGATTATAAGAGCAAACAAAAAAATATTATCAAATCCAGTTTGAAATATATTTCATGTGATGATTAATAATTTGAATGTGGTGTTGAAATAAATGATTAATGTAATATTTATATATTTTTCAGCATAATTTCTACATAAAACAAAAAACATATTTTCAAAGTTTGTGAATCCTTAATCATTGAGACTTTAAATTCCTCCATCGTTTATGGGTTTGTTGAGGATGTTTTATATTTTACTCAAACAAATAATTACATATAAAATATAGTAGATAAAAATAATTGGTATGAAAAAGTGTATTATTATTTTTATGTAGTCATTACTACATTAAAAAAATATTCATTCCTCTCCATTAACATTACAACCATACCTACTTTGGACATAGAGTTTTATGATCACACGGAATTTATTTAGTTAATTTATTAGAGTTAAATAATAAAGAACTGTTATGGTGTGATCATTTTAGAACACCACCTATATTGAAAATTAGATCAAGAGTGAACCTCCAAGCCCAAGTCTAGTAGGATAAAGTGTGACAATTACCACCATTGGTATAAAACACATTATATAAGTGAATTTTTTATTTAAATTATAAATAATTACCATAATATGAACAATAATTCCCTTAAATATGATAATTTCCCTATAAATTAAAGGATAAAACATATTCATTTGTATTTAACAAAAAAACTAGACAAAAACACCATCTAATAGGACATGAAAAAAATCTCAAAAAATGACACCACCAACTAATAGTTAGGTCACCACATTTTCAAACTAGTATCACTCCAATCAACCCTCAACATGATAATACAATTCTCAAAAATTAGTATTTTTAGAATATGGTTATAATCTTCATGTTACGCCTATAACCTCAATCATTTCATGTAAATATGAAAAATAAAGACACGTTGAATGAAATATTTAATTATTTTTTAATGAATAAAAAATAATGAATAATTTTCAAAAAAATTACAAGAACACATCATCCATCACTCCATCACCATACTCATAATAATCCCATTAACATATCCATATTCTATCCATACCATTATTGGTAATACATCAAACCAAAAAATGATATGCCATCATAATGAAGACTATAAAACGTCAACAATAACTATGTAGATGTCCAGTTACAATAATTAAAATAGTAACTATGGTCATAATATAACATTCATAATAATGTAATAGAAAATAGGAAGACAAAATTCATTAAAAACCACAATGTAACCATCCACTAAAAAATTGTGCTGAGAAAATATCATCTAATCCATTACTATATAAAATAATTACATAAATATACATGGAACCAAAAATCACACACAATCACAGTCACAAAAAACATCCCACAAGAATTTCTCAATACCTTAAAATATTACACCAACATAATTGAAATAACCACAAGTCCTGGGGAAACTAACTATAATTCTCCAAAATAAATTCCCCAAAATATGTTTAGTCCACACCACCCCTTGTTTGAAACATAATTCTTTATCATCTAGTAAATATTATATCATCAACAATTATGTTCACCAAAAACATTATTAAGGATAGGGAATACATAAAAATTACAACATTAATGTATAACATAACATAATAATTATTCATTTAATTATTTTCTATATATTGTTTTCCTTAATTTAAATATAAATTATCCCCATTTTAGATTTATTATTCGAGGTCATTTAATTTTTCATAAGTATTATAGTTTCTTTCTTATAATTATCCTTATCATATTTATATTACATATTAATTTCCAATCACATAATATACCAAATTATATAGCTTTAGTCAATGTTTATATAAGTGATGTTATAATCCCCCAAAAAAATAATGCTTTAACCACATGAGTTTGAGAACATAAGATTAAAAACATGATTAAATACCAAAAAATTATGAGAATACTTCAATATAATTTTATTTTAATAAATAAATCACATGAAGGAATGACTTAATATCCCACAGAATAATTCAAACATAATAAAAAACAAGTCCCATGATTCATAATTTTTAATAGCTGGCCCGAGAATCAAGCTAAAGGAGATGGTTTAACTGAATTTTTAATACAACATGTGGGGAAAACACTACTACCATTTGAGGGTCTGACCATGTTGTGGTATAGTTAAGTCAACAAATATTTGGGAACCTAAAACTTTTAAATGAACTAATCTTCATTTATAACATTTGTCATTCTATTTTTTTAAAAAATCATCCCAAATAAGGATAATAACATGGGGGTCTGGGTATGTCTCTAATTTTATATTAACCATGTCCAATGATATTTTTCAACTTTATAGAATGAATAATCTCACCCACAAATCAAATATAATGTGTTAAATAAATTAAAAAGAGGGACATTTCATCTATATATGGTTCACCAAAATTGGGATAATTCAAGGACCAGAAAATAGTAACATTTCAATGTAATAAAACACCAAGAGAACTAATTTTACAATTTAAACTATCCAAAATAACCCTCCATGTTTAAAAACATCATATGGAATGAAATCACACTACTCTTAATCACTTTAAAACCCACTAATCATACAAGTTCATTGTTTTTGCTTTCTCAATCAAGAAAAATGAATACACCTAAAATGGTGTGTTTTACTACCACATATTAATTCACATGAAAAATTCTATTGTACTTCTAGAGTTATTTTCTCAAATAAATACTTCTACTATTTTATTTCTAGTGTTAGGATAGAATACTCTATAGTTATTTTTTTAGTATCTCCCTGGATTACATCATCAATATATATATATATATATATATATATATATATCTTCTCTTTTACAATCCAATTGTTTTTATCTTATTTTCATGAAGGATATTACCTCTAATTATTTATATAACTGTCCTCGTATTTTATTCTAAAACTAACATAAATTTTTTTGATGAAATATTTTATATTAAGGGTATACCCACTCACTTAAATCCACACTGCGTAGATAAATTCACCAAAAATGAAAAGAAAATTTTTTTTAGAACAAATTCCGACTTCAATTCTCAACTATAGCCATCAAATATATGCACTAACTCTACTTCATAAATTTTATTTAATCCCTTATAAATCATATTGTAGTTTTCTTGATCTATTATTATTCTCAAACTAGTCATTGTGTGACCTAATGATTTACCAGGTAAACCTCCAATAAGACAGAACAAATGAAATTTTCCCAAATCAAATGAAATGACATTGAATTATTCATTATGGTCTGGACTTAAACTTAGAAAAAAATTAAAATATACCCATAACCATTTGTTTTGTTATCATCTTCCCATTACACAACTCCCTCTTCCTTAGAAACATAATCATTTTTATTCTAATATTCACATAATGATGTCCTCACCATAACATGGTGGTATTGAAATTGGAATATTCATTAAAATCAATCTTATAGCATTTTTAATAGGATAATTCATCCTTATATAATGAATTGATCTTATTTTTTTCCTTTTTATCCAAATGGATCTTATAGTTTTAATTTACAGGTCGACTCAACGACCCTGGAGTGACTCGTTATTCTCCTAAAAATTTTAAATTAAAAAACCTTTTTTCACACAAAACTATATATATATAATATTTGAATTAAATTAAATAAATTATCACATGGTGTGATGGAGCTTTATAGGGTACAACACATCACACCCTCTTCTTTGCCTCAATAATTTTAGGGCACAACCACAAGATTCAAAACATGAATGATATTCCAATTATATTGAAAAATTACTCATACATTGGAAATTATAAGTATTATACTAAAAAATAAATTATTTCTCACTAACATGAAATATTTATTCTTATAGGGTTGTTTATTTATTTTCAATTTTCAGGAAACACTTTTAATAGAATGAATTTTAGTACCATAGCGCACCTTTTATTCTTTATAAAAAAACACTTCAAATAATTTTAAAACTCTATCAAGACCATTAAAAACACCTTCTAGTATCCTTTGGTAGTTCATTCTTAAATTATTTCAAAAAAATCAACCCAAAAACCACTTCAAGGGATTTTTTTAAAAAAATATCCTTATTTGGGTTTGTTGACCATTCCAAAACATAACTAAAAATTATTTACTTAAAAAATTTATCATTGAAATGATATGATATATAAAAATACATAAATAATGGGTTTTTAATATATTGAATTAATATAGAGGCTTACTCATTCAATAGTCATCAAATATAATCATGCATCAGTCAATAATTTAATGATAAGGAAGAGTCATTTTAAAAGTTCCTTATGGAAACACCTATTTGATTTTTATATTCTTTAAAACTTATAAACTAAACTACAATTTATCCACCTAAATAAATATATGACACACTTTCCTACTCTATAACAACATCATAGTATTTCTAATACATCTTAAATAGAAAATAACACAACTAGACATTATGATTTCTAAACATGAACAACTTCTTCCAACCACATAGCTTCAATAAAGAATTTATATACCATATCTCACCCTTTTTCAAATAAAAATTAAACATTTCAATTGTAACAAAAAGGATTTAAAAATAAAAGAAGGTAATATGATATAGTTACCATCCTTTTCTAGAAATTGAAAATCCAATGTGGGACTACCGGACCCACATCTAGACTATCTAGTTTTAGGAGGTTGTTAAACATCCTGATGTAATTGATACTACTCAAAAGCAACATTGGGAAGTGCCTTTGTCATAGTTTCATCAATTGGATATTATTTTTAAACTATCATCAACTTCACCATCACAATATTAGCTTTCATTAAGATAAAATCACATTTTATCTCTATATTGTTTTTTATGATTGGGGGACAAGGTGTTTTCCAATACCTATGGAACTCAAGTTACATGTTAGATATTTGAGATTTTGTATCCACTATATTTTCCTCAATTTGTTGAATTTTCTGGAGAAATTAAGTGTAATCTTGAGTCATCCGTGTCTATTTAGGATCCATCGTGCTATGAGTGATATCATCTTATTTCTAACTCACCAAACATAAGAAAATCTATGTACGTAATAAATCACTATCGAATATTATGATCTTACTATAAATCATCCCAATACAAATGAATGTATCCTAATAACTGTTAAATTTTTTTACATGTTAAAAAATCCCAAAATACTTCCTGATAATGTTGTAAAAAGGAATTTTTATTCATTCTACTATGAGTCTCTCCTTGGGATAACATGGATATCTTTTGAGTTTATATGTGGAAAACCAAATTCATATCCATTTTTCATATATAAGAGTATCTTAATAATATTCCTATACTCTATTATATCTATCTATTTTCCACCATCAAATTTTGATAACATTCTTTAGGAAGCCATTAGGGTTTCCATCAACTTGGAATAATCTATTCTGAGTCTCATGAGTTCTTATTTTTGATAGTTTTATTATGAAATTAAATTTTTCAGATTTCATTAAGTCATATCTAAACCTTGGAAATTTTTTAACTCACTAATCATATAAATATCAAAATCATACAATAAGTCTTCCAAAAATAGCTTTCATTATGCATCAACTGGTCCTCCAAGTTCTATATTATTGTATAAATTATCAGAAATTATATTTGATCATTCCCATAATTTATATAGAATTTTTAATCAAAAACACTTCATTCAAATAAAAAACATTTATTATATTGACCCAACCTTTAATACCAGACCCTTAGTGTATGATATTTCATGTATAATACATTATTCAACCATCAAACCTTTCTCGGGTATTCTTACACAAGAAATACACCTCTTTTTTCAATGTATACATTTTTTCAAGGACTCCACTATGAAATACATATATGATATCTATGTGGTTGACCTTAATCTTTTTTACCCACATATCCATTAATTGATATAAAATTTCAAACTAGGATTTTTGTGTAAACACTTCATTAAAATTAATTCCACACATTTGGGAATACCACTTGAACAATATAAATTGTTTTTTCAAGTCACCATTCCACGATCAATGATTTTATTACAAAACACCCCCTTAATTATAATAAAAATTTAATCATTCATCCTTGGAATAATTATTAATCTTTCATTATTCTTTATTCGATCATGTTTCATATTCATCACCATGGGTCAATTGTTACCACTTTAATACTTTTCAAAATTTTAAATCTCAACCTTAGATAAAAGAGAGGTTTTCTAGAGAGTCAAAATCCTTATTATTTACACAAAATTAACTTAGTCACTAACAATATATTTTTTATTGATTTCAACCCTTCCTTTTACTATTTTTGAAAATAATGAACTTGTTCTATTTCAATCATCACCATTATCATTTTATAAGTCTACCAAATTTACATGTACCCTTGATACTAATCAACTTTGAATCACTATCATCTAAAATATCATAACTACTTTCTTGAAAACCTTTCTTAATATATTATTAATTCTTCTCATTTTAGATATTATTAATATAGTAAATTTAAATAATTTCCCTAATATTTTTTATATATAATTTTTTACATGGATATTGAATATATTTCCTAGGATAATATCTTCTTCCCCATAATTCTTAAACTTGTGGTTATTCGTTTTGTGGAGAATAAATAATTTACATTTGACGACTTGAATATATTTCAATTCTAGATTTTCACATGGCACAACTCAAATGATGTCATATCTTCACTAGTAAACAATAAAATACCTATTAGAGATTTATACAAAGGTATAAAATACTTCCTTCATATTCTTATTTCTTATATTTTTACCAATTGACATCAATCGATCCTTATTATTGAGTTTTTAGATCCCCCACTCAATAGTTCCATTTTATTGAGCGGTTACCAAAATTGAAACATAATGAATTATCTTCTTCTTAATGAGATATTATTCCACATAAATATTGGATACTTTTATACAATTAATGGTCATGAAATTTAGAAATTTCATCTTGAGAATATCCTCCACCAATCACTGGTAATACTTTATGAACATGTAGATCTTTGATTTTTAATAGATAACCATAAGAAAATACATGCTATTAAAATCATCAAAGAATAAAATATAATATATTTTTTAATCCATTTATTTGGTTTATATTAATCCACACACATTAATTTGCACCATTTCACGAAGATTCAAGTATTTCATGTCTATTTATTTAATATCTTCTTAATGATTTTCAATTTATTAAAAAATATCACTCTTTTAAATAAAATTGAACATGGTTCTTGGGAAATAAAATAAACCATCATTTTTCAATAAATCCTACAAATAAATTTGGAAAATATGGCCAAGATATTTATTTAATAATGTTTTCTCCAAATAACTTATGACATCTCTTCCAAAGAGGTTGAGATTATCCTTTATCTGCTTCCCTTACATCATAATTGAACCATATATTCCTTTAATGATTTATGAATAATTATTAAAATTAATTAAGTTACTAAAGTTATATAATTTAATAACACTTATAAAATTACTTACATATAGTATAACCAGCAATACATTCATGAATATTAAGTATTTCCCACAAAATTTGGATTTTATAGATGCAATAATATTTAAATCATACTCATTTCCAAAAACATAATGACTCGATGATTATTGTATTCTATGAATATGAAATGATAGTTTTTTAATATCATTTTAGAAGTAAAAAAACTATATATAATCTATACATCATCTTATTTAACTTCTCACAAATTATTTTTTGTTAAATTTTACTTTTCATTTTTATTTTTAATGGTCTATGCCCACTAATTTACTTGTTTCGTTAGTTAATGTGATCATTCCACGTATATGTCCATTGAATCATCCTTATATTAAGAAAATTATATTTTTTCATTTATTTTACTTGATGATTATTATTTCAATGAATAATTCATTTTTTAACTCCCATTGGTTACCAATATATATACCATTGATGATTAATGGATAAATTTGTGTCGGAAACCTTTACAATAATTACAATATACATTATAAACAATCGATCATATGATAGTATTACCATTTATTTTTATTACTTGTGATCCTAAAATTTATTTTTTTATATAAAAAGAAATTATTTATCTTTCAAAAACAATTGCGCAACTTTTTTGGTGTATTATTACATGTAATTTTTACATCAAATTTTGGTTTTTATGTCTGAATTGAATAACTCAAATCAACTGTCTTCCAGGGTGTGGGTGATTGTAATTTTTTTTCTGGCACTGCTAATTGTTTTTACCATCATGCCCCATAATATTTTTTACTTTATTTATAAGCCTCTAAACTAGAAAAAATATTTTATCTTTTCCATTGATTCCCTATGTCCTTTATTTTCCTCATAGATATTTTATACAAATTGAATTCTTGATATGATAGCAAGGTTTTAAAGTCTCTCTTGATTATTGATCATTTATTATATCACCATGATAGTTCCTTTAATGTATTTTTTATTAAATTAATATGTTCCGTTATAGAATTTTTCCTTTAATCCGTTATATAGGCCTTCTATTTAATTTTCATATGATACTCAAAAGTTTATTTTCATCATTTGGGATTTATTTATTTGAATTATTTGATCTCTAGTGTAATATTATACTTATACACTTCTTCATATTTCTTATAATTCTATGATTCATGAGAAACACCATTATCATTATTTTCATTGGAACTCCAAACATTAGTTTCATTAATATAAGCTCAATCATTTTCCACTAGGTAAAAGCATCCCTTAAATTAATTACCTTGATCATCATTATCATCCACTTGTCATTTATTTATGAAATTCATAATAAATTTTTTTCTAAGGAATTTATAATCCAAAACAACTTAAATTTTTATTTCTTTTGTTATGTAATCTTATTTAAAAATTAAATTCTAATTTTTAAATAATTTATATAATGTACTTTCTTTTATTTTCTCACACTTCAATGATTTCTTTATGGGTTCCTCTTCGTTGTCATTATACTAGAATTTTATAAGAAATATTGTAGTGAGATACCAAATATTCCAACATTATAATCATAAAAGTGGAATATTTAAATTAAAATAACTTTTTATATTTTATTTATTGTGTAAAGGGAAGATATCACTTCATTAATGTTTCTTTGATCGATGTGTTCATCAAAAATTAGTTCATTCGCTTCCTTTAATTCCACTTCCTAATAGTTCTCTGATATCATCATCTCACTATCATTGTTTCTCTTCTAATATGAAATGTGAGTGTTATAAAGACAATCTAACCACACTTCCATTGGATACTTGACTTAAAGTATTGAAACCCCCATGCTAAAATGTGGTGGAAATCATCATAGAATTCTTTTTTTTATTTTGGTAATGTTAATCTTTCCTATAAGTTGATGTTTTTCCTATACTATAATGTCTACCTGATAATAGTATTTATTGACAGTATCTTTTGGGTGAACCCTAATATCCATATAATTATTCACATTTAATTTTAATATATCTTTATGTATTGTTGAATTTATTTCATAAATATTGATTATTTTTTAAAATTGCGTCTAAGGATTTACATTAAATCACTTTTTTTATAAAACGTGTGAAAATACAGTAACTTACATAGTAACTCCTTTGGAATGGAAATAAATATCCCATTAGTATTTTATGATAAAAATATATTCTCTATGATAGATAAAATCTCTTTTATAAGAGCTGTGTAAACATCCATTCCCGATTATTTGAAGTATTATTGAATTTGATTCTACCTTAAATGAATTTATTCACTATTAAAAATCATAATTCCCTTATTTTTGGAAACCACTACCATTTCATCATATAAAGGAAATATCTTCAATAATTTTAAACTCAGATATAAATTTTTGGTCTTAAACAATGTGAATAACCTAAAAGATGGATGAATTGGTGTATTCATATCATTTTCTATTGATCATTTCTAATAATATTTTTCCACTTGTTAAATTGAACAGTATCTCCCTCACATTGAAGATGAAGTGAAAAATCAGTGAAAAATAGGTACACAATATAATTTATATGGTCCAATCAAAGAATACTTATATAAGGATTATACACAATTAATGTGGAGATGTAGAAAAAATCTAAACGTATCACTTTTATGATTAATATTATACATATAAAACCATCATGTTTACAATAATAACTATGAAAGAAATACAACTATTCTCAGTAACTCCAATAAATCACTACTCCTCTAATAGCTCTAATTTTCCTTCCAAAAATTAGAAGAATAATTACACATAAAATGGTGTCCAAGTTTTATTTACTGTAAAGACCCGTATCTTGACGTACATGGACATTACATTACATTTTCGGAATACTTAGTACATAACAAAAACACACACTAAAGGATCGTAATAGTTTAGTGTCTTTGGAAACTCGGAACGTAATCTTCTAATCGTGGTGAAAGTTCTTCAATATCTCCCATAAAGGTCATCCCTTTTTTCTACCTAAAACCTTTCTTTATATCCTGGGGAAAAGAAAACATAAAAGGGTGAGCTCAAATGCTCAGTAAGGGTAAACAAAGGAAATATCAATCACATAATTTTCATAAGAACATAACATTTTTGGAAATCTTAACCTGCAAAAGAGAGCATAATTTCATAACATGGGATAAATCATAGTAGTGAAATGAAATCATAACTTAAAACATTACTCATTGTGGCATACACACATAATCATAGAGAATCATTTCTTGTTAGTCAAGACTCATTTCCAAGACTATCTTAGTGGACAAAGTCCCTTTCTGAATCGAGTAATCCTCGTTTCAGTCCTATTTCACTGAACCGGTATAACCTACCATTCCAGCCATGTCTATCTCATGAGATATAAAATCTTTACCCAATGCATTGGAGGGAGATATAGGTCCCACCCATCTCTTAATGAATCCTTTCTTATGTGTGCCACAAAATCATAAATCATACATCATTTCATAACCCATGTAATAAAAATGGGATTCTTAAACAACATGACATCATAAAACCATTCATATAAGATAAAGGAATTCATAAACATAATTCCATCACAACATAGTCAAATCAATGTAAAAATATGGATAGAAACAAAACTCTTTATTATCTTAGATGGAAAATAATTTTGATAAAACACTTGAATTGAATTCTTGAGGAAAATATCCTTTCTTCTTCAAAATCAATTTCTTTTCACAAAACATCATGCAACTTTAAAAGAAAGAGATTTTATTGAAAATAGTCATGAAATCTTTTAGAGGAAGCTTCATGAAAATAAGGCTTTATAAAACAGTAGAAATCCGTTCGTGCCGTATAAGTTAAAAAAAACATTCTTCGTACTTTTGTCGGAAAAGTCAAAAAGTACCTCGTACGGAAAAACGACAAAAGATTCCTTTCATATTCTTTACTAAGAACTCATCAAAGGGTAAAATAGGTTTTAAAAAAAAATTGTAGGTGGATGAAAATAATATTACATGTTGAGGAAACATGGATGTGGATGATAAAATACACCCTAGTAAATACTTACGAATAAACAATCTCGGATAAAAATGAGATTGTGATATTTCCCTTACCTTAGGTCCGACTTGCTTTGTAAGTGTCCGAACCTCCTGTATAATGATTTAAATCATGTTATTGACTTATTCCAGAATCATATTCATTGTTATGATATCATATATGGTTCACTTATAACATTATATTACCCGTTCTTTTGTAAATTCCATGTTAAAGAAGCGTTTTGGGTAAAATCGTTTTATTTATCTTAGGTGTTTTGACTTGTTGTTCTTGACATCATTATTACTTATATCATGATTTACTTACTTCCAGAATATAAAATATGATTTATATATCATATATATTCAGTATATATATATATATAATAGATAGATAAGTAAAATGAAAAACACCGTTCATGGAGACGGTAGTCCGTACGTACGCATGAACGCTGTTTTACTTTCCTTATTGTCTTGAAATGGAAGTAAGTAGATGACATACATATGTATATATACATAAATCCAGTAGCTTTATAATGTCATATATTTCATTATTATTTCTTATATATACATTATAATCATTCTTAAATGGTTAACATGGAGAATGAATCTCATCGCGTCGTGGAGACGGTAGTCCGTACGTACGCACGAGCGATGATATCATTTCCATAAATATTGAACTGAGTTGAAGTGGATTATACAATATATCAGAATCAATATGATGTTGTAATAACTATGTATAGTTATTATTTACACCATTATACCCATCCATGTAAGGTGGTGGTGGAAAATAGATTACACCACGGCGTGGAGACGGTATTCCGTACGTACGCACGCGCGGTGATTTCTTTTTCCGTAGGATGGATAGATGGTGAAATAGGGTTGTTTCATACTTATAATAACATATCAGTATATGAGTGATACTGATGTTATTACTTCATAATGAAACAACCTAAGAAGAAGAAGTGGAAGAAGAAATAAAGATGAAAGAATTGGTAACGGTAATTACCTCTTCTTTGAAGTGCCTCTTTGAGACCTCCTCTTAGGGCACTTGAATTGGTCTTTGAGGAAGACCAGAACCTCTAGGATGTTTCTAGGGAAGTGGAGAAGAGATTTTGGCAGGGGTTGGCCGAGCTTGAGTGCTCAAATTGGTGTGAGGAGGAAGGGGAGGAGGTGTCCTTTTATAGGGGAGGAGAGGGGCACCTTAGGAATTCTTAAAAATATTAATTTATAATAAATCTAACCCCACTTAAAAACCACCAAAAATGACTCATATTCGAAGATTAGATGAGATAGGGTTGTAATCTCATCAACCAATCAAATTTAGACATGTTTGGATATTATTTTAAACCTTATCAATTAGATTTAACTCTAAGTTAAATAATTTAACTTTTACCGTGTCTTTTTGTTTTCTTTCACTATATGGTTAATACACTTACTATAACATTCCAAACGAACCCCAAATTGTTTATTATTAATATATATATCCTCATCTAAGTCATTTGGCCGAACCTTAGATTTTTAGGAATAAAATAACAATTAGTAATATAATATTTGATTTAAAAACTATTTTGTGTCAATTTTGACATTATTTGATATATGATTTTTGTGAAAGTCATAACAGAATTAAATGTTCGAACCAAGTTGATTAAATCAACATTAATATATCATAGTAACCTAGAAAATTAGTGGAATTCATAAAAAATCTCAAATTACATTTATTTTGGTGCTTATAACATCAATTATGTCAATATTTCATTAAAAAGATAATTACTGCATCATCGTTGTGTCATAAATAAATTAAATTATTTGATGTATAAAAATTACAAATAAAATACCATCATGTAGGAAATCGTTTTAGCTTTCTAATTAATATTTACAATCGAATTTATCTTATGTATATCCCCATATTAAAAATGATTTACTTATTAAACTTTGATTTTAACTATTTTAACCCTTCTTTAAATAAATTAATAATAAATGTCCTAATCTAATCCAAGTGGGCCTAAATGGTCATATTTTATTCCTAAGTTTGTTTTTGGTCGAATTACACTTGTCCAGTAGAATTAGGACATGTGTTAGGGTAATATTAATATCATATTTACCCTTAGTTACCCTATTTACTATTAACCGTGGTAAAAAAGGTAAAAAGTTACTATTCACCAAAAAATAATTTTCATCTCATTGAACCACATTTTAGTCCTTGATATTAACCGTGTCTCTCGGATTTTCGAAATTCCATTCACAGAAGCGGTAAAATTAAGTTTTATGCAAAATTCAGTTTTTAACCTACCACTTAGTAGTTTCACTAATCATCAAAAATTGATGTTTTTCAGAACAATGCCAAAATTTCATCCCAAGCTATATTTCATATTCCGAATTCAAAAATGAAGTCTATTTTACCAAATTCATAACATAAAAGTTGCATTAATTAATTTTATAATTAAATCCCGCTGTTAAAACAAATAGCGTGTTTTTAAGAAACAATATCTATCAAAAGATTGACACTTGTTTATGTCTAGTTTAAATGTGAAACTACATCCAATGACCAACATTGTATTAAATTGTAAAAATATATTCTAAATATACTTTAAAACCACTCAAATTAATGATTTATCACTATTAATTATTTCGATTAAAAAAGTTGTTTTTAATTATAATTTAGTAATTTTCACTATTCATCAGAATATGAAAGTTATCCGAAAAGTACCAAAATTTCACCTTAGGCTAAATTCGATACTCCGAATCCAAAAATAAAGTTCATTTTGAAAAATAATATTTACTGGATTTCAAAAAGTGGTTATTACTATTCATAACGGCTAGTTTTAATAATATTTTTATAGCATATCGTTGTTTAGTGAAACTCGGTATTGCGTACTACACACGCTATCGAGGAAGGTCGTGATTGCGTGTAATGCAAGTCAAGTCAAGGATGTGTGTTGTACAAGATTCTTTTGGTGTAGCGTACAACACAAGACATTAATAAAATTAAAAGAATATTTTTTTTATAAAATCTTGGGCTGTTACATTCTACCCCCCTTAAAATGAATTTCGCCCTCGAAATTCGTCGGGGTTATAAATGGTTTACTATTTGAAAGTTTCTTTAATAGAAACCCACATCGTAAAAGGGAATACCAAAACTTGGCTTTAAAAACTAAAGTATGAAATGTAACGATTATCCAAATAAACTAATCACTGGGTTTCCACATAGGTGAAAATATGGATATGGAAGAGAAATCTAACCATCATGTTCTGATGGAGAGTGGTAGAGAACATGGCTATGGAAAATCCAGTAATCACAAATCCATAGATTTGTGATGATATAAGGTACCATCTGATTCATCAGGTATAAGATCACTAGGACAACATTTTTGGTTTTCAAGATCATTTCCCTAAAGTTGAAAATTTGCTTAGAATAAATACTTACTTTATTTTGGTACAATCTCACTTTTGTTCGTGCCTTGAACAATTTCTACTTCATCTCTTAAATAAATGAAGTTGAATTTGTTATTCGTGAAGTGTTAGCAGATCATGTGATAGAATGACGGGTCATTCCATCTGTCTCAAACGAAAGGTAAGCAAAAGTTATTAAATATACATAAGTCATTCTATAGTGAGATTAATCATATATAGTACCTAAAATGGACTTATACTTCATATATCATACTGCTTAATATAATAAAACTAGTTTCTACTAAACAGGGACTTCCTGTAGGTCAGTGGTAGGCGATAAAGGCCAGTCGCACTTCGGTTGTGGGTTCGATTCCTACAGCCTTGTCCGAAGCGATGGGCTGTCGCCCGTCCTGTAGGTTGTCCCTTTTTCTAAAACTACGTTACTATAACATCCCATCAATAATATCGAAAATCTTCTATCCTAACTTATGTCCAACATAATCCAGTCTAATCTTTAGGCTTATACATAATACTGCAGTCCACTTTCATAATATAGTGACGACGATTACCAGAGATTTAATACTGTCGTTGATCCCCACATATCATAAGATATGTCTTGTTGGTCACATTCCAAACATTCAAAGTCCTTAATCGTGTATTCTCTTGAATACCTTAGTGAAAACATGAGTGCAGTTAAAAGTTAACACTTTCCACATACCAAAATCCTCAAAATTCTATATACTCAAACCATGATATCACTTAGTCCTTATATTAATCATGAGCTCATGAATACTATCAAACATTTAATTTTCTCCTTATCCCTTCATTATGCGCATATCATCTACATTCCAAAAATATCTGAATAACCTTTCATGGATAGTGGTACCATTAATCATACACTTTCATAACTCAAGGAAAGACAACAGTGTAACAATCCTCAGATGTTTCTTTATTCCATAGTACCATGAGATTTCTTATACAACATTACAGATGATAAACATGTAATCATTCCACAACATTCTTAAACCATTGACCGAGCTTCAACAATTCTTTCATCTCACATATCATTTGTAGTCTCTTCATCATCATCCACATAAATACTACCCATATGACCATACTGATTCTCTTCATGAGTCTTTCCCTTAGGGAATTTGTTTGCATAATGCCCATACATTCCACATTTAAAACACTTAACCATTTTTTATGTCGTAGCAATACAATTATCCTCATCCATGGTGTTAACCGACCCTTTTCCTTTGCACTTACTTGCTTTGTGTCCTTCTTTTCCACACCCAAAGCATCTTCCAGTTCCCTTGAAACATTCTCCTTGATGCCTCTTCCCACATGATTTACATAGGGGAAATTGAACTTTCTTTCCTCTATGATCATCATGGAACTCCATCTTTCTCTTATTAGTCGAGTCAGGAAACTTACCAAATTTTACTTTATTGATCATATTGTGAGATTGCTGATTTGGAAAAATAATGATGTTTGGACATCCAAATCCCATTTCATTTGGTTGCTCATGAAGAATATCATTCCATTGTCCATCATATCCTCCATTATTGTGAATCATCTTGTTTCCAGCCATTTTCTAAAACCCAAACAGAATAGTGTTAGATGCAAAAATCGTAATAAAGGGGGAGTAACTTAAATATCTATCATCTTTGGTTTAATCTAATATCGTTACCATAGTTCTAGAACTATATCCTATACGTATACTTATCCTTAGGGGCATCCCTAGACATACCTTAGAAATATCTCTAGGGATCTTACTAACGTTTTCGCGTCCTAGTTTCCAAAGGTTGACTAAACCTTTCCTCTGATACCAACTGTAAAGACCCGTATCTTGACGTACATGGACATTACATTACATTTGCGGAATACTTAGTACATAACAAAAACACACACTAAAGGATCGTAATAGTTTAGTGTCTTTGGAAACTCGGAACGTAATCTTCTAATCGTGGTGAAAGTTCTTCAATATCTCCCATAAAGGTCATCCCTTTTTTCTACCTAAAACCTTTCTTTATATCCTGGGGAAAAGAAAACATAAAAGGGTGAGCTCAAATACTCAGTAAGGGTAAACAAAGGAAATATCAATCACATAATTTTCATAAGAACATAACATTTTTGGAAATCTTAACCTGCAAAAGAGAGCATAATTTCATAACATGGGATAAATCATAGTAGTGAAATGAAATCATAACTTAAAACATTACTCATTGTGGCATACACACATAATCATAGAGAATCATTTCTTGTTAGTCAAGACTCATTGCCAAGACTATCTTAGTGGACAAAGTCCCTTTCTGAATCGAGTAATCCTCGTTTCAGTCCTATTTCACTGAACCGGTATAACTTACCATTCCAGCCATGTCTATCTCATGAGATATAAAATCTTTACCCAATTCATTGGAGGGAGATATAGGTCCCACCCATCTCTTAATGAATCCTTTCTTATGTGTGCCACAAAATCATAAATCATACATCATTTCATAACCCATGTAATAAAAATGGGATTCTTAAACAACATGACATCATAAAACCATTCATATAAGATAAAGGAATTCATAAACATAATTCCATCACAACATAGTCAAATCAATGTAAAAATATGGATAGAAACAGAACTCTTTATTATCTTAGATGGAAAATAATTTTGATAAAACACTTGAATTGAATTCTTGAGGAAAATATCCTTTCTTCTTCAAAATCAATTTCTTTTCACAAAACATCATGCAACTTTAAAAGAAAGAGATTTTATTGAAAATAGTCATGAAATATTTTAGAGGAAGCTTCATGAAAATAAGGCTTTATAAAACAGTAGAAATCCGTTCGTGCCGTATAAGTTAAAAAAAACATTCTTCGTACTTTTGTCGGAAAAGTCAAAAAGTACCTCGTACGGAAAAACGACAAAAGATTCCTTTCATATTCTTTACTAAGAACTCATCAAAGGGTAAAATAGGTTTTAAAAAAAAATTGTAGGTGGATGAAAATAATATTACATGTTGAGGAAACATGGATGTGGATGATAAAATACACCCTAGTAAATACTTACGAATAAACAATCTCGGATAAAAATGAGATTGTGATATTTCCCTTACCTTAGGTCCGACTTGCTTTGTAAGTGTCCGAACCTCCTGTATAATGATTTAAATCATGTTATTGACTTATTCCAGAATCATATTCATTGTTATGATATCATATATGGTTCACTTATAACATTATATTACCCGTTCTTTTGTAAATTCCATGTTAAAGAAGCGTTTTGGGTAAAATCGTTTTATTTATCTTAGGTGTTTTGACTTGTTGTTCTTGACATCATTATTACTTATATCATGATTTACTTACTTCCAGAATATAAAATATGATTTATATATCATATATATTCAGTATATATATATATATAATAGATAGATAAGTAAAATGAAAAACACCGTTCATGGAGACGGTAGTCCGTACGTACGCATGAACGCTGTTTTACTTTCCTTATTGTCTTGAAATGGAAGTAAGTAGATGACATACATATGTATATATACATAAATCCAGTAGCTTTATAATGTCATATATTTCATTATTATTTCTTATATATACATTATAATCATTCTTAAATGGTTAACATGGAGAATGAATCTCATCGCGTCGTGGAGACGGTAGTCCGTACGTACGCACGAGCGATGATATCATTTCCATAAATATTGAACTGAGTTGAAGTGGATTATACAATATATCAGAATCAATATGATGTTGTAATAACTATGTATAGTTATTATTTACACCATTATACCCATCCATGTAAGGTGGTGGTGGAAAATAGATTACACCACGGCGTGGAGACGGTATTCCGTACGTACGCACGCGCGGTGATTTCTTTTTCCGTAGGATGGATAGATGGTGAAATAGGGTTGTTTCATACTTATAATAACATATTAGTATATGAGTGATACTGATGTTATTACTTCATAATGAAACAACCTAAGAAGAAGAAGTGGAAGAAGAAATAAAGATGAAAGAATTGGTAACGGTAATTACCTCTTCTTTGAAGTGCCTCTTTGAGACCTCCTCTTAGGGCACTTGAATTGGTCTTTGAGGAAGACCAGAACCTCTAGGATGTTTCTAGGGAAGTGGAGAAGAGATTTTGGCAGGGGTTGGCCGAGCTTGAGTGCTCAAATTGGTGTGAGGAGGAAGGGGAGGAGGTGTCCTTTTATAGGGGAGGAGAGGGGCACCTTAGGAATTCTTAAAAATATTAATTTATAATAAATCTAACCCCACTTAAAAACCACCAAAAATGACTCATATTCGAAGATTGGATGAGATAGGGTTGTAATCTCATCAACCAATCAAATTTAGACATGTTTGGATATTATTTTAAACCTTATCAATTAGATTTAACTCTAAGTTAAATAATTTAACTTTTACCGTGTCTTCTTGTTTTCTTTCACTATATGGTTAATAAACTTACTATAACATTCCAAACGAACCCCAAATTGTTTATTATTAATATATATATCCTCATCTAAGTCATTTGGCCGAACCTTAGATTTTTAGGAATAAAATAACAATTAGTAATATAATATTTGATTTAAAAACTATTTTGTGTCAATTTTGACACTATTTGATATATGATTTTTGTGAAAGTCATAACAGAATTAAATGTTCGAACCAAGTTGATTAAATCAACATTAATATATCATAGTAACCTAGAAAATTAGTGGAATTCATAAAAAATCTCAAATTACATTTATTTTGGTGCTTATAACATCAATTATGTCAATATTTCATTAAAAAGATAATTACTGCATCATCGTTGTGTCATAAATAAATTAAATTATTTGATGTATAAAAATTACAAATAAAATACCATCATGTAGGAAATCGTTTTAGCTTTCTAATGAATATTTACAATCGAATTTATCTTATGTATATCCCCATATTAAAAATGATTTACTTATTAAACTTTGATTTTAACTATTTTAACCCTTCTTTAAATAAATTAATAATAAATGTCCTAATCTAATCCAAGTGGGCCTAAATGGTCATATTTTATTCCTAAGTTTGTTTTTGGTCGAATTACACTTGTCCAATAGAATTAGGACATGTGTTAGGGTAATATTAATATCATATTTACCCTTAGTTACCCTATTTACTATTAACCGTGGTAAAAAAGGTAAAAAGTTACTATTCACCAAAAAATTATTTTCATCTCATTGAACCACATTTTAGTCCTTGATATTAACCGTGTCTCTCGGATTTTCGAAATTCCATTCACAGAAGCGGTAAAATTAAGTTTTATGCAAAATTCAGTTTTTAACCTACCACTTAGTAGTTTCACTATTCATCAAAAATTGATGTTTTTCAGAACAATGCCAAAATTTCATCCCAAGCTATATTTCATATTCCGAATTCAAAAATGAAGTCTATTTTACCAAATTCATAACATAAAAGTTGCATTAATTAATTTTATAATTAAATCCCGCTGTTAAAACAAATAGCGTGTTTTTAAGAAACAATATCTATCAAAAGATTGACACTTGTTTATGTCTAGTTTAAATGTGAAACTACATACAATGACCAACATTGTATTAAATTGTAAAAATATATTCTAAATATACTTTAAAACCACTCAAATTAATGATTTATCACTATTAATTATTTCGATTAAAAAAGTTGTTTTTAATTATAATTTAGTAATTTTCACTATTCATCAGAATATGAAAGTTATCCGAAAAGTACCAAAATTTCACCTTAGGCTAAATTCGATACTCCGAATCCAAAAATAAAGTTCATTTTGAAAAATAATATTTACTGGATTTCAAAAAGTGGTTATTACTATTCATAACGGTTAGTTTTAATAATATTTTTATAGCATATCGTTGTTTAGTGAAACTCGGTATTGCGTACTACACACGCTATCGAGGAAGGTCGTGATTGCGTGTAATGCAAGTCAAGTCAAGGATGTGTGTTGTACAAGATCCTTTTGGTGTAGCGTACAACACAAGACATTAATAAAATTAAAAGAATATTTTTTTTATAAAATCTTGGGCTGTTACATTTACTTTCTTATGATTAAATAACTATTAAATCTCGCAAGAGAGATGTTCTTTTTAAAATCCCATTACTCTTTTATTTGTATCACTTATCAAGGAATACACAATTCTTATCTATTTTTATATTTGAACCTTGTAATTCTAACCATTTCTGTTTTTCTATTCTATGATCCATTATCTTTTCCCATTATTTAATGAAATATATTCAATTTATTTTAAAAAGATATCAATCCCATTATTTCATTTAAAAACTGATGTATACACTAAAATTATTTTAATAAGGACACATACACTGATAATTTCCCTATTTTTTTTAGTTCAAATCATAAAGTATAAAAAAAATATTAGTTCTCATTTTCAATATTTACATCACAATTTGAATAAAATTTATAACCATATCCACAAAATATTCTTCATTTAATTTATTAAATTATATTGAAATCAATACAATGATTTATCAATCCATTCTAATTATATTAAGGGTTGTGACATGACATATATGTTTCATGGAATTAAATTAAACCTTCATAAAACACTAAAATATAACTAAATTCAATCATGTTCTCTGACCATAATATTCATGGTGAGACCCTCTATCTAGAGAGTAGCACTGAAATCATCATGGTTAAAATAGCGGCTTAGCCATCTGCTCGAGGAGACACCCCTTTGCCACTATAAACAAAAACATTTTTATAATGCAATTTTTAGAAGAATTACTCAACCATGGGATGGATTTTTCCACATTTATAATGTTTTTAAAATTTATCTCACACTCTTTAATGTATAGTTTCACCTCCATTCATCATGAATGACACGTAAATTTTTCATTCTTCTTCTAAATTAAACTTATGTGTTTTCATCATGGTGAGATGAATCCTTCCATTACATGACTCATTATTCCACTAAAATTAGTAAATTCTAAAACCATGTCTTTCACAAGAATATCCTTACACATTTTTTGAATTCCCTTATAAAATTCATTTCATGCTACAACACATTTTTCCATGTCATGAAAAAATGAACCAAATTTTAGTCAATTGTAATATTCTGAAACTAAAATAGGATTTATGAGATGAATAAAATTCCTATTCGAATGTATATTTATAAAACCATACATTGGAATTCAAAATTATTACATTTATAAGAAGTTCATGCCTTTGTTATTTTCTATGGAGAATTTTCATGGTACAACCTATGGTTTCATGATGTTGCTTTAATCCTTCAGATAGATCCACTATTACTCTAAGAAAACTCCAAAAATCTAATATTATAACCACATAGTCTTTAATGGGAGATTATTATCTAGTAATGTTAACAAAAAACAAAACAAACAATTTATTTTATTTTTCTAAAAACAAATTTATCATATTCAATGATATAATCCATAACATTATTCCTATGGTCATTCAACATTTATGTTAAAACCATGAACCACCGTAACATAACCTATACCCAATTTATTATCAACCCAAAATTCTTATGATAACACCACAACATAGTGTTCTCATGGACATTTCATAATCCAACATAACACATCAAACATAAATTATCAAGCTTCCCTAGATGAATCATAAAACATCCCAGTTAAATAAAGAATATAGAATTTTCATATTTTTTTTAATATTTGTAAATTAATTATTAATTTTACTTTAAATGGGATTCTATGTTCGATAGAGTACCCGATACACAATAATGGGTTTCTTTGATACTTATGTTGCACACAACGTTGAGTTATACTAAAAAATAATAATATATATAATTTTAAATGGTAGTTAACACTTTATCACTTTATTGGAATTAATGGATAGAACTAACAAATATATTAATATACATTTTTTTAAATGTTTTGACATTTATCCAATAAATATTTTAGGCTTAAAATGTGAATGAATCTAATTTTAAGCATAAATACTCTATTATTTTTTAAAAGGTTTATTTACCACCTTTTGATAGAGAACACTCCTTAAATATAGTTTTGGTCACTTTTATATGTTATATTTAACAAAATAAAATTCTTCTTTATAATAGTATCATTAAAATTTACCTTGGGTAAAATTTTGGTATTTCTCTGAAAAAATTCATTTTGTAATTAATAGTGAAAAATATTGTATTTTAATTCAAATCTAAATTTTAATATAATTTATTTAAATAGATATATTAACAATTTAATTGGTTTTAAAGTTTTATTAGATTATATTTTTACCATTTAATCTAATTGTGGTCATTAGAATTAATTTCACTTTGAAATTGGACGTAAACAAGTGTTAATATTTTGATAGATATTGTTTATTAAAAATATCATATTTGTTTTTACAATGGGAATTAATTTTAAATTAATTAATGCAGCATAAATGTTTTTAATTTTTTAAAATAGTCATAATTTTTTAATTCAGAATATTAAATATATCTTACACTAATTGTTTGGTATTTTTCTGAAAAAACATCAATTTTTTATTCAGAGTGAAACCACTTAGTAGAATTTAAAAAACTGACTTTTAATTTAAATGAAATTTTATCTCTTCTATGAATTCAATTTCTAAAATCCAATATACATGTTTGTTATTAGTAATTAAAATTTTGTTCAAAAAGATGAAATTAATTTTTGGTGAGTAGTAACTTTTGACTTTTGTTTACCATGACTAAAGGTAAATAGGGTAATTCAAGATAAAATGAATATCATAATAATACAAAATTACCATAACACTTATCCTAACCTTATTGGTTGAGTCATGGAAGACCATGGGTATCCTTTGGTAAATTGTTGGACCTCGTGGAGACACTTAAGAGTGATAATGACACTTTATTTTAATTAACATAAAGTAAAAACAAAAATGACATAACCAAATATCTTTTTGTAAATTAATTTTTACATGGGGTTATATAAGTTATATTTTAGACTATAAATATTATATGGAAATATAAAAATATTTACTACATAATGGTATTTTTTTTATAATTTTTAGACATCAAATAAAGTAAATTATTTATGACACAAAATTGATGCATTATTTAAGTCGTCAATAAATGATTTAAATAAATAATATTATAAATATCAAAATAACATCAAAACCCTATAAAATTTTTATTTTTTGACTTTATTTAGACCATAAGGCATTCTATCTTTGACCTTAATGAGTTTTCAACCTTTAGAAACTAAAAATCATTATATAATAAAATAATATTTTCACACTTTTCTAAAGAAGCCATCCTCCCCTTTATAAAAACCCCTCACTTCTAACCCATTCCTCACACCACTCAAGCCCCTTGGATCATCCAAATACGGCCCAAATAATCTGTCAATATCTTTATATTCCTACTAGAATCTTTACTTTAGTCAGAAGACACATCAAAAAGTCCTTTTTGTTCAAACCAAAGGGAGTTACACGAATTAAAGGTAATAGTTTCTCTTAAATTCATTTCTTTTATTTTACTTATCCAACCCCTAAAATCTTTTCATTACTTTATTTTATAACAAAACCAGTATCATCGATATACTAGTATGTTGTTATGAGAAGTATTAGAAGTACAATTACACACATCTCTATCTAATTGGTAAAGAACATACAGTTTCTGTGGATGGAAAACTATCGCCTCACGAAACGATGATTATTAAATTATCTCCTACCAATTCTTATGGTGATCATTATGATGAAACTATATTTATATATGATATATATTATGTTTATTTTTTTTATGCTTCTATATTTGAAATTTATAGCATACCTTTATTGTAACACCCAAAGATTTTATGATAAGTATTCTTTTTAATTTATTTGGTGTCATGTGTTTTATGCGACACCATGATTATCTTGTGCTATACTCAACACTGTATTAGCTTTCAGTATACACAACACTATTCTAGGATTGTGTTACACACAATTTCAAGTTTGTTTGATAGTAGTCATTCTACGCAACATTGAGTGTGTATATATATATATATATATTTAATGTATAAATGAAATATGGTTGGATTCTCTTATACGAAACAACAAAGGAGTCTTTCACAACATGCAACCCAGACTGGGCTTGCATTACATTCAATCACGACCTTCCTCGAATGCGTGTGTAGTCCGCAATACCGGGATTCACTAAACAATGATATATTGTTATAATACTATTATAGACTAGTCGTTATAATAGTATTAACCACATTTTGAATTTTATAACATTATTATTCATCTTACATATTGTCTAGAACACGGTGTGAGAAAAAAATAAATTTTTCGGGTAAAATAAGTATTTTTCAAAAAACACAGTTTTTCTGCCTTTTGATGGCATACCCACATTAAATCTAGTTTTTGACATTTTTATAAGTTCAATTTGACAAAATAAGATTATTATTTGGAATTAGGATATAAATGTTTACTCTGGATAAATTTTTCATATTAGTCTGAGAACTTTCATATTTTGATGAATAGTAAAAACACGCTATATTTTAATTAAAAACAACTTTTTCATTGCAACAATTTATATGGTTAGATTATCTTTTTAATTGGTTTTAAAGTTTAATTAGAATATATTTTTACCATTTAATCCAATTCTGGTCATTGGAATTAATTTCACTTTGAATTTGGACATAAACAAGTGTCGATCTTTTAAAAGTTATTGTTTCTTCAAAACACGCTATTTGTTTTGATAACGGGAATTACTTTAAAATTAATTAATTACACTTCTATGTTTTTAATTTGGAAATATATACATCATTTTTGAATTTGGAATATCAAATATATCTTAGGCTGAATTTTTTGTATTTTTATGAAAAACATCAATTTTTGATGAATAGTGAAAACACTAAGTTTTTGGTTAAAACCAAATTTTTATTTAAATAATAATTTAATAGATTTATATTTATTTTAGGTCAAAATAGATACATAATACTTATATAAGTTAAATGAAATTCATTGGACTCATTTTATAATAATTTTAGATTTGTAAAAATTGTATTGAACTTTTCATCGTCTTTTACCCACCTCCTAAGAGCTTTTGCAATTGTTCATCAAACTTACTTTTACCGCTTCTGTGAGTTGAATTTCGAAAATCTGAGAGACACGGTTAATATCAAGGAGTAAAATTTGGTTCAATAAGATAAAAAAAATTTTGGTGAATAGTATCTTTTTACTTTTATTTACCACGGTTAAAAGTAAATAGGGTAATTCAAGGTTAAAAGAATATTATAATAATTCAAAATTACATTAAAACTTGTCAAAACATTATTTTATAAGTAATAGCCGACCATGGGAAACCTTGGATCGATTTTGGGACCCCATGGAGCTACTTATTAAAGACAATGACACATTAGATTAATTAATTTAATGTGAAGAAAAATTGACATTAAAAAAAATATTTTAGTAAATTAATTTTTTAATGGTGTTATATAAGTCATATTTTAGACTATAAATATTAATTAGAAAGATAAAAATATTTCCTACATAATGTTTATTTTATATTTTTTATAAATCAAATTAATTAAATTAATTATGACACAATAATGATGCAGTATTTACCTCATTAATAAATGATTTAAATAAATAAGATTATAATGATTAAAATACTATATAAAACATGTCCAATTCTAATTGGATGATTTTATTTCTACCATGAGTCATCTTATCATCATATTTAATGATTTTTGGACCTTTTGAAACCAAATATTTGTTTATAATAAAATAATATTTTCACACTTTCCAAAAGAGCCCCTCCTCCCCCTTATAAAAGGAGACCATTTCTATCCAATTCCTCAAATCCCACAATCCATTTGGCTCGTCCAAACTCTGCCCAATTAATCTACCTACATCCCTATCCTCCCCCTAGAAGCCTTATATTAAGCAGAAGGCACTTCAAGAAGTACTTCTGGTTCAAACCAAAGGAAGTTACCCAAATTAAAGGTAACAGTTTCTCTTAAGTTATTTTATTTTATTCTATTTCTCCAACCCCTAAACTCTTTATAATCCTTTATTTTGTAACAAAACCAGTATCATTAATATACTAGGATGTTTTTATGAGAATTATTCGAACTAAACTTACACACACCCCCATCTAATGGATGAAGAACATAATGTTTCTGTGGATGGAAAACTAACTCCTCACGAAATAATGATTGTTCGATATTCCCCTACCACCTCTCATGGTGTCCATTATGATGGAACTGTATTTATATATAATACATATTATGTTTATTATTTCCTATGCTTCATTACTTCCCAATTATATCAAGCCTTTATGTTTTCCATGGTGGGTAAATACGATAATCTCATTTGAGGAAATGCGGACTACCGCCCCCTCAAAGTGATGTGATTTGTTAATAACTTATGTGGGATGTATAAAGGATTTTTTTAATGATATTATATATGATATTATGCTGTAATTATAATATACCTATGTATAATTTTTTTTAATTCCATTAAAATAAGAAATAGAAATGAAAGTAGCGTTCATGTGTACGTACGCCTTACTGTCTCCATGAACGGCGCATTTCATTTCTTACTTTCATATGTTATGTAATATTATAAATACATTTATATGATGAAAATATAAGATATATAAATCATTAATATCATTCTGGATATAATTAACCTTTGACCTCATGAACAACATTTAATTATAAAAAGTCCATTTTTGACTCAAGTACCAAATATCGACAAAACGAACATTATTAACATAAATGGTTGCATAATGTTTTTAACATGGTAATAAGTGATATAAAAGGAATAATAAATTTGAAAAATGTTCTTAAGAAAGTATAAATTAAATTTTCTTTATTATTTAGAATATTAAAGAACGATCGAGTCAAGTCGGACATGAGGTAAGGGAACTTCTTAACCCAATTTCCGTTCTTTGGGTTGATCTTCTCTTTCTTTTCTATGTCGTTCTTTGATTATGTGAGAAATGAATTTTTATATATTATCATGAATTTATACTATATTTATGTGACCTTACAGTGAATACACATAAGTGATCTATTTTATTTTCAAAAATATCTCTATAAGGGATGACTTTTCCAATCTTATTTTTATCCGAGATTGTTTATTCGTAAGTATTCACTGGGGTTATATTTATCATCCATATTCCTGCTTTGTAAAAACGGTTTCATGAATTTTTAATGTCCTTTTATCCCATTTTTGACTTTTACTACATGGTATGGTAGGAATCTTTCTTTTTTTTACGTAACGAGGTACTATTTTGACTTTTTCGGAAAAAGAACGAGAAGAAAGTTTTTTAACTTATACGGCATGAACGGATTTTTACGGTTTCATAATGCATTATTTTCATGAAGATTACTCTACGATATTTCATAAGTATTTTCAAAAAAATCCTTTTCTTTTAAAATATCATGGCATTTTGAGAAAAGAAAATGTTTTTGAAGAAGAAAGGATATTTTCCTCAAGAATTCGTTTCACATGTTTTGTCAAAACTATTTCCCATATAATATGACATTATTTAGTATGATTATGTTTCAAGTATAATGTATCTATGATTTACATGGTTTCACATTTATTATGATGAAATTATATCCATTTGTTTTATATGGATTATGTTATGATGGGATGATATTTATGAAACACATTTTATTCTTTGGATTATGATGAATGATTTATGCTTATGTTGTGGCACATGTAAGAATGATTTCATTATGAGATGGGTGGGACCTATATCTCCCTCCAATGCATTGGGTAAAGATTTATATCTCATGAGATAGACATGGCTGGAATGGTAAGTTAATCTGGTTCAGTAATAAAGGACTGGAATGAGGAGTGAACTCAATTCAGAAAGGGACTTTGTCTACAAAGATGGTCTTGGCAGCAATGCCTTGGCTACTATGGAAATCATATCATGTGCTTAATGGTTTCCACAACCACATGTTTTATTCCCATGCTATTTTATTAGGATTAATGTTTCTTTATGATATATGTCTTACGTATTTCCTTGTTTTATGTCATTGCTCAGGATCTTGATGTTTAAAAAATGTGTTCATGTTTTTACGTTCAAAAGTATATGGTTTGTTTTATTTTATCCATGATTACCCTTACTGAGAATTTGAGCTCACCCTTTATATGATTTCTTTTCCCCGGGATATAAAGAAAGGTTTTTAGGTAATAAAAAAAGGGGAAGATCTTTATGGGAGATATTGAAGATCTTTCACCATGATTAGAAGATTATGTTCCAAGTTTCCAAATACACTAATCTATTACGGTCCTTATGTGTCTGTTTTTGTTATGTATTAAGTATTGTGAAAAAGTAATGTAATGTCCATGTACGTCAAGTTTTTGGTCTCTACAGTTGGTATCGGAGGAAAGGTTTAGTCAACCTTTGGAAACTAGGATGTGAAAACTTTAGTGACATCCCTAGAGATATTTCCAAGGTATGTCTAGGGATGTCCCTAAGGTTTAGTATAAGTATTGGTAATAGTCCTAGAATTATGGTAACGATATTAGAATTAAACCTAGATGTTAGATATTGAAGTCACTCCCCCTTTATTATGTTGTTTTACCTATCATGATTTTTTCCTCTCAGACTATTATTTTTGGGTTTTAGAAAATGGCTGGAAACATGAAGATTCACGATAATGGAGAATATGATGGACAATGGAATGATATTCTTCATGATCAAGCAAATTAAATGGGATTTGGAAGGTGAGACATCATTATTATGCCTAATCAGTAATCTAATAATATGATCAATAATATCCGCTTTAGTATGTTTCCTGACTCAGCTAATAAGAGAAAGATGGAGTTTTATGATGATCATAGAGGAAAGAAAGTTCAATTTCCCTCATGTATGTCATGTGGGAAGATGCATCAAGGAGAATGTTTCAAAGAAACTAGAAGATGCTTTGGGTGTGGAAAAGAAGGACACAAAGCTAGTAATTGTAAAGGAAAAGGTTTAGTTAAAACCATGGACAAGGATAATGGTATTGCTAAGACATCAACAACGGTTAAGTGTTTTAAATGTGGAATGTATGGGCATTATGAAAACCAATGACCTATAGGAAAATCTCATAGACAGAATCAGCATAGTCATATGGGTAGTATTTATGTGGATGATGATGAAGAGTATAACGAACCGTACTTTACATACATTATTATTACTTCATAAATGAAGCATACTTATTAAAACATATAACAAAACCATGAAAAGACCGTATAGGTATAGTGTCTTTAGAAACTGGGAAACATAAACAACTGGTTCATAAATCATCTACGTTGTCTCCCATTCATTTCATCATATCTAGAGTCCATTTTGGAATATTATACTTATTACCCTTCTACCAGACTTGGGGAAAAGAAAACATATAAAAGGGTGAGCTCAAATGCTCAGTAAGGGTAAACAAAAGAAATATTAAACATATCATATTCCTAAGAACATAACATTTTGGAAATCTTGTCCTACAAAAAAGATCATAATATCATGACATGGGATCAATAATAATAGTGAAATTTAATCCAAATAATCATAAATTAAAACATGAAACTTTGTGGCGTACACACATAATCATAGAGAATCATTTCTTATTAGTCCAGACTCATTGCCAAGACAATCTTAGTGGACAAAGTCTATTTCTGAACCGAGTTCACTCCCCGTTTCAGTCCTACTTCACTGAACCGGATTAACCTGTCATTCCAGCCATGACTATCTCATGAGTTATAAATCTTTACCCAATGCATTGGAGGGAGATATAGGTCCCACCCATCTCATAATGAAATCATTCTTACTTGTTCCACAAAATAAACTTCAAACATTCATCATAACCCAAAAAATTAAAATGGGTTTCATAAACATCGTCCCATCATCACATAATCCATATAAAACAAATGGATATTTCATTATAAGAAAATTGAAACCATTTAAATCATAGAAAAATTATACTTGTAACATACACATATGAAATAATGTCATCTTAGATGGAAAATGGTTTTGATAAAATAGTTGAACCGAATTCTTGAGGAAAATATTCTTTCTTCTTCAAAATCCTTTTCTTTTCACAAAATTCCATGCAATTTTAAAAGAAAATTATTTTCTTGAAAATAGTAATAAAATCTTGTAGAGTAAGATTAATGAAAATGATGTTTTATGAAACCGTAAAAATCCATTCATTCCATATATGTTAAAAATAACATTATTCTTGTACTTTTGTCAGAAAAGACAAAAAAGTACCTCATATGTTAAACAAAGGAAATATTCCGTCCATACGATGTGGTAAAAGTAAAAAACAGTAAGAATCACTTTAAACATACATGGAAGAAAAGTAAAAATTTTACAAAAACATTTTGGGAACATATGGACATGGATAATAAACATAACCCCAGTAAATACTTATGAATAAACAATCTCAGATAAGAATGATATTGGAATAATTATCCCTTACCTTAGATCTGATTTTTTTTCGTAAGTGTCCAAAACTCATGTATAATGATTTAAATTATGTTATTGACTTATTCCATAATCATACCCATTGTTATGATATTATATATGGTTATATTTTTAGATTCTAATCTTCTTATTAATAATATTTCATTGCTACTTGTTATTCTGGTGTTTATTGCTTTTTTGTTCTTATGCGTGTTTTGTAGAATAAATTCTTATTATTCTTTTTAGGTTATAGATACATCATTTCCATAATGGTATTAGTGCAATATATATCATATTTAATCATTCAATTCATTTATATAATCATTATTCAATTAAGATCATGTAGAACGAGTCACATCACATCGTGGAGACAGTAGGCCGTACGTACGCACGAGCAATGATATCGTTCCCATTATCATAGAATTGTATTGAAGTGTATGTATACTATTTCAGAATCAATACCACTTTACAATAATCATATATAGTTATTATTTACACCATTATACCCATCCAAGTAAGGTGGTGGTGGAAAACACATTGCACCACGGTGTGGAGACGGTATTCCGTACGTACGCACGCGTGGTGATTTCATTTTCTGTAGGATGGATTGAAGATGAAATAGGTTTGTTTCATATTTATAATAAAATATCAGTATATGAGTGATAATTATGTTATTACTCCATAATAAAACAACTAAATAATAATAAGTAGAAGAAGAAATAATTTTGAATGAATCGCTAACGAACATTACCTCTTCTTTGAAGCGCCTCTTCTAAACCTCCTCTTACGGAATAAAATATGGTATTTGAAGAAGACCAGGACCTCTAGTATGTTTCTAGGTAAGTTTAGAAGAGGAATTTCCTGGGTTTTGCCGACCTTGAAGGCTCAACATGGTGTGAGGAGGAGAGGGAGGAGGTTACCTTTTATAAGGGTGGAGAGGGGCACCCTTGGAAAAACTAAAAACATTATTTTATTATAAAGTCATTTTCAGTTTTTAATAGCTCCAAATTGATTTATTTCGAAACTAAGGTGGGGATGGGTCGAAATCCTCTCATACAATATAATTTAGAAAAGTTTAGGTATCTATTTTAACCTTATCATTAATATTTAACTTTATGTTAATTAATTTTACTTTTACCGTGTCTTCTTGTTCTCTTACACTATAAGGTAAATAAACATACTATAACAAGCCAAAAGAACCCCAATTTGTTCATTATTAATATATATAACCTTAGATAAGTCATTTTTCCAAACCTTAGATTTCTAGGAATAAAATAACAGTCAATAATATAATATTGTTTTAGAAACTATTTTATATCAATTTTGACACTATTTGTTAATTGATTTTTGTGAAAATCATAACAGCATGATTAGTTCGAAAAATGTTAATTAAATAAATAATAACATGTAATATTTTCCTATAAAATTATTGGAATTCATAAAAAGTATCAAATTATTTTTATTGGGGTATTTATAATATCAATTATGTTAATATTTCCTTAATAAGGTAATTAATGCATCATCATTGTGTTATAAATAAATTAAATTATTTAAATTCTAAAAATTATAAATAAAATACCATTATGTAGGAAATCCTTTTAGCTTCTTAATTAATATTTATAGTCTAATTTAACTTATGTATAACCCTATATTAAACATGTTTTAGTTATTAAACTTTTCTTTTAACTATTTTTACTATTATTTAAATAAAATAATAATAAATGTCCTAATCTAATCCAAGTGGACCTATATGGTCATATTTTATTCATAAGGTTGTTTTTGGTCAAATTAAACTTATCCAATCGAATTAGGACACGTGTTAAGGTAATAATAATATCATATTTACCTTAATTACCCTATTTACTTTTAACCGTGGTAAAAAAAGTTAAAAGTTACTATTCACTAAAAATTATTTTTATCTTATTGAACCACATTTTACTCCTTGATATTAATCTTTTCTATCGGATTTTCAAAATTTTACTCACATAAGTGGTAAAATAAAGTTTTACGTAAATTTGCAAATTCTCCTAGGAGGTGGGTAAAAAGAAGGTGACAAGTTCAATAAAATTTTTATATATCTAAAATTATTATAAAATGACTCCAATGAATTAATTTGAACTTATATCGGTATTATGTATCAATTTTTTCCAAAAATAAATTTAAATAAAATAAATAATTATTTAAATAAAAAGTTGGTTTTTAAATAGTTACCTCGTGTTTTCACTATTCATCAAAAATTGAAAGTTTTCATAAAAATACAAAAATTTCACCCTAGGATAATTTCGATATTCAGAATCTAAAAATGAAGTCCATTTTGAAAGATTAAATTTATAAAGTTTCAAAAAGTGGGTATTACTATTCATAATGGCTAGTTTTAATAATATTTTAATAGCTTATCGTTGTTTAGTGAAACTCAGTATTGCGTACAACGCAGGCTATCGAGGAAGGTCGTGATTGCGTGTAAAACAAGAAAATATAGTGTTGTGTGTAATAAAAGATTCATTTGATGATAAAAAAATATTTCTCCTAAAAATCTTGGGTGTTACATTCTACCCCCCTTAAAATGTATTTTTCCCTCGAAATTTTTCACTTTGTAAAGAACATATGAGGATACCTCTCCTTCATCATATCCTCAATCTCCCATATAGCTTCATCTAATTGGTGGTTCCTCCATAAAACTTTCACTAAGCAAGTGGTCTTGTTTCATAGGACTTTTTTGCTTTGATCCAGAATCTCTATCGGCTGTTCTTCATAAGAAAGATCTTGATCCAGCGGTACAACTTCTGAGCTGAGTACATGTGAAGGATTGGGTCTATACTTTCTCTGGAGAGATACATGGAACAAATCATGAACTTGAGAGAGATTCGGTGGAAGCTCCAATCGGTAAGCTACCTTCCCAACACGATACGGTATTTCTAAAGGACTGATATACCTAGGGCTCAGCTTTACCTTACTTCCAAATCTCATTACTCTCTTCCAAGGAGATATTTGTAAGAACACTTTATCACCCACTTCAAACTCTAGGTCTTTTCTTCGATTATCGGCACAACTTTTTTGTCTACTCTGAGATTCTCTTATGTGTTGTTGAATAAATCGGACCATTTCTGCCATCTCATCAACAAGATCAGGTCCTAATAGCTTTCTTTCCCCAACCTCATCCCAGCAAGTTGGAGTCCTTCATTTCTTTCAATAGAGAGCTTTGCAAGGAGCCATCTGAATACTGGAGTGAATGCTATTATTATAAGACCATTCTTCCAAAGGTAGGTGTTTATCCCAATCTCCTTTGAATTCTATAGAGCAAGATCTCAACATATCTTCTAGAGTTTTAATTGTCCTCTCAGACTGACCGTTAGTCTGAGGATGATAAGTAGTGCTGAAACTCAACTCTGTATCCAGAGTATGTTGAAGAGTTCGCCCAAACGTTGAGGTAAACCTTGAATCCCGATCAGATATAATGGAACGTGGTACTCCATGCAATCTTACCACTTCCTTTACATATATCCTGGAAAGCTGACCCAGAGAGAAATCTTCTCTAATAGTAATGAATTGTGCCGACTTTGTATGATGATCAACTATGACCCAGAATGCATTTTTGACTTTGGATGTTTTAGGAAGTCTGGTGACAAAGTCCATAGTGATGTTTTCCCATTTCAATTCACGTATGGGTAATGGTTGTAACATCTCCTTAGACTTTGGTCTCTCAGCTTTAACTTTCTGACAAACCCAGCATCAAGAGACATATTTAGCAACATCTCTTTTCATGCCATCCCACCAGAAGTAATCTTTCAGGTCCCTATACATCTTCGTGCTTCCAAGATGAATAGAGAATGAAGAAATATGAGCCTCATCTAGCATCTCCTTCTTTAATTCTGGGATGTGAGGAACACAAACCCAATTTTTAAACTTTATTATCCCATCACTATCAAGTTTTAATTCAGGAACATTTCTCACCTTCTTTTGTAACTCTATATCTTCTTTCTGTGCCTCTTTAATCTTCACATGTATATATGGTTGAACATTCATTTGAGAAAGATAATATTTTTCCCATTCCATTATAATTCCAAGATCCATCCTTTGTAAATCCATAAATATTGTATCTTTTGTAATCCTCATCATGGATAAGCTAGCATGGTCTTGTCATATTAATGCATCTTCCACCTTGTTTGCTTTCCCAGAGTGGTAATAAATTGAGCAGTCGTAATCCTTAATTAGATCCAACCATCTTCTTTGGTGAATATTAAGCTCCTTTTGTGTGAAAATATACATTACTCTTTTATGATCAATATAAATATCACACATTTCTCCATAAAGATAATTCATCCAAATCTTTAATGCAAAGATTACCACAGCTAACTCCAAATCATGAGTTGGGTAATTTTTCTCATGGATTATCAATTGTCGTGAGGAATAAGCTATCACCATGTCATTTTTCATGAGAACACACCCCAATCCCTTCATAGATGCATCACTGTAGATAAAAAACTTTTCTCCACTACAAGGTAGTGTGAGCACAGCTGCACTGGATAACCTTCTTTTTAACTCCTTGAAATTATCTTCACACTCCTCCGTCCAAACAATCTTAACTCTTTTTCGAGTCAACCTGGTGAGTGGATTAGATAATCGTGAAAAATATATAACAAAACGTCGATAATATCCAGCCAAAACAAGAAAACATTGGATCTCAGTTATTGTTGTTGGTCTCGACCATCTTTTGATAACCTCTGTTTTTGCTGGATCCACATATTTCCTCTCTTTTGAGATTATGTGACCAAAAAATGCAACTTTTGGAAGCCAAAATTTACACTTAAAAAATTTGGCATAAATCTTCTCCTTTCTCAGGGTCTTCAATACAATTCTCAAATGATCTTCATGTTCTTTCTTACTCTTTTAATAGAAAAGAATATCATCTATAAATACCACCACAAAGTGATCAAGATAGTCTCTAAAGACTCTATTCATTAGATCCATGAAGATAGCAGGGGCATTAGTAAGACCAAATTGCATCACTATAAATTCATAGTGCCCATACCTTGTACGGAAAGCCGTCACTAGTATATCCTCCCTTTTGACCCTTAATTGATGATACCCTAAACGAAGATCAATCTTGGAAAATTATTGAGCTCCGCATAGTTGGTCAAATAAGTCATCAATGCGTGGGAGATGATATTTGTTCTTGATAGTGATTTTTTTATGTTCCCGATAATCAATGCAGAGTCTCATTGATCCATCTTTATTCTTAACAAACAGAAAAGGTTATCCCCAAGTTGATGCAATAGGGCATATGAATCCCTTATCAAGATTATCTTGGAGTTGCTTCTTCAATTCCTACAACTCAATTGGGGCCATCCTATAAGGTGTCTTTGAAATGGGCATAGCACCCGGTATGAGTTCTATTGAAAACTCAACTTCACGATTCGGTGGAAGACCTGGCAATTAATCTGGAAAGAAATCATCAAACTCCCATACAATGGGAATATTTTTAATCATGAGTTTCTCACCATCCATTTGAGATAAATAACCTTCGTTTTGTGGAATCAGGACACATAAGATGGAAGAAATTTCCACTGGAAGGTTATGTTCATCCTTGCATCGATAGACGATCATATATTGATCTGGAATATGAAATGTGACTTCCCTTATTTGGAAATTGATATGAGATCCATATAAAGAAATCCGATATATGCCAAGAATCGCATCAAATTCCACTTTATGGAGGATCACAAGATTTTAAGGAAGCACTTTTCTACAAACTTCAATCGAAGATGAATTATAAACTTTTGATGCAACTGTTGTGCCATTAGGGGTTGTCACAGCTAACTCAACACCTAATTATTGAGGTAATATGGCGATACCCTTAAAAAATTCTTCAGAAATAAAAGAGTGGGTGGATCTAGAATCAAATAAGACATTTGATACTTTAGATTGGATGGTAAGTGTACCTTTCACCACTTCGTTATCATACTCTACATCGCTGATAGAAATTTCATGTGAATTTCCTCTGTCTTTAGACTTAAGAGTTTGTTGACATCGATCATCATCAACAACCCTTGGATTCAGGCATTGATTAGAATAATGACCCATTTCCTAGCACTTGTAACATTGAAGTGTAGGAGGTGCACCCTGTGTAGCCTTTTCTTTATTCACATCACTAGATATCTTCTTCCCATCATTGCGGCATTCAAATGCCTGATGACCTTCTTTTCCACATTTGAAACATTTACTTGTCCCTTTAAGACAACTCCCTCCATGTTTCTTTCCACACATTGAGCATAAGGGAAAACTCATATTCTTTTTAGTGTGCTCTTTAGATTTCTTTTTGAATACCATTTTCCTCTTCTTATCTAACCCACATGATTGATAGGTTACTCCAATCTCCATCTCAACCTTGAGATAACATTGAATGATTTCCTCGTAGCTATTGAAGTCCCTTATGGATAACGCCCATCGAAGACTTGGTTTTAAGCCACTAAAGAATAGGTCATTCTTACTCTCAGGTTGGATAATAATCCCAGAAGTGTACCTTGCAAGTCCTGTAAAAATTTCTTCATAGGTACCAACCGATTCATCATCCTTTTTCTTTAGTTCAAGAAACTCCTTCTCCATTTTTTTTGAAGAATACGAGGGAAGTACTTATTGAAAAATAAGTTCTTGAACTTTTCCCAATCCATGGACTCAATTTCATCTCCTTACCTCGTATTATTGATAATATTCCACCATTGATCAGCATCACCTTCCAAATGATACACTGCTAAGAAGACTTTTTCATGTTCAGAGCATTGAAAAACTGAAAATATATTTTCAGTAGTACTGATCCATTGTTCAGAAACTAATGGATCAGTAGACCCGCTGAATGAGGGTGGACGCTGCCTCATGAAGAATTCAACACAATGTTTCTCCTTCCTTTGCTCGTTTGGAAGTATTGCATGATTCATAGATTGAGAATGTTGTGTGATCATGGCTACAGTATTTTTCATTCTAGCTCCCATAACATTTGGTTGCTTAGGAGGACAATCATTGCATTTCCCGTCACATTCAGAATTAACACACTTCCTTCAGGTTCCAGCCATTGACTAAAAACCAAGAAGAATAGTGTGAGAAATACTAATTATAATGGGAAAAACACAGAATCAAGAATAAAATTTCATCCTTTTGGTCTTATCATTGGTTATTCATGGCCATTTCTAAAACACTAAGATTGTGTTCTATGCTTAGACTTATCCTTAGGGTTCTTACTAAGTCTTTCACATCCTAGTTTCCAAATTATGACTATACCTTTCCACTGATACCAACTATAACGACCCATACTTTACATATATTGTTATTACTTCAGAATTGAATCATACTCCTTAAAACATATATAAAAACCATTAAAGGACCGTATATGTATAGTGTCTTTAGAAACTGGGAAACATAAACAACTAGTTCATAAATCATCTACGTTGTCTCCTATTTATTTCATCATATCTAGAGTCCCTTTTGGCATATTCTACTTATTAACCTTATTCCAGACCTGGGGAAAAGAAAAAATATAAAAGGGTGAGCTCAAATGCTCAGTAAGGGTAAACAAAAGAAATATTAATTATATCATATTCTTAGGAACATAACATTTTTGAAATATTGTCCTGCAAAAATGATCATAATATAATGACATGGGATCAATAATAATAGAGAAATTTAATCCAAATAGTCATAAATTAAAACATAAAACTTTGTGTCATACACACATAGTCATAGGGAATCATTTCTTATAAGTCAAGACTCATTACCAAGACTATCTTAGCAGACAAAGTCCATTTCTGAACTGAGTTCACTCCTCGTTTTAGTCCTATTTCGCTGAACCGGATTAACCTGTCGTTCTAGCCATGTCTATATAATGATATATAAATCTTTACCCAATGCATTGGAGGGAGATATAGGTCCCTCCCATCTCATAATGAAATCATTCTTACTTGTTCCACTAAATAAACTTAAAACATTCATCATAACCCAAAAAAATAAAATGGGTTTCGTAAATATCGTCCCATCATCACATAATCCATATAAAACAAACAGATCTTTCATCATAAGAAAATTGAAAACATGTAAATCATAGAGACATTATACTTGAAACATACACATATGAAATTATTTCATCTTATATGGAAAATGGTTTTGATAAAATTGTTGAAATGAATTCTTGAGGAAAATATCCTTTCTTCTTCAAAACCATTTTTTTCACAAACTTCAATGAAATTTTAAAAGAAAAGTATTTTGTTGAAAAAAGTCATAAAATATTGTAGAGTAATCTTCAAGAAAATGAGGCATTATTAAACCGTAAAAATCCCTTCATGCCGTATAAGTTAAAAATAACATTTTTCTCATACTTTTGTCGGAAAAGCCAAAAAGTACCTCGTATGGTAAACAATAAAATGATTCCTTCCATACGATGTGGTAAAAGTAAAAAAAGGTAATAATGAAATTAAACATACATGGAAGAAAAGTAAAAATTTTATGAAAACATTTTGAGAACATATGGACATTGATAATAAACATAACCCCAGTAAATACTTATGAATAAAAAATCTAGGATAAGAATGAGATTGGAATAATTATCCCTTAACATAGGTCTGATCTTATTCGTACGTGTCTGAACCTCCTCTATAATGATTTAAATAATGTTTTTGAAATATTCCAGAATCCTACCCATTTTTATGATATCATATATGGTCATATTATTAGATTCTTAGCTTCTTATTAGTAATATTTCATTGCTACTTGTTATTCGAGTGTTTATTGCTTTTTTGTTCTTATGTGTGTTTTGTCGAATAAATTATCATTCTTATTTTTAGGTTATAGATAACTCATTTCCAGAATGGTAGTAGTGTAATATATATCATATTTATTCATTCAATTCATTTATATAATCATTATTCAATGAAGATCATGTAGAACGAGTCACATCACATCGTAGAGATAGTAGGTCGTACGTACGCACAAGCGATGATATCATTCCCATGATCGTGGAATTGTATTGAAGTGTATGTATACTATTTCAGAATCAAAATCACTTTAAAATTATCATATATATTTATTCTTTACACCATTATACCCATCCAAGTTCGGTGGTGGTGGAAAACAGATTCCACCACGGTGTGGAGACGGTATTCCGTACGTACGCACGCGCGGTGATTTCATTTTTCGTAGGATGGATAGAAGGTGAAATAGGGTTATTTAATATTTATAATAACATATCAGTATATTAGTGATACTGATGTTGTTACTCCATAATGAAACAACTAAATAATAATAAGTAGAAGAAAAAATAAAGTTGAAAGAATCGGTAACGAACATTACCTCTTCTTTGAAGCGCCTCTTCTTAACCTCCTCTTAGGGAACAAAAGATTGTCTTTGAAGAATAACAGGGCCTCTAGGATGTTTCTAAGGAAGTGGAGAAGAGAAATTGGTAGGGTTTGGCCAATCTTGAAGGCTCAATGTGGTGTGAGGAGGAGAGGGAGGAGGTTCCCTTTTATAAGGGTGGAGAGGGGCACCCTTGGAAAAACTAAAAATATTATTTTATTAAAAAGTAATATTCGGTTTTTAATAGATCAAAATTGATTTATTTCAAAGATAAGGTGGGTATGGGTCGAAATTATCTCATAAAATATAATTTAGACATGTTTAGGTTTCTATTTTAACCATATCATTTAGATTTAACTTTAAGTCAAATAATTTTTCTTTTACCGTGTCTTCTTGTTTTCTTACACTATAAGGTTAATAAACTTACTATAACAATCCAAACAAACCCCAAGTTGGTCATTATTAATATATATAACATTATTTAAGGCATTTGGCCGAACCATATATTTTTAGGATTACAATAAAAATTAATAATATAATATTTCTTTTAAAGACTATTTTATGTCAATTTTGACACTATTTGGTAATTGATTTTTCTGAAAATCATAAAAGCATTATTAGTCTGAAAAACATTAATTAAATCAATAATAACATGTAATATTATCCTATAAAATTATTTTAATTCATAAAAAGTCTAAAATTATATTTAATTGGGTATTTATATTATCAATTAGTTAATATTTCCTTAATAAGGTAATTATTGCATCATCATTGTTTCATAAATAAATTAATTTATATAAAGTCTAAAAATTAAAAATAAAATACCATTATGTAGTAAATCTTGTTATATTTCTAATGAATCTTTATAGTCTAATTTATCTTATGTATTACCCTATATTAAAAATGTTCTAGTTATTACACTTTTATTTTAACTATTTTAACTATTCTTTAAATAAAATAATAATAAATGTCCTAATCTAATCCAAGTGGACCTAAATGGTTATATTTTATTCCTAAGGTTGTTTTTGGTCGAATTAAACTTATCCAATAGAATTAGGACATGTGGTAAGGTAATAATAATATCATTTTTACTCTTAATTATCCTATTTACTTTTAAACGTGTTAAAAAAAGTAAAAAGTTACTATTCACCAAAAATTATTTTTATCTTATTGAACCACATTTTACTCCTTCATATTAACTGTGTGTCTCAGATTTTCGAAATTCCAGTCACAGAAGTGGTAAAATAAATTTTTATTTTAATTTGCAAATTCTCCTAGTAGGTGGGTAAAAGACGGTAAAAAGTTCAATAAAATTTATATATATCTAAAATTGTTATAAAATGACTCCAAAGAATTACTTTGAACTTATATAGGTATTATGTATCAATTTTTACCCAAAATAAATTTAAATAAAATAAATAATTATTTAAATAAAATTTTGGTTTTTAAATAGTAACCCAGTGTTTTCACTATTCATCAAAAATTGAATTTTTTCAGAAAAATACCAAAATTTCACCCAAGACTAATTTTGATATTATGATTCCAAAAATGAATTCCATTTTGAAAGATAAAATTTATAAAATTTCAAAAAGTGGGTATTACTATTCATAACAGCTAGTTTTAATAATATTTTAATAGCATACCGTTGTTTAGTGAAACTCTGTATTGCGTACAACGCAAGCTATCGAGGAAGGTTGTGATTGCGTGTAAAGCAAGCCAAGATAGTGTTGTGTGTAGTAAAAGATTCCTTTGATTACAACAAAATATTTCTCATAAAAATCTCATGTGTTACATTCTACCCCCCTTAAAATGAATTTCGCCCTCGAAATTCGTCACTTGGTAACAAACAGATGAAGATACCTCTCCTTCATTATATCCTCAATCTCCAATGTAGCATATTCTAATTGGTGGTTCCTCCATAAAACTTTCACTAAGAAAGTGGTATTTTTTCGTAGGACTTTTTCGCTTCCATCCAGAATCTCTATCGGCTGTTCTTCATAAGAAATATCTTGCTCCAACGGTACAATTTCTGAGCTGAGTACATGTGAAGGATTGGGTATGTACTTTCCCAGGAGAGATACATGGAACACATCATGAACTTGAGAGAGATTCGGTGGAAGCGCCAATCGGTAAGCTACCTTCCCAACATGATCCATTATTTCGAAGTTTCCGATACACCTAGGGCTCAGATTTCCCTTCTTTCTAAATCTCATTACTCTCTTCCAAGGAGATATTCGTAAGAACGCTTTATCACCCACTTCAAACTCTCGGTCTTTTCTTCGATTATCAGCATAACATTTTTTTCAACTCTGAGCTGCTCTTATGGGTTTTTGAATAGATCAGACCTTTTTTTCCATCTCATCAACAAGATCAGGTCCTAATAGTTTTTTTTCCCACAACTTCATCCCTATAAGTTGGAGTCATGCATTTATTTCCATAGAGAGCTTCGTAAGGAGCCATCTGAATACTGGAGTGAAAGCTATTATTATTATAAAATTCCACCAAAGGTAGGTGTTGATCGCAACCTCCTTTGAAATCCATAGAGCAAGCTCTCAACATTTATTTTAGAGTTTAAATTTTCCCCTCAGAATAACCATCTGTCTGAGGATGATAAGCAGTGCTGAAACTCAACTCTGTATCCAGAGTATGATGAAGACTTCGCCAAAACATTGAGGTAAACCTTGGATCCCGATCTGATATAATGGAAAGTGGTACTCCATGCAATTTTACCACTTCCTTTACATACATCATGGAAAGCTGATCCAGGGAGAAATCTTCTCTAATAGGAATGAAGTGTGCCGACATCGTAAGATGATCAACTATGACCCATATAGAATTATTGTATTTGGATGTTTTAGAAGTCCGGTGACAAAGTCTGTAGTGATGTTTTCCCATTTCCATTCGGGTATGGGTAATGGTTGTAACATCCCCTTAGACTTCTGTCTCTCAGCTTTAACTTTCTAACAAACTAAGCATCAATAAACATATTCAGCAACATCTTGTTTCATTCAATCCTACCAGAAGTACTTTTTTAGGTCCTTATACGTCTTCGTGCTTCCATGATGAATAGAGAATGAAGAACTATGAGCCTTATCCAGCAGCACCTTCTTTAATTCTGGGATGGGTGGAACAAAAACCCGATTTCGGAACATTATTATACCATCACAATCAAAGTTGAATTCAGGAACATTTCTCACCTTCTTTTGTAACTCTAAATCTTCTTTCTGTGCCTTATTAATCTTCACATATATAGATTTTTGAACATTCATTTGATAAAGATAAGAATTTTCCCCTTCCATTATAATTCCAAGATTGATCCTTTGTAAATCCATAAATATTGGATCTTTTTTTATCCTCGTCATGGATATGGTAGCATGGTCTTTTCAACTTAATGCATCTGCCACCTTGTTTGTTTTCCTAGGGTGGTAATAAATTGAGCAGTCGTAATCCTTAATCAGCTCCAACCATCTTCTTTGGTTCATATTCAGCTCCTTTTGTGTGAAAATATACTTTAAACTTTTATGATCAGTATAAATATCACATGTTTCCCTATAAAGATAATGCCTCCAAATCATTAATGGAAAGATTACCACAGCTAACTCCAAATCATGAGTTGGGTAATTTTTCTCATGGATTTTCAAATGTCGTGAGGCATAAGCTATCACCATATCGTTTTTCATTAGAACACACCCCAATACCTTCATGGATGCATCATTATAGATCCCAAAACATTCTCCACTACAAGGTAGTGTGATCACAGGTGCACTGGATAACCTTCTTTTTAACTCCTTGAAATTGTCTTCACACTCCTTCATACAAACGAACATAACTCCTTTTCGAGTCAACCTGGTGATTCGATTAGATAATCATGAAAAATATTTCACAAAATGTCGATAATATCCAGCCAATCCAAGAAAAATTCGGATCTCAGTTACTGTTGTTGGTCTCGACCATCTTTCGATAACCTCTGTTTTTGCTGGATCCACAGATATCCCCTCTTTTGAGATAATGTTTCCCAAAAATGAAACTTTTTGAAGCCAAAATTCACACTTGGTAAATTTGGCATAAATTTTCTCCTTTCTCAGGGTCTTCAATACAATTCTCAAGTTATCTTCATGTTCTCCCTTGCTCTTTGAATAGAGAAGAATATCATCTATAAAGACTACCACAATGTGATTAAGATAGTCTCTAAATACTCTATTAATTAGACCCATGAAGATAGAAGGGGCATTAGTAAGACCAAATGGCATCGCTATAAATTCATAGTGTCCATACCATGTACGGAAAGTCATCTTTGTTATATCCTCCCTTTTGATCCTTAATTGTTGATACCCTGAATGAAGATCAATCTTGGAAAAGTATTGAGCTCCGTGTGGTTAGTGAAATAAGTCATCAATGCGTGGGAGAGGATATTTTTTTTTGATAGTGATTTTGTTAAGTTCTCAATAATCAATGCAGAGTCACATTGATCTATCTTTCTTCTTAAAAAACATAACAGGTGCTCTCCAAGGTGACACACTAGGGCATATGAATCCATTATCAAGATTCTCTTGGAGTTGCTTATTCAATTCCTACAACTCAATTGGGGCCATTCTATAAGGTGTCTTTGAAATGGGCATAGCACCAGGTATGAGTTCTATTGAAAACTCAACGTCATGATCCGGTGGAAGACCTGGAAATTCCTCCGGAAAGACATCATCAAACTCATATATAATGGGAATATTTTTAATCGTGAGTTTCTCACCAACCATTTGAGATAAATAACCTTCATTTAGTCGAATCAAGACCCATAAGATGGAAGAAATTTCCACTGGAAGGTTATGTTCATCCTTGCATCGATAGACAATCATAGATTGATCTGGAATTTGAAATGTGACTTCCCTTCTTTGGAAATTGATTTGAGCTCGATATAAAGAATGACAATCCATGCCAAGAATCACATCAAATTCCACTATAGGGAGGATCACAAGATTTGCAGGAATCACTTTCCCACAAACATAAATCAGAGAAGAATTATAAACTTTTGATGTGAGTGTTGTTCCATTAGGGGTTGTCACAGCTAACTCAACATCTAATTGTTGAGGTAATATGGCGATACACTTAGAAAATTCTTCAAAAATAAAAGAGTGGGTGGATCCAGAATTAAATAAAACATTTGATAATTTAGAGTGGATGGTAAGTGTACCTTTCACCACTTCGTTATTATACTCCACATCGTTGATAGAAATTGCATGTGAAATTCCTTTGTCTTTAGCCTTAAGAGTTTGTTGACGTCGATCATCATAAACAATCCTTGGATTTGGGCATTGATTAGCATAATTCCCCATTTCATTGCCCTTGTAACATTGAAGTGCAGGAGGTGCACCCAGTGTAGAATTTTCTTTGTTCACATCACTAGACATCTTCTTCCCATCATTGTGGCATTCAAATGCCCGATGAACTTATTTTCCACATTTGAAACATTTACTTGTCCCTTTAAGACAACTCCCTCCATATTTCTTTCCACACTTTGAGCATAAGGGAAAACTCATATTCTTTTCAGTGTGATCTTTAGATTTCCATTTGAATTCTGTTTTCCTCTTCTTATCAAACCCATATGACTGATGGGTTACTCCAATATCCATCTCAACCTTAAGAGCACATCGAATGATTTCCTCGTAGCTATTGAAGTCCCTTATGGCTAACGCCCTTCGAAGACTTGGTTTTAAGCCACTAAAGCATTGATCAATCTTACTCTCAAGTTGGATAATAATCCCAGAAGCGTACCTTGAAAGTCTTGTAAATTTTCCTCGTAGGTAGCAACGGATTCATCATCCTTTTTCTATAGTTCAAGAAACTCCTTCTCCATATTTGTTCAAAGAATACGAGGGAAGTACTTATTGAAAAATAAGTTCTTGAACTCGTCTCATTCCATGGACTCAATTTCTTCTATTTTCCTCATATTCTTGATAATATTCCACCATTGATCAGCATCACCTTCCAAAAGATACACTACTAAGATGACTTTTCCATGTTCAGAACATTGAAGAACTGAAAATATCTTTTCAGTAGTACTAATCCATTGCTCAGCAACTAATGGATCAACAGACCCGCTGAATGAGGGTGGACGTTGCCTCGTGAAGGATTCAACGGAATCTTGCTCCTTGCTTTGCTCGTTTGGAAGTCCTGCATGATTCATACCTTGAGAAAGTTGTGTGAGCATGGCTACAAGATTTTTCATTCCAGCTCCCATAACGTTTGGTTGCCCAGGGGGACAATCATTGCATTGCCCATCGCATTCAAAATTAACACGGTTCCGTCGGGTTCCAGCCATTGACTAAAAACCAAGAAGAATAGTTTGAGCAATACTAATTATAATAGGAAAACCATGTAATCAAGAATAAAATTTCATGCTTTAGGTATTATAATAGGTTATTCATGGCCATTTCTAAAACACTAAGATTGTGTTCTATGCTTAGACTTATCCTTAGGGTTCTTACTAAGACTTTCACATCCTAGTTTCCAATGTTTGACTATACCTATCCTCTGATACCAACTATAACGACTCATACATTACATACATTTCTATTACTTTAGAATTGAAGAATACTTATTACAAAATATAACAAAACCATGAAAGGAACATATAGGTATAGTGTCTTTAGAAACTGGGAAACATAAACAACTGGTTCATAAATCATCTACGTTGTCTCCCATTTATTTCATCATATCTAGAGTCCCTTTTGGAATATTCTACTTATTACCCTTCTTTCAGACCTAGGGAAAATAAAAAATATAAAAGGGTGAGCTCAAATGCTTAGAAAGGGTAAACAAAAGAAATATTAATCATATCATATTCTTAAGAACATAACATTTTGGAAATATTGTCCTGCAAAAAAGATCATAATATCATGACATGGGATCAATCATAATATTGAAATTTAGTCCAAATAATCATAACATAAAACATGAAACTTTGTGGCATACACAAATAATCATAGAGAATCATTTTTTATTAGTCAAGACTCATTTCCAAGACTATCTTAGCAGACAAAGTCAATTTCCGATCTGAGTTAACTCCTCGTTTCAGTCATGTTTCACTGAACCGGATTAACCTTCCATTCCAGCCATGTCTATCTCACGAGATATAAATCTTTACCTAATGAATTAGAGGGATATATAGGTCTCACACATCTCAAAATGAAATCATTCTTACTTTTTTCACAAAATAAACCTAAAACATTCATCATAACCCAAAAAAATAAAATGTGTTTCATAAACATCGTCCCATCATCACATAATCCATATAAAACAAATAGATATTTCATCATAAGAAAAGTGAATCTATGTAAATCATAGAGACATTATACTTGAAACATACACTTATAAAATAATGTCATCTTTAATGGAAAATGGTTTTGATAAAACAGTTGAAATGAATTCTTGAGGAAAATATCCTTTCTTCTTCAAAATCATTTTCTTTTCACAAAATTCCATGCAATTTTAAAAGAAAATTATTTTGTTGAAAACAGTCATAAAATCTTATAGAGTAAGCTTCATAAAAATGAGTTATCATGAAACCGTAAAAATATATTCATGCTATATAAGTTAAAAATAACATTCTTCTCGTACTTTTGTCTGAAAAGTCAAAAAGTACCTCTTATGGTAAACAAAAAAAAGATTCCTTCCATACGATGTGGTAAAAGTAAAAAAAAGGGAAAGAATGACTTTAAACATACATGGAAGAAAATTATAAATTTTATGAAAACTTTTTGAGAACATATGGATATGGATAATAAACATAACCCTAGTAAATACTTACGAATAAACAATCTCAGATCTGAATGAGATTGGAATAATTATCCCTTACCATAGGTCTGATTTTCTTCGTATGTGTCTCAAACTCTTGTATAATGATGTAAATAATGTAATTGACTTCTTCCAGAATCGTGCCCATTTTTATGATATCATATATGGTCATATTCTTAGATTCTTATCTTCTTATTAGTAATATTTCATTGCTACTTGTTATTAGGGTGTTTATTTCTTTTTTGTTCTTATGGGTGTTTTGTCAAATAAATTCTTATTATTCTTTTTAGGTTATAGATACGTCATTTCAAAAATGGTATTAGTGTAATATATATCATATTTATTCATTAAATGTATTTATATAATCATTATGCAATGAAGATCATGTAGAACGAGTCACATCACATCGTGGAGACGATAGGTCGTACGTACGCACGAGCGAGGATATCGGTCCCATGATCATGGAATTGTATTGAAGGGTATGTATACTATTTCAGAATCAATATAACATTAAAATAATCATATATAGCTATTCATTACACCATTATACCCATCCAAGTAAGTTGGTGGTGGAAACAGATCACACCATGGCGTGGAGACGGTATTCCGTACGTATGCACGCGCGGTGATTTCATTTTCTGTAGGATGGATAAAAGGTGAAATTGGGTTGTTTCGTATTTTTAATAACATATAAATATATGAGTAATACTGATGTTATTACTCTATAATTAATCAAACTAAATAAGAATAAGTAGATGAAGATATAAAGTTCAAATAATCGGTAACGAACATTACCTCTTCTTTGAAGCGACTCTTTTTAACCTCCTCTTAGCGAACTAAAGATGGTATTTGAAGAGGACCAGGACCTCTAGGATGTTTCTAGTAAAGTGGAGAAGAGAAATTGGCATGGGTTTTCTGAGCATGAATAATCAAAGTGGTGTGATGAGAAGAGGGAGGGGGTGCCCTTTTATAAGGGTGGAGAGTGGCACCCTTGGAAAAACTAAAAATATTATTTTATTATAAAGTCATATTCGGCTTTTAATAGCTCAAAATTGATTTATTTAGAAACTAAGTTCGGTATGGGTCTAAATACTCTCATCCAATATAATTTAGACAAGTTTAGGTTTCTGTTTTAACCATATCATTTAGATTTAACTTTAAGTTAAATATTTTACTTTTACAGTCTCTTCTTGTTTTCCTACGCTATAAGGTTAATAAACATACTATAACAAGCCAAACGAACCCCAAGTTTTTAATTATTAAGATATATAACATTATCTATGTCATTTGGATGAATCCTATATTTTTAGGAATAAAATAACAATTAATAATATAATTGTTTTTAAAAAACTATTTTATGCCAATTTTGAGACTATTTGGTAATTAATTTTTGTGAAAATTATAAAAACATGATTAGTTCAAAAACATTTTATTAAATCAATAATAACATGTCACATTAATCTATAAAATTATTTTAATTCCTAAAAAGTCTCAAATTATATTTATTTTGGTATTTAAAATATCAATTATGTTAATATTTCTTTAATAAGGTAATTACTGCATCATCATTTTGTCATAAATAAATTAAATTATTTAAAGTCTAAAAATTATAAATAAACTACCATTATGTAGGAAATATTTTTATATTTCTAATGAATATTTATAATAGAATCTATCTTATGTATAACCCTATATTAAAAAAATTAGTTATTAAACATTAGTTTTAACTATTTTGACTATTCTTTAAATAAAATAATAAAAAATGTCCTAATCTAATCCATGTGGACCTAAATGGTCATATTTTATTCCTAAGGTAGTTTTCGGTCTAATTAATCTTATCTAATAAAATGAGGACATGTTTTAAGGTAATAATAATATCATTTTTACCCTTAAATACCCTATTTACTTTTAACCGTGGTAAAAAAAGAAAAAAGTTACTATTCACAAAAAATTATTTTTATCTTATTGCACCAAATTTTTCACCTTGATATTAACCGTGTCTCTCGGATTTTTGAAATTCCATTCATATAAGAGGTAAAATTATGTTTTATGTAAATTTCCAAATTCTCCTTGGAGGTGGGTAAAAGACGGTGAAAAGTTCAATAAAATTTTTATATATCTAAAATTATTATAAAATGACTCCAATGAATTAATTTTAACATATATAGGTATTATGTATCAATTTTTGACCTAAAATAATTTTAAAATAAAATAAATAATTATTTAAATAAAAAGTCGGTTTTTAAATAGTAACCTAGTGTTTTCACTATTCATCAAAAATTGAATGTTTTCAGAAAAATACCAAAATTTTACCCTAGGCTAATTTCGATATTCTGAATCCAAAAATGAAGTCCATTTTAAAATATAAAATTTATAAAATTTCAAAAGGTGGGTATTACTATTCATAACGGCTAGTTTTAATAATATTTTAATTGCATATCGTTGTTTAGTGAAACTCGGTATTGCGTACAACGCAAGCTATCGAGGAAGGTCGTGATTTCCTGTAAAGAAAGCCAAGCCAGTGTTGTGTGTAGTAAAAGATTTCATTGATGGTAACAAAATATTTCTCATAAAAATCTCGGGTGTTACAAAGAGACTACAAATGATATATGTGATGGAAGAAATGATGAAGCTCAGTCAGTGCATTAAGAAGGTTGTGTAATGATTGTATGTTTATCAAGAATAATGTATGGTAATATGGAATAAAGAAAAATCTAAGTATTGTTACATTGTTGACATTTCTTGAGTTTTGAAAGTATATGATGAATGATACCGGTAACCATGAATGGTTATTCAGATATTTTTGGAAAATAGATGATGTGCACATAATGAAGGGATAAAGAGATAAAGAGATATTTCATAGTATTAATGAGCTCATGACAAATATAAGGACAAAATGATATCATGGTTTGTGTATAAATAATTTTTGGGATTTTGGAATGTGGAAAGAGACAACTTTGACAACATTCATGTTTTCAACTAAGGGTCTATGGTAATTCATGTTGCAATAGAATACATTATTAAGGAATTCACATGTTTGGAATGTGATCAACAAGACATATCGGGGAAAATGATGGTATTTCCATGCTTGATAGATGAAATTTCTAGTAATTGTTTTCTTTATACAATAATCTTGGATAGAAGTATTTTGGATAAGCCTCAAGATTTTAAATGGATTATGTTGGACATAAGTTAGTATTGCTTAAGGATAGAACTGTTTTCGATATTACAGATGGAATGTTATAATGATGTAGTTTTAGAAAAAGGGACAGCCTGCAAGACGGCCAACAACTCATAGTGTCGGACAAGGATGTGGTAATCGAACCCACATCCAAAGTGCGACAAACCTTTATTGCCTACCACTGGCCAACAGGAAGTCCATGATTATTATAAACTAGTTTTATTTTATTAAGCAGTATGATAGATGAATTATAAGTCCACTTTTGGAATCATATATGATTAACCTCACCATACATGGACTTATGTATTCGATAACTTTTGCTAACCATTTCTTTGAGACAGATGGAATGACCCATCATTCTATCATAGGATCTGCTAATACTTCAAGAATGACAAATTCAACTTCATTTCTTTAAGAGATGAAGAGGAAATTGTTCAAGGCACAAACACCAGTGAGAATGTACCGAAATAAAGTAAGTATTTCTTCTAATTCAAATTCTTCAACTTTAGGAAATGATATTGAAAATAAACTGTTGTCCTAGTTCTCTTATATCTGATGAATCAGTTGGTAACTTAGATCATCACAAATTTATGGCTTTGTGATTGTTGGCTTTTTCATAGCCATGTTCTCTACCACTCTCCATCAGAACTTGATGGTTAGATTTTTCTTCCATATCCATATTTCACCTGTGTTGTCCTATGTGGAAACCCAGTAGTGAGTTATTTTGGATAACCATTACGTTTCATAATTTAGTTTTTAAAGTTATGTTTTGGTATTCCTTTTTACGATGTGGGTTTCTATTAAAGAAAATTTAAAGTATTAAACCACTTATAACCCCGATAAATTTCGAGGGCGAAATTCATTTTAAGGGGGGTAGAATGTAACACCCAGAGATTTTATGATAATTATTCATTTTAATTTATTTGGTGTCATGTTTTTTATGCTACACCATGATTATCGTGTGCTATATGCAACACCGTATTAGCTTGCAGTATACGCAACACTATTCTTGGATTGTGTTACACACAATTTCAAGGTCATTTGATAGTAGTCATTCTACGCAACATTGAGTGTATATATATATATAAATTCAATGTATAAATGAAATATGGTTGGATTATATAATATGAAACAACAAATAAGTCTTTCAAAATACGCAACCCTAACTTGGATTACATTACATGCAATCGCAACCTTCCTCGATAGCGTGTGTAGTACGTAATACCGGGATTCACTAAACGATGATATAATATTATAATATTATTATGGACTAGCCCTTATAAATTTTATTAACCAAATTTTGAATTTTATAAAATTATTATTCATCTTACATATTTTCTAGAACATGGTATGAGAAAAAAATAATTTTTTCTGGTAAAATAAGTATTTTTCAAAAAATGCAGTTTTTCCACCTTTTGATGGTGCATCCACTTTATATCTAGTTTTTGACATGTTTATAAGTTCAATTTGACAAAATAAAATTATTCTTTGTAATCAAGATATAAAAATTTACTTTGGATAAATTTTTCATATTATTCTGCTAACATTCATATTTTAATGAATAGTAAAAACACGATATATTTTAAGTAAAAACAACTGTTTTCATCGCAATAATTTATATGGTTAGATTATCTGTTTAATTGGATTTAAAGTTTAATTATAATATATTTTTACCATTTAATCCAATGCTGGTCATTGGAATTAATTTCACTTTGAATTTGGACATAAACAAGTGTCAATCTTTTGATAGTTATTATTTTATAAAAACACGCTATTTGTTTTGATTACGAGAATTAGTTTTAAAATTAATTAATTCCACTTATATTTTTTGAATTTGGAAAAATTGAAATCATATTTGAATTCAGAATATCAAATATAGGTTAGGCTGAATTTTTTTTATTTTTTTGAAAAACTTCAGTTTTGATGAATAGTGAAAACACTATGTTTTTTGTTAAAACCGAATTTTTCTTTAAAAAATCATTTATTAGATTTTATTTATTTTAGGTCAAAATATATACATAATACTTATATAAGTTCAATCAAATTCATTGGAGTAATTTTATAATAATTTTAGATTTATAAAAATTGTATTGAACTTTTCACCGTCTTTTACCAACCTCCTTAGAGCTTTTGCAATTGTTCGTAAAACATAATTTTACCGCTTCTGTGAGTTGAATTTAGAAAATCCAAGAGAAACGGTTAATATCAAGGAGTAAAATGTGGTTCAATAAGATAAAAATAATTTTTGGTGATTAGTAACTTTTTACTTTTATTTACCACGGTTAAAAGTTAATAGGGTAATTCAAGGTTAAAAGAATATTATAATAATTCAAAATTAGCTTAACACTTGTCCAATAATTATTGGATGAGTAATGGCCGACCATGGGAAACCTTGGGTCGATTTGGGGACCCCATGGAGCCACTTATGAAAGACAATGACACATTAGATTAATTAATTTAATGTAAAGACAAAATTGACCCTAACCAAACTATTTTAGTAAATGAATTATTATATGGTGTTATATAAGTCATATTTTGGACTATAAATATTCATTAGAAAGATAAAAAGATTTACTACATAATGGAATTTTTTTCATAATTTCTAGACATCAAATGAATTAAATTAAATATGACACAATAATGATACAGTATTTACCTCATTAATAAATGATTTAAATAAATAAGATTATAATGATTAAAATATTATCCAAAACATGTTCAATTCTGATTTGATGGTTTTATTTCGACCATTATTCATCTTAAAATCATATATAATTATTTTTGTACCTTTGGAAACCAAAGATAAGTTTATAATAAAATAATATTTTCATACTTTCCAAAAGAGCCCCTCCTCCCCCTTATAAAAAGAGACCATTTCTATCCAATTCCTCACACCTCTCAAGACATTTGGATCTTCCAAACACTGAAAACATAAGCTCCATGCATCCCTATACTCCCACAAGAATCCTTACATTAGGTATAAGTCACTTCAATAAGTCCTTTTGGTTCAAACAAAAGGAAGTTACCCAAATTAAAGGTAATCGTTTCTCTTAAGTTGTTTTCTTTTATTCTACTTCTCCAACCCCTAAACTCTTTTTAATCCTTTATTTTGTAACAAAAAAAGTATCATAAACATAGTAGGATGTTTGTATGAGATGTTTTCGAACTACACTTATACATACCTCCATCTACATGATGAAGAACATAATGTTTCTGTGGATGGAAAACTAACTCCTCACGAAACGATGATTGTTCGATTTTCTCCTACCGCCTATCATGGTGGACATTATGATGGAAATGTATTTATATATAATAGGTATTATTTTTATTATTTCCTTATGAGTCATTAATTCCCAATTATATCAAGCCTTTATGGTTTCCATAGTGGGTAAATACGATAATCTCATTTAAGGAAGTGCGGACTACCGCCCCCTCAAAGTGATGTGTTTCATTAATTCCTTATGTGGGATGTATAAAGGATGTATTTAATGATATTATATATGATATTATACTAGAATTATAATATACCTGTGTATAATTATGTTTTAATTCCATTAAAATAATAAATATAAATGAAATTAGCATTCATGTGTACGTACGACTTACCGTCTCCATGAACAGTGCATTTCATTTCTTACCTCCATATGTTATGTAATATTATAAATACATGTATATGCTGAATATATATGATATATATGATATAAAAATCATGACTATAATTATGGAAATAATTTACCTTTGACCACATGAAAAACATGTAATTATAAGAAGTCCATTTTTGACTCAAGTACGAAATATCAACAAAACGAACATTATTAACTTAAATGGTTACATAATGTTTATAACATGGAAATAAGTTATATAAAAGTAATAGTAAATTTGAAAAATGTTCTTAAGAAAGTTGAAATTAACTTTGTTTTATTATTCAGGATATTAGAGAATGATCAATTCAAGTCAGACATTAGGTAAGGGAACTTCTTAGCCCAATTTCTGTTTTTTTGGGTTGATCTTATATTACTTGTTTATGTTGTTCTTTGATTATGTGAGAAATGAATTTTTATATCTTATCATGAATTTATACTTTCTTTATGTGACCTTACAGTTAATACACATAAGTGATCTATTTTATTTTCAAAAAGATCTTTGTAAGGGATAACTTTTCCAATCTCGTTTTTATCCAAGATTTTTTATTCATATGTATTCGCTGGGGTTATATTTATCATCCATGTTCCGGATATATAAAAATGGTTTCATGAATTTTTAAAGTCCTTTTTACCCATTTTTTACTTTTACTACATGATATGTAAGGAATCTTTCTTTTGTTTACGTTACGAGGTACTTTTTTGACTTTTCTAGAAAAAGAACGAGAAGAATGTTTTTTTAACTTATACGGCATGAATAGATTTTTATGGTTTCATAATGCCTTATTTTCATGAAACTTACTTTACAATATTTCATATTCATTTTCAATAAAATAATTTTCTTTTAAAATTTCATGGCATTTTGTGAAAAGAAAATGTTTTTGATGAAGAAAGGATATTTTCCAAAAGAATTCATTTAATGAGTTTTGTCAAAACTATTTTCCATATAAGATGACAATATTTAGTATGATTATGTTTCAATTATAATGTATATATGGTTTACATGGTCTCAAATTTATTATGATGAAATTATATCCATTTGTTTTATATGGATTATATTATGATGGGATGATGTTTATGAAACCCATTTTATTCTTTGGGTTATGATGAATGATTTATGTTTATGTCATGGCACAAGTTAGAAATATTTCATTACGAGATGGGTGAGACCTATATCTCACTCCAATGAATTGGGTAAAGGATTATATCTCATGAGATAGACATGGCTGGAATGGTACGTTAATTTGGTTCAGTAATACAGGACTGGAACGAGGAGTGAACTCGATTCAGAAAGGGACTTTGTCCACTAAGATGGTCTTGGAAGCAATTCCTGGGAAAATATGGAAATCATATCATGTTATTAATCATTTCCAAAATCACATGTTTTATTCTAATTATATTTTATCAGGATTAATGTTTCTTTATGATCTATGTCTTACGTATTTCCATTTTTATGTCATTTCTCAAGATCTTTATGTTTAAACATTGTGTTCATGTTTTTAAGTTAAAAAGTATATGGTTTGTTTTATTTTATCCATGCATACCCTTACTGAGAATTTGATCTCACCCTTTATATGTTTTCTTTTCCCCAAGATATAAAGAAAGGTTTTTAGGTATGAAAAAAAAGAGGAAGATCTTTATGTAAGATGTTGAAGATCTTTCACCATGATTAGAAGATTATATTTCGAGTTTCCAAAGACACTAAACTATTACGGTCCTTGTGTGTCTATTTTTGTTATGTATTTAGTATTCCACAAAATTAATGTAATATCCATGTACTTCAAGCATTAGGTCTCTACATTTATTGTTTCCATTGTGAGTAAACATGATAATTTCATTTGAGGAAGTGTGGACTACCGCCCCCTCAAAGTTATATGACTCATTCTTACCATACGTGGGACATATTAAAGAGGGAGTTAATGAAATTATATATGATATTGTAATTTAATTGTAAAATAACTATGTATAATTAGTTTTTCATTCAACTAAAATTTTAAATTGAAATGAAAGTAGCGTTCATGCGTACGTACGACTTACCGTCTCAATGAACGGTGCATTTCATTTCTTATCTTCAAATGTTATGTACTGTTATAAAAACATATATATACTAGATATATAATATATATATTAAATCAAAATCATTAAAATCCTTTTGTATATAATGTACTCTTGACCACATGGAGAACATGTAATTATATGGTGTTCATTTTTTACTCAAGTACCAAATATCGACAAAATGACTATTATTAACATAAATGATTACATATTGTTTATAACATGGAAATAAGTTATATAAAAGGAATAATAAACTTTAAAAATGGTTATTAATCATGTATTAAATAACTTAAGTTTATTATTCAGGAAGAACAAGGAACAAACAAGTCAATTCAGACCCGAGGTAAGGGATTTCTTATCTCACTTTTAATTTCGCGAGATTTCCATTGTTCGCCACTAATTTATATCATGTGGTATATTTTGTACTTCCATTTGATTTATATTATCATGATTATTTTTATGTTAATTGTATTATATGATTCATTTTGTGGTTATTAACTTTTTTTCATACGACTCAATTGATTACAATGTGGTAAAGGGTTTTATCTCACTTTTTATTCCCGTGAGATTCATGCTATATTGGTCACTATATCCTTTGTGTGGTGTATTTATTGGCCAATATTTTTACTATTTGTGTAATATAATTTCATTTATGGTTATTTACATATTTATTGAATGATCCTTCTTTCATCTGGTGTATGTTTTTTAAGTTACAAATTGGTAAGGGAACTTTTTAACCCAATTTTCATTCCTCATTTTATTCTTATAATTCATAACTAAGTCATGCTATGATTATGTGTGGAATAACTATTTGTTTATTTATGTTGTAATTTCCAATCCCATTTTTATGGATATACTATTAATACACTTAATCACTTCATTGATAAATCCTCAAGTCATCGATATGAACTTGATAAGAGTAATTTTAACTCAATTTTTATTCACTGAGTTAAACATCCAAGTCATTGGTTTTGTCTTAAAAAGAACATGTGTGAATTTCCTCTTAATGATTTGCAATGAATATCAAATCATATACAGTGTATTTATATTTTTCACACATTATTATGTTATTTATTTATCCTCAATCTAAAGATACCGTCTTTATAAGATATTTCGTCTCAATTTACATTCCATTGAGACTTTATTATTGTTATACACCAATTCACTCTTACATGGTGTATATATTGTCCATTTGAATATTATATCATGAATAACTTTATTCTCAGGATGTCATAAAGTTCTGATTAAATGTTATTCCTCAATTATTTTTATTCAAGTGTCTCTCATTTTGTTATAAACTCTTTAACTAAAATATCATTTTAAATGTTTTAATGATTTATTATACTAAATATTTATCATTAAAGTTCACGTTTTAAAAATGGTTTTAAGGATTTATTAATATGAACATTAATGTTTTCAAATGATAATTTATTTAAAATTTTTAAAGTGGTATGGGAAACATTTATTCAAAAATATATTTATTAACTGTTTTAAATGATTTTGAAAATGGTTTGATAAATCATTGATTATGTCAAAATATTTAAATGATATGATGTAATTGCAATGTGAAAATGTTATCTTTACTTTATGATTGTTTTAAGATTTATGAACATATTATGGTTTTTGGGCATTGATTACAAATACGGGTGGTTCCAGGATAATCCTAGGGTTGGTGAGCCCGAGATAGCTCTCCAATGCATTGGGTAACTTAATGGAGGTAAATGTTAATGTTTCTCCTAATAGATTTAGGGAATATACTATGATGGGTATTCCAAATGTGAATCCTTATGTAGCTGTGAAAGATACAATATAAGTATGTTATTAACTCCATAAGTTACCTTCATGATTTATGATTTATGTATGTTATTTATAAATATTATGATTTCATGAGGAATGTTATGATTGAAAAGAATATTTTCATATATTTTTATTTATTTATTGGATATTGTTTCTTTTAATTATTTTATAACCATTACTGAGCTTTTTAAGCTCATCAAATGTTTCTAAATTTGTTTCATAGGAAATAAAGATTAATAGGGTCAAGGGTGAGATCATGGAAAAGTCATGATGTCTAAAACATGGAACTATACATGTCTATATTTTTGAAGTGTTTTTATTTTATGAAAAATGAATACTATGTAGTAGTGTCTATATGTAATATTCAAGTTGTTATATAATAGTTAGGGCCTAATTCTCTGAAACTATAAACTTGAAAAGATCCTTAATGTGAATTCTTATCATAATTCATTATTATGTATTATTTAAGATCGGGTCCTTATAGTTGGTATCAGAGGTCAATTTAGATAACTTTAGAGGTTAGGGTGTTATTTAAGCATTAGTGACATAACCATAATGGTTATCATATTAGAAAGAGTCATAGTAATTTTATATAAATTGAACGAGTTTAAGATAACTTGGATAAGTATATTTTGTTATTTACTATCCTCATAAGATATTATATGATTATTTTAATGATATAATCACAATGACCTTTTTAGTTTTAGTAAATGGATGGATCTAATAGGTTCCAAATAACAGTGGATGTGATGAAAACTGTGACAGTTTTCTAAATGAGAAACTAAATGAAATGGGTGCTGCAATGAGAACTCTTGTGGTTATTCTCAGCTGACTATCTAGATTCATGATTAAAAACATGAACCTTCGTTATTTTTATATTTAATTGTATATGAGAGAAAAAAATACCTTTAAAATTTAAGGTAATAATCCTATAGGTAAGTATGTTCAAAAAACTATGTGTCATGGATGTGGAAAGAAACACCTAGGAAAATGCTTTAATGGGACAGGAAGATGTTGTAGATGTAGGAATGAAGGTCATAAATGAAGAACCTTCCATAAGAAAATGAAGCATCTAATTGACTATAGTAAAGGGAAAGTTTTTCTTTCTGATGGATCAATTTAATGTTTTAAATGTGGTGTGTATGGTCATTATACAAACACTTTTCTAACAAATAAGTTTCGAGAATGGGATCACCAGGATCGTACAAATTTTTGTTTACCAACACATAAAGCCATTATGATTGAGGATGAAGAAACTAACAATGACCAATTAAAGGTATATATTATTACATTACATATGTTTCGATATTATTGAGTCTTAGGATATGATTCATGATTTTGTTCGTAGGAATGATGTATTTTAGAATAAGTTGGTAAAGAATGGTTAATGGATCATGAAGAATGTTGAATGAGTGAGAAGTCAACATGTAATGGATTAAAGAGTTATGGGAGATTTTAAAATTATGAAATTCTTAGAAGTATTAAGGCCTATTTGATGATGTGATTACATTGGAAGACTTTTTAAAGAATGTATAACCCTGAGGTTTGAAATATGAAAATGTTATTCAAGGAAAAATTATCTTTTCTTCGGATGAGTAATGGTGGAATTTTATTTTGGAAGAATCAATGTTTTTATTATGGATATATGGTGATTTGGGTTATTTATGGAAATGATTAACCTATCATAGAGAATATGGGATTAGGTTAATTACACTTCTGAATGAGACTTTAAGAGTAGTCGATGTTTTTGGAGATAAATGTTAATATTTATTATGGAAGACTATGTCATAAAATCCTACTAGGTTTTGGGATTCAATCTTATATTGGATTATTTTGAATAATTTTAAGGATAATTGTATATTGAATGGTATTTATTGAACTTTGGGTATTCTGGATGAATTTTGGAGATTAAGAGTAATACATATTTTTATAAAGGATTATCCTTTTGTGGATTATCTGATCACGTACTAACCAATTTTGGTTTTGGTTAATGTATAAAGATAGGGAAAATATATGGTTCATATTTTTGGATCATGTTATTATCTAAAATTTTATTATAGCACATTCAATGTGAACAAGTCATCTTGAATACTCACCATTTGGGGAAAAGATGAGTTTGTGGTAGAATTGTATTAAAGAATGACACTCTACATGAAAATTAAGTATATTTCCTTACTATATTAGTCCAGTTATTAATACAATTATTTAACACAATGAAAATATTCTTGAAGTAAAAATCTTATAAGATCTCTTTTATCTTTATACTTTTACCCAACCACAAATTTATGGTATTGTGGTGGTTAACTTTATGTGATCAAGTTCTCTATCACTCTATATTAATCTATGAGTGTTATTTTCTATTCCATATACATGTTTTCATGGAATCCTAATATCTGCTGTCTCGGGTAACCTTTGTACTTCCATTCCATTAATTTAAGGTGATAGTTTTATTGACTCTTTTTAAGATGTGGGATTTTCAATGATGTTTATGAGCCCAATTTTAAAATTTCAAGGACGCAATTCCCAAAAGGGGGAAGGATGTAAGATCCCATGTAAATAAAGAATATTGAATTTTCAAATTTTTTAATATTTGTAAATTAATTATTAATTTTACTTTAATGCGGATTCTATGTTCAATGGCGTACCCGATACACAACAACGAGTTTCTTTGAAATCTTATGTTGCACACAATGTTGAGTTATACTGGAAAAATAATATTATATTATTTTTATTTATAGTTAATGCCTAGCTGTTTTTTTATCATGAATGGACAGAACTAACTAAAATATAAATATACATGTTTTTTAATGTTTTTACTTTTATACAATAAAATATAGAGGCTTAAAATGTGAATGAATCTAATTTTGAGCATAAATACTCTAATATTCTTTAAAAGGTTGACTTACCACCTTTTGATGGAGAACCCTACTTAAATATATTTTTGGTAACTTTTATATGTTTTATTTGAAAAATTAAATTGTTATTTTGAATTGGATCATTAAAATTTACCTCGGGTAAAAGTTTGGTATTTTTTTGACAAAATTCATTTTTTAATGAATATTGAAAATATTGTATTTTAATTCAAATATGATTTTTAATCTAATTAATTTATATGGTTATATTATCATTTTAATTGGTTTTAAAGTGTAATTATATTATATTTTAACCATTTAATCCAATGTTGGTCATTGAAATTAACTTCACTTTGAAATTGGACATAAACAAGTGTCAATCTTTTGAGAGATATTGTTTCTTAAAAACGCGCTATTTGTTTTGTCAACGAGAATTAATATTAAATTAATAAATGAAACTTCTATGTTTTTAATTTTGTAAAATAGAAATTATTTTTGAATTCAGAATATCAAATATATCTTAGGCTGATTTTTTGGTATTTTTCTCAAAAAAATTAATTTTTGATGAATAGTAAAACCACTTAGTAGTAGTTAAAAAATTGGATTTTTCATTTAAATGAAATATTACCTATTCTGGGAATTTAATTTCGAAAATCATACATACATGTTTATTATTATTATGTAAAATTTGGTTCAATAAGATAAAAATCATTTTTGGTGAATACTAACTTCTGACTTTTGTTTACCGCAGTTAAAGATAATATGGAAATTTAGAGAAAAAAGAATATCATAATAATACTAAATTACTTTAACACTTGTCCTAAACTTATTGTTTGATTTCATGGCCGACAATGGGAATCCTTGAGTCAATTTTGGAACCCCATGGAGGCACTTAAGAGTGGTAATGTCACTTTATTTTAATTACCTTAAAGTAAAGACAAAAATGTCATAAAGAAATATCTTTTAGTAAATTAATTTGTACATGGGGTTATATAAGTTATATTTTTGACTATTAATATTATTTGGAATTATAAGAATACTTCCTACATCATGTTATTTTTTTATAATTTTTAGACATCAAGTAAATTAAATTACATATGACACAAAAATGATGCATTATTTACCTCATTAATAAATTATTTAAATAAATGAGATTATAAATATTTAAATAACATTCACAACCTGTCTAATTCTTATTGGATGAATTTATTTAGACTATGAGTCATCTTATATTTGAGCTTAATGTGTTTTTTATCTTTAGAAAATGAAAATCATTATATAATAAAATAATATTTTCACACATTCTTAAAGAACCCCTCCTCCCCCTTTTAAAAAGCCCTCAATTTTATCCCATTCGACACGCCTATCAAGACCCATGGCTGGTCTAACCCCTGACCAAATAATCTCTCAGTATCCCTATATTACTCTTACAAGCCCTACCTTAGGCATTAGGCACTTCAAGAAGTCCTTCTGGTTCAAACCAAAGAGTGTTACCCGAATTAAATATCTTAAATTATTTTCTTTTATTTTACTTATCCAAACCCTAAAATATTTTAATTACTTTATTTTAAAACAAAAACATCTTCGTAAATATAATAGGATTTTTTATGAGAATTATTCTAACTAAAATTATACACACCTCCATCTAAGTGGTAATGAACATACAGCTTTTGTGGATGGAAAACTAACGCCTCACGAATCATTGATTGTTCAATTATCTCCTACCACCTATTATGGTGGACATTAGGATGAAAATATATTTATATATGATATATATTATATTTATGTTTTCTTTATTCTTCTTTATTTTTAATTTATAGCATACATTTATGGTTTCCATTATGATTAAATGTGATAATCTCATTTGAGGATGTGCGGACTACCGCCCCCTCAAAGTGATATGACTCGTTCTTACCATACGTGGGATATATAAAGGATAGAGATATTGAAATTATATAAGATATCATACTAAAATTATAATATAATTATGTATCATTAAGTTTTTATTCAATTAAAATATGAAATAGAAATGAAAGTAGCGTTCATGTGTACGTACGGCTTACCATTTCCATGAACAGTGCATTTCATTTCTTATCTCAAATTGTTATGTACTATTATAAATACATGTATATAATAGATATATATTATATATATGATATCTAAATAATTTATATTATTTTGTAGATAATTTACTCTTGAACACATGGACAACTTGTAATTATAAGCTATTAATTTTTTACTCAAGTACCAAATATCGAAAAAACGATCATTATTAACATAAATGATTACATATTGTTTTTAACTAGGTAATAAGTGATATAAAATGAATAATAAACTTGAAAAGGGGTTCTTAATCAGGTATAAATTAACTTATGTTTATTATTCTGTAGGAACAAGGAACAAACAAGTCAAGTCGGACAAGAGGTAAGTGATTTCTTATCTCACTTTTAATTCCGTGAGATTTCCATTGTTCGCCACTAATTTATTTCATGTGATATATTGTGTAGTTCCAATTGATATATATTATCATGATTCTATTTATTTTCATGTTATTAACTGTTTAATTTGGTGGTTATTAACTTTTGTTCATACGACTCAATTGATTACAACGTGGTAAAGGGCTTTAACTTACTCTTTATTCCCATGAGATTCATGCTATATTTGTCACTATTTCCTTTTTGTGGTGTACTCACTACCCATGATTTGTACACTTTGTGTAATATACATTCATTTATTGGTATATACATCTTCATTCAATGTTCCTTATTTCATGTGGTGTATGTTTCATAAGTTACCAAATCGTTAAGGGAACTTTTTAACCCAATTTTCATTCCTTGGTTAATCTTATAATTCATAATTATGTCATGCTATGATTATTTGTGGAATCACTATTAGTTTATTTATGTTGTAATTTAAACTCCCCGTTTTGTGGATATACTTTTGATACCCATAATCACTCCATTGATAAATTCTCAAGTCATCGATATGAACTTGATAAGTGTTATTTTAACTCAATTTCCATTCATTGAGTTAAAGATCCAAGTTAATGGTTTTGTCTTAAAAAGAACATGTGTGAATTTCCTATGATTTATTTACACTGAATATCTAATAATATTGAGTGTATTTATATTTTTCACACATTATTATGTAATGGATTTATCTTTTATCTAAGGATACCATCTTTATAAGGGATTTCGTCTCAATTTACATTCCATTGAGACTTCATTGTTGTAACGCACCAATTCTCTCTTACATGGTGTATATACTATCCATTGGCATATTATATCATGGATCCATTTATTCTAATGATGTTATAAATTTCATATTAAACATTATTCCTCAATTATTTGAATTCAAGAATCTCTAATTTTGTTAAAAACTCTTTAACTAAAATATCATTTTAAATGTTTTAAAGATTTATTATTCTAAATATTTCTCAATAATGTTCATGTTTTAAAAATGGTTTTAAAGATTTATTTATATGAAAATTCATGTTTCCAAATGATAATTTATTTAAAAGTTTCAAAGTGGTATGGGACACTTTGATTTAAAAATATCTTCATTAAATGTTTTAAATGATTTTGAAAATTGTTTTATAAAGAATTTATTATATCAAAATATTTAAATGATTTTTTGTGATTAAAATGTGGAAATTTTATCTTTCCGTTATTCTTGTTTTAATTGTTATGAATATGTTATGGTTTTTGAGAATTGTTTACGTATATGGGTGGTTCCATGATAAACCTAGGCCAGGTGAGCCCATGATAGCTCTCTAATGCATTGGGTAACGTGACAGAGGTAAACATTAATGTTTCTTTTAAGAGATTTAACTAATATACTGTGATGATTATTCCAAATGTGGCTCCCTATATAGCTTCGATAGCTACAATGTAAGTATTTTTGAATTCTATAAGTTACCTTTATGATTTATATATTATGTATGTTATTTATAAATATTATGATTTTATGATGAATGTTATGATTGAAAATTATGGTTTCATAGATTTGTATTTATTGATGGGATAATATTTATATTCATTATTTTATAACCCTTAATAAGCTTTTTATGGTCATCCCATGTTTTGAAATGTTTTTCATAAGACATAAAGTTGAATAGGGTCAAGGATGATATCATGGAAAAGTCATGCTGTCTAAAACAAGGAACTAGACATGTCTATATTTTTCATGATTTTGTATTTTATGAAAAATGGGTACTGGGTAGTACTTTCTACATGTAATATTCAAGTTCTTATGTAATAGTTATGGCCTAATTATCTAAAACTTTAAACCTGAAAAGATCCTAAATGTGAATTCTTAACATAATTCAAGATTATGTAATGTTTAAGGTCATGTCCTTATAAAAGAAATCCCAACAAAGTAAATTCAAAACCACAACCTCCAAATCCAAGACCTCTACCCCAAATCTAGAGAACATGATATAAAATCCATCCCAAATGGTTATAGTATACTCCAAATTCACTTTTCTAGGAAACTATTTATCAACCAAATGACCCTTAATAGCATGGATAATATATGGGACACCCCAACATAGAGAGGAAACCACCATATTGTTGTATTTATTAAAATTCCTTAAAACATATATTCTCTATAAAACCTCCTTAAAACTCTCTTCCATTACCTCTATAACCACAAATATTTAATGCATAGTTCTATAAAAAATCCATAATAAAAATTATATTTCTCTCAACTGATTCTCATTATTAAGAATCAAGACCAATCTGAGATTTAAATAAAGGACCATCAAAACCAAACGTCCCATGTGAAACTTCTCACATAGGATAAATTCCATCTTGAAAGAAAGAAGTAAATAAGATAAAATAGTCACTAAAATTATATTTATATATATTATTATCAATATCATTTTTAAAAATAAACCCTATATAATTATATATTGATCTTATATATGTGACTGTCACTACACCATATATTCTGATGATATTTCATGCTTGTATAAGAACCATACTAATTTAAAACTGTCTCCTAAATCACTTTCACCTAAATATATTCTATCTTAATATGTTATTCCATAAAAATTGAAGTTCCAATATATAATTCACTTTACCTAGCTAATATATTACCTAAAAAGGTATAATAAACCACAAATAAATCTTATCACCTCTATCCAATCATTGATTCCTATGATGTGGATGAACATTTAGAAATATCTTAAAATCAACTTTGAATCTTAGTGGTATCCTACTCTAATTTGAAATGATTATTGATGATCTTTAGAGGATATTATTTTCCCATGAACTATTTGAACAATTTGTTTCATATATTAAACTAATCCTGGTCTAATAGATTATATTTCCCTTGCCTCATTTATGTATAAAGGTAAATTTTCTAGTCATTTACATAATGGATTGAAAGGTTCCATGATAATAGATGATTTATAAATTTCATTGGGCTAATCTCAATCAAGGGTAAATAATTTACATATGGTCTTAAGAAATATAGGATACTTTCACAATTTAGATCCTTAAATATTGTTATATTTATACCTATTTCCCCATGTATATGAGGATGAAATCTTTTACTGAATCATTATAGATATATGAAATCGTATTACAACCCCTTCCACACTATTGAGGTGAAACATGTATCTCAATTAGAAATTATTACTCTGGGAACACAAAAAATCTAATAACTACTTTCACATGTTTTATATCTTACACATTAATTTTAATCCACTAATTAATTGACATGTAGTGAGATGAATGAGTCAATAAATATATAAAAACCAACCGGAATCATATAATCCTAATTACTGAGGAAATCATATTAATAGAATCTATATATATGTCATATTATATCAATTGGGTAATATATATATGTTATAAAAATATAACTAGAGATGAATGAATAACTTTAACCCTTTCATAAAAATGTATTTCAATACATATAATCCACTAAACCATTTATAGTATCACCCTAAAGGTAGTCCTATAATGCATGATAGATCAGGGAAATACTGTGATGCACTACTCAAGGAGAGTTATAGAACTCCCATAATATAGCCTCTATGATTTATTTAGGTATAAATTGATTTTCAATAAATAAAACATAATCTCAATAATTCTTTTACAATCCATCAACAACAACACCATGAATGATAAAATATTTATAATTATATAGATTAAGGTCTCAAAACTAAGATTCCATCACTTTTTTATCTTTTAGAATTAACAAATTTAACCATCATCTTCTTCAAAATCCAATAATAGATCAGAATGATTCTCTATAATCATTTATTCTTAAACTAATTCCCCAACAACATCAACAACCAACATCCTCCTCAGAGCATTGACCACTATGTTTTTTATATGGGTATATGAAATCATAAAATTATAATATTTAAGAAATCTCACTCACATTCATTAATAAAGATTCAAATATATCTATGAGAATATATTTGAAAGCTCATGGGATCAATAATGAAAAGTTCTTCCAAAATATAAAATTCTTCATAGATTTAGCATAACAACCATAGTTATTAACTCAATAAAAATATTATTATTGTTGAATTAATTATATCATAATTTTTGGATTTGTGGGATATAACATCCATTGATTTAATCAACACACCCCCAATCAAGGATGTGAAACATCATACCAAAACTAAAAAATGACTCTTCATGTCAGAAAAATATAGTGGTTATAGTCAACTAATCCTTAAATTATTAAAAAAAATATAGGCATTTTCAATTATAATTCAATAATTACCCATTCCTGGGAAAATTTTATAAGGGATATGAAATCTGAGATAAATCAAATACAAAAAACAGTATAATATATAGCTAACCTGAGATAACTATACACCTCAAAAACATTCATTATTGTCTTACAAGATTCTAATTCATCAATTTAAGATGGTTTAATAGCTATTAAATCTTATTAAATAACATGCTCTGGGAAACGAACATACTACACCCAAAGCATGCACTTTAAAATATTTTCATACAACTAATATTGATGAATAAGTTCCCAAAAAATCCATAAATATATAGCATTAACCTCCTTAGTCCCCACATAAACCAGATATTTTCAATAAAAATCACAAAAATGTAGTCATTATCAAGACGTAGCATATAGTCCTTCAATCCCATAAATTATTTTATTACATTGGTAACTCCAAGTGAAATCATTATCAAAATAAAGTTTCCATGAAAACATTAGAATGAAATCATCTAGAAAACTTCTTCCTTAACCCTCATTTTCTGATACCTGGTTCATAAATTAATCTTTTAAATCTAACGAGTTCAATTTAATTAGGGGAAAATAATTTATCCTTGATAAGGGATTTTGATTACTCACTTTTACGTGATTTAATTAGAAGTACTCAATGTATAACCTGATACATCCATCAATATTCATAGATAAAATCACATAGGAACACCTATGGAGATAAACTAGGGTGACTAAAACCCTTCTATAGTATATCATCAATATAAATAAAAAATCATGAAGCATAGTGGGTGTTATCTAATAACTCTGAATTAATATCCTAGTTGTTTATATATATAGCTTAGTTCCAAATTTTTCTCTCGCATTGGTGGAAAACTAATAATCATCTTAAGAAACACATCAGTGAAATCTTTCACCACATTAGTAAACTCATTCAATTATAACTCAAATTAAAAAATAATTAATCTTAAAAATTAAGAATTTTTGTTCGTTGATTAACATACCATGTTATATTATAGTGATTATTCTCCCAAATAAATGAAACATGGTAATTATTTAATATTTTACTAAATGTTTCAAATCTATACCATGTATGACATGATTTGGTTTCATGTTTAGTAACACTAAATCCCATTTTAAAGAGTTTCCATAGAACTCAAATTCGCATTCATAGGTCACATACTCTAAATAAAAAATAATCTTTATGAGTATAGAAAACTGAAGTGGTTGAAAAATCCTTTCGATGAATATATTTATACCAAACACTAATTTAGAAATTATAAATTCATTTGATTCATAATAATAAAAAATCACATTAAATACTTGAGAATATATAGATCATAAATCTCATGATCTAAGGTCCCACTAGCCCATTAAATAACACAACATGATTTTAATCATGAAAATCATCATTCCTTCACTTCCCTATATTCCTACCACATTTCTTCAAATAATTACCTAGTTCAAAAGTATAAGGGATATTACTACGTTGAAATCCACCACTATCACACTATACATGTGGTCTATTCTGTTGCTTTTAGTATTACCAATTAAACATTTGAGACTATTTTTATTATTAATGGGGAGTCATTCCACCATGATACTGTTATATATTTCATGATAAATAACCATGATAATGGATATAGGAACTCTTGATTCATATGCCTTTATATGAATATAAAACCACATCATCTCCCACAGTTGTGGTGTTTAAACTCCCAGCTATAGAAAATCAGGAATAAGGAATCCTATGCTACCACCCCAACTATCCTAAAACCAATAACCCCTCTGATAAAACTCAAACACACAGTACACTTTTATATTATTCATCACAAAAAACTCCACTAATATACTATAATATTTTCTTAATGATCCTTCCTTTTTGGGTATTTATTAATATGTCATTAGAACAACAGGAGTAATCAACTTCTATATTTTGGGTAATGTTCCTCTCTTAAATTGGTGATTTCTTCTGGCCTTATAGATGAAAATCATTAGAAAATATCAAAAAAATGTCATAATATTAAACACATGTTCTCAAACATCATAAAAGTTTTTATTGAATATATAATATATCCTACCAATTCTCTAGTAAAATAGTTTTATTAGGAAATCCATCCCTAAACCGCTATTAATTATGTCCCCACATCACTATAGATATTTTATGTTTTCCCATATTTATGATCCACCACTACCATGCCATTATATATAACAAAATAACTACTATTAGAAACTAATGTTTCTAAACCGTCTAAATTAGCTTGAAGGAAATTTACACTTCATCCAAAAACTTTTATTTTTTGTTATAATAAATATATGACTGAAACCATGGAACTATCCATCACATTAACTCACATATAGAAACTCTACACACCTCTGATATTACTTGTTCCACCCTGGACAAGCCACCATAAGTGCCTCATATATCATTTCTCCCTATACCTCATGATTCCAATGTATGTGTGGTGTAACTACATAAAAACAAAATTCATATCCAATGAATGATGTGGATATCCATAAATAATATCAAATCAGTCATAGAATTTTTTTTAATAGAATACATATAAACATATTGAGTAGATATTATATAGTGTACGAAACATATCCTCTACAACCACCTTTCTTAAAATACATCATTTACTTAGTAATGATCAATAGGAAATCCATGGACATTATTGAAATTTTAAGTGTCCATTGTGTCCCCAGTCAATACCTCTTATACATTTCACATATTAGGTTCAAGTAGTATTACATGATTAAAATCTATTAAATCCTTACAATTTCTTACTACTGGATCTTTTCTTCCAAATATAAAAAAATATATTATTTGTAACTAAACTACATAATATAACGGTAAAGGGTCATCTTCGTAGGGATTGAAATATAGTGATATTCAAAAAAAATTAAAATTTTAACAAAGGAGACAAATATAATATATGCACATAAGAATAAAATTCTAAAAAATGATGTGGGTGTGAAATGACGTGTATCATTGAAAAATTAGACACAAATATAAGAAAATATTTCTCAATTTCATTAAAGTAGAAATGGGATAAAACAATTAACAAACTAGGTACAATAATATTGATTTTAATTAATGAAATATATTTTTATTAATACATCAACATTAATCATTATTATACATAAATATCAAAAGAAATGAAGTTGAATCAACATACTAATTCTCAGAAAAAACAATTCTACTAGCTTTATACATAATGATTATTAAGATGTAGAGAATATGAGTTATCAACATTTTATAATTAGAGTTATTTTGATGAATCCTAAAAGGTAAGTAAATCACTTACAGTCACCCATTGATAGATTATTCAGTGAAAAGGTGATCATAAAGTACATGAAATGAACAACAGGAAAAATAGATTTCACATTGTCATTCATCAAATTATTTCCCACATCAATTTATTGATCTATTGGTGTTATATTATTTTGTTTTACACTACAGAAATTTTTATTCTCTAATTAAACTAATCGGTTTATCATCAAAAAATAAATTTAATAATTAATGTGAGAAAAATATCCAATAATAATAATATAAAATCACTAAAAATATGTAAAATAATAAAAACAATTATTAATTTTTTTCAATCCTCTCCACAAAATAAATTTAATTATACAACCTCATGAAAATGAAAAAATAATAAAAATAATATACATAAGGATTAATTTATATAAATAACGGGAATGATTATGTAGTCTTCTCTATCGAGAGGATCTCTTACTGTTCCAACTCTCTCAAAAATCACTCTAGAATCAACCCCTCTTAAAATTAATTTCACTGCCTAGAAATCAATACCTTGAAAAATGAATCACCACCAAATATGAGTAACCTATTATATTCTACCACTATCATAGACTATTGTATTCCCTATGGAATTGGAAATATATAATCTATAAATATTTATCATCTTCTTCATCATAACTCTAGAAAACCCATAACAGATGGCACTCCCCCACATGATCCCATGTTAGATTTCGGTGAGGAGGACATTGTAACAATCATAGAATTATTCTTTTATTAATATTGTCCTACAATTTTTAGCATCTTCCCATGATCATTCAATGTCATTAATATTTTATTACTATGCTATTTTTATTTTTATTTGAATAAAATATGGTTTCTTTTATAGATAGTGATGTCTCTGAATGAATCTCATGTGGATTGTTCTACACTTGAATAATTCTTGCATAGATTCCAATGATTATTAAAATAATCATTACATGACTGACATCAACTATTCTATATCAATAAAGTTTCTCCTACACCACTTACTTGTGTAACCCAATGGTACCTTTACATATAACCCAACCATAGAAATGACTATTATGCTTCATCAGGCAAACATATTCATATCAAAAAAATATTACATTATGGGAAGATATGAGAGCTTCTTTGCATTTAAATAGGTGTGAGATATTTTGTATCCCAAAAATATTTTATTTTGGACAAAATCCTTTTAAACAAAAACATAATAATTTCATATATCGTCAAAAATTTAGTATATGGTAATTCCTATTAATAAATAAGAAAAACTTTTGAATTATTATTGATATATAATAAAATAAAATCTATCTGTAAAGAATCATTGACTAGATATAAATAAAAAATTTCATAATTTATAAAAACAATTAACATAACATAGTTATAATAAAAAAAATTATACACTAGAAATTTTTATTTTCGAAGCGGAAACCAATCAATCCACATTTAAATTATATTTGAATTAAAATTTCACCAAAATCATAAAAAATCATTAAAAGGTACACAAGAATAAAAAAATAGAAAATTCATCAATTTAGCATAAAAATTTGAACTAAATATTCTTATAATTATATTTTTCACAATAAAATGATCAAGAATCAATAATATTTAAAACACAAATCATTTTTTATGCAATCAAATATTAGATTATATTTAAAACACTATGGTCTAAATTTTTATTAAATACAACTATAAAAAACCCACACATAATCTGTTTATTAGCCTCAAGTAATTAATATAATATACTGAGAAAAGTGGAAAACAATTTTAAAAATCATTAAGAAATTTCTACATTGTGATATGATTCCTAATTTTTTTCCCACTATAAAATATCTTATGCAAGGATGATTGATCCTCTATAAAAAAATATTAAATATACTGAAATATAGTTTTGAAAAATATAATCAAATTTATAATTTATCAAAAGTGAATTAAATCAATACATTTTTATATTTTATTTTTCCCCCCAAACATATATTTCCATAAATATATAGAACACACAAATAAAACTATTTAACCCATAATTTGTATCTAAATATGAAGATTACCCCAAAAACATTATAAATGACTTAGAAAAGCTAAACAATAAAATCTATTATAACTAAAAAAATAGATTCATCAAATTTAAATAGGAATATATTATCCAAATATTAGTAGTTATTTTCAATAAATAATTGAATTTATAATTTATTATTCTAAATAATGTAAAAAATAAAATAAAATCTAAATTATAAAATGTTGTCATGTGATTTCCCCAATGCAATATTTTTAAGACAGAAATTAAAAATATAATACATGATACACTCTATGGACGAATAAAAATATTTAACCACATCAATATAAGAAAAAAAATCCTTCTAATTCATAAAAATATTTTCTCACAAATCATGAAAACAACAACTCAATAACATACAATTTCATAAAACATTGAAAGAAATTTTGATGAGTACACTTGAAAAGAGTTCAGCATATAGAAAAACACTTACCCTTCACCCATATAGAAAACACAATAATATCCTATATTTCGATCTCTATAGTGGAAGAGATAATTAATAGTAAAGTCTCAAAATGGTTCTTTAATTCAACTACACAAAACATGTTACATGATCACAATAATTCTAAAAATAGTATTATTTTAAAAATTCCATAACTAACGGAAATTATATTTAGGGTTCAAATGAATATTCATAGTTAAATTCCACTAATATATTTAGTATAAAATAAAAGAAAGAATAAAAGGCACTAATATAGATATTCTAAATATTTACATAATCCTTAATAAAAAATTCCAATAAAATTTATTGAAAACTTTCAAGGTATCCGGTATTATATTTGGAAAATAAAATTCTAAAATGTTATAAAATAAATAAATTCATTAATTTTTATTATTACGAATGTTAAAAAAAATTATAACTATCATTTATAACAATATATGCCATATTTTCTTTCTCCCAATAAAGATCCTATAATAATATAAATAATTAGTCATTAAATGTAAACATTTAAAATCAATAAAGTAAAACCAAGAAAAAAGTGAGAATATGTGTTACTGAATTTATAATACATTGATGAAAGAGGTGTTTCAGTTAATATATAAAAAATATATTTTCAAATTCAAATTATAAAATAGATTACGGGGAAATAATTTTTCTTCTTTATCCATATTTAATGATGAATAAAAAAGGGAAAGGGATTATTTATTTAAAAAAAACCAAAATTATTTAACCATGGGTTTTCTCCCATGCCAAAGTAGATTTAAACTGTCCAACAATATGTCATTCATAAAAGTATAAAGATATTAAAAAGTAATAAGTAATGTATTTTTTGGTGATTTGTTAATTTCCATCAAGTGAATTACAACATTAATATCTATGAATTTCCCAACACCAATATCTAACATTATCCTCAAAAATTTATCGATGAAATTGAGATGAGATATTTTATCCACTCATATTACCATTCCAAAAACATCACAAATAACTCTCAATGGAGGTAAAAATAGCCTATAAAAATATCTTATATAATAAAAAACATCTTCAAAATGTCCCCACACCATAATGGCTTCCAAACTCTTAAGGAAAGGTATATAAACTTTTTTAACCGACCCATAATCTCTAAAACAATACCTCAAGTATATAATAATAAAAGTTTCCTCTCAATTTTATCCATTTATGGATAAATTGGGCCCTCTCTATTACTTTAGAAATATTTCTTCATGATATGTGATTGGAAATAAAATCTTGTGATGAAAAAATTTTGAAAATAGAATTAATCCTTTTATCCAATTATGAAATTATATAATGATTATCACATAATAAATTTACTAATATAAGAGAAACATTTTTTATAAATACCAAATTATAATGACTAGCTTCATTTTCTTCTTTGGATATTAAAGCTTTTAGGCCCTCAAGTTTACATCAAAACCTAGTATAATTGGATTTTATAACATATGATATATTATGTGAATCTTATATTACTAATTTTATTAAATGGGAGATTATATATTAAAAATAAGAGGATATCATTATTATATAAAATAAAAAATAAATAATTTAAGTATATTATATTTATTTATATTGGGTAAATCTATTATTCTAAAAAATTAGCCAATTAATTGTTTCATTATGCCTCTGTATCCTTTCAAATTATTTACTAGATTCATATTCAAAAATTTTGACTCTAAAGTTATTAACAACCAAGACTTGTATTATTTTCATATAATATTATTAAGTATACTTACTAATCTTATCTAAAAATATCTATATCCACATAATTAATATGAAAGGTTCCTTAAAGTGTTGATTTTCTAAAAACATTGAAAAAATATTTTTTACCTCCAAACTAAAAAGTACTATTACCGAATGAAATAATATTATTATATTTAATTTTAGAAATAAAAATCTTGGAAAAATAATTGATACCTTCTTATCACACTACCACTTAAGAAGAATGAAATTAAAGGTTATTTTTATTTGTATTATATTAAATAAAATTTTATCCACCCTCCCAATAGGTTATGTAAAGGACATATCAACCACCTAAAGTTAAATTGATTTGTATTTAAACACCCTAAGACCTAATTTATAATGAAAAGTGTAAATAATAATATTTAAATGAGATCCTAGAAAAATTATCAATTTTTTTCCTCACATTTTTCAATATTATGTTATATGATAAATATCCAAGTGTCTTGAAATTTTGGAGGTATTTTCCTATAAAAAATGGGATTACACTACTCAATAATGTTTATTATTTCAAACTCAACCAGGTTCCCCTCATTGGGAAAATATAATTTGAGAATTTTTATATAATATAAAACTGTATTCAATGCCTCTATAATAGGGGTATTCATGTTGATTGTTTTAAACATCTCATGGAAGTATAGATAATATCTCTCATTAATTTTTTGTTTGAGCCTTCTTGGGTATGGAATTATAGATTCAATTTTTAGAAAAACATGTTGGTTCCTTAATTTTATCTCATCTTCAAATTAATTATTTTATTATTTTATTATTTTACAATATCCTATTGCATTTTATTTCTTTAGTTGTCCTTTTTAGTTTTAATATTTGTTATCACTTCTAGTTAGACCTTAATATCATCTTTTCTTGATTTATATCTATACTTTCATACATATAATCACTCAATACTTTTGTTTCATCTTTCATATCTATTAGTAAAATTTATAGAATCTTTTCAAACCAATTCCTATTTTTTTATACGTATAGTTTTCTTGGGGTTTTATTTCACGTGTGCTTAGATACTAACCCATATCACTAATAGTCATGTGTTTTTGAATTAAACTAATTAAAACAATAAATTATGGATCATAGGTTTAGATTAATAATTTTTTTAATCATATAAACAAAATAATTTTTTTTCATCCCATTTTTTTCTTTTTGAAATAAATGCTTAAACCCTATTTTTATATTTATATTTTATTCTTGAATTATTTAGGAATATAGGGGTAATATGTTTCCTAATAACACAATATTATTTACAACATATGTTTTCATTGTTTCAGTGGAAACAATTTTACTCATTTAAAAACAATTAACTACTATATTGTATCCTAAGACAATATCTAGAAACATTAATGTTTTTGTATGACTAGGAAGTCATATAAATGTTTGAAGAATAGTTTTCAGAATTTCCAATCATCCAAAAGTAATAAAAACATTTATAACTGTTTGATCTATGTTTTGAAACCTAAAATGATATAAGATCTTGTTTTTTATACTTAATTAAATATTGTGGGTTTTTATACATTTTATTTTATTTGGAAGTCATTTCCTATATTAAATAATAATTGTTATTATTAATATTAATGTATCTTCTCCTATATGGTCTTTGTTAATTGTTAATTGGAAGAGTATTATAGAATTTTTCTATCTCTATTTCTCTATTATTTATGTAATTACCTCAAATATATTTTTCAACCAATTTTTTACATAAAGGTAAAATACCTTCAATGAAATTATTAATATTTATATGAGAAGGAAGTCAGTGATGATAACATAGCCTAATAAGGTACCTAAAAATCTCCCTTACATTAAGACCAAAATATCCTTTTTCCTAATATAAATTAGTAATTATGCTTTTATGTTTCCTCTTTAATATTTTTAATTATATTTTAATGAAAAAGGTGTTTTAAACTTGTCTCTATGTGTCAAAAATATTTTTTCAAGTTGGATAAAGAAAATATTTTCATTCCCATAAACGAAAAAAAGGAAACACCTTTATTTAAATATCATTATCCTCTATCTTTTTTAGTGAAATCTATTATAACACATTTTAAAAGTCCCTAATTAGGGCTACATAGTCCATATTTAGAATACCATTGGTATAAAGAAATAATGTTTACCTATGACTATTTCTGCTCACTACTATTAGTTCCTTAGCCATTCTAATGCATGACTCATTTCCACAAATAATGAGGATTTTATACTCCCTCATTATAGGCTTCTTTAATTTATCTTTAATTATTTATTCAATTTTTTGAGTATCTATCTAATTAAGACCCATTATTTCTATTTTATGTTATTTTTTAAGTTAATCAGAAAGTTTTTTAAATATGGAATTAAATTCTCTTGAATATAAAATATTTTCATAATATGAATATAGAAATAAATTTTCATATCATTTTGAATATATTTTATGCATATTTTATAATTTAAAAGTTGTTTTTTTCTAATACAGACATCACTTTCCTCAAAATTAGTGCCAAATTTTGATGGATCTCGTCACAGAAGGATAAAATAATATTATTTATACCAATACTGTCTTGTATATTGAGAAAGGTGAATCTATGGAATAATAAATAAAATAAATAAAATAACTATTATCATAGTACACATTAAATAGTTTTTCAGGAATTAATGTTGAAGTAAAATGAAGTGTAATAATAATAAAATAGATAAAAATGAGGGATAGTGTCTCACCACATCACATGAGTAGGTTCACGGTAAACAATTAAAAATTACTTATTATTTATCTTATAAAAATTTGGAAAAATGTAAATATGTACTTACAAAAACATTAGTCATAATTATGCCTAAATCAATAAAGAAATGAAGTTTATGAACATCATTTTTAATCAGTTATCAATGTTATTTGAAAATATTATTTATTTATGGAGGTGATGATATATGAAACAATTCAAATTTATTTAAATCAATAAACTCTTAAAAGGTTAATAATATACTACACATCACCCATAATTGCATAAGGTAGTATAAGGATTCTTCTAAATAACATTAAATGGATAAAAAAATAAAGATATTTCACACTATCATTCATTAGATTATTTACCATCTTAATGTATTGATATATTAGGGTAAAACCAATTGGTTTATCATATAATGAAATTTTTATTATCTAATATCACCCATAGTTTTTTCATTATTATGTAAAATAAATACTTATAAAGATATAAAATCCATGAATAATTATGGATAATCATAAAAAATAATATCCTATAAAATATGGACTATCTATCCATTTTAATCTAATTTAACTAATTATATTTAACTATACATGATAAAATAAATATGGTCGTATAATGAACCCAATAAAATTTTATAGAAGATTAAGAGAGGGAATAGAGTAGTCATCCCTATCAAGATGATCTTCTCTTATACTATCTCTCTCTAAAGTATATCATTAATCTTTCCCTTTAAGAATAAATTTCTTAGTCTTTGAATGAATCTTATAATAAATGACTCACCAATAACTAAGATAAAACATTTTTATTCCTTAATTATCATTGACTCTCATCTTACCACTATAATTAAACACTTGTATTATATCACTATTAATCATATTCCTTATTGTGAATTATTTAAGTAACTCTAAAATATGAAACTCTTTTATGTGAATCAACATCATATCCATTTCATAATTACTAGGCCTTAATAATTGATTAATTCAATCTCTTGATATTTTTAATAACACTCAATAGCATACCATGCCCATCCACCTACATCATTCACTGATCACCCAAGTATTTTTATATTTATTTATATGAAATGGGTTTCCTTAAATATCTTATAATGTGAATTGTTGAATCTTAAGTAGCCTCTTCTATTCTTGATCTTTTATAACATAGCTTCCCATTCTAGATCAAGTAACCCTTACACGATTATCATTAACTATTTTATATCATGAAACATATTCTTATGAAACTACCTTTAATATCCATGAAGCTACCTTGACATGTCATATGCCTAAAAAATAAAACTTATATATTATCATGTATACTTTTATATATGAAAAAAATAATATGTATTTTTGAAACTCAAAAAGATTTATTAAATATAAAAAAATTTGATTACTTTTTATCAATAAAATATATTGCAAACAAACTTCTTACACATCAATATGATAATTCGATATATTATTAAGTATTTGTTTCATATTATTATTTAGGGACCCTAGAAAACCATGAAAGGGGAGGGGTAAATCATGGTGTCATATTTTTCATTAAAATTGATTGATCTTATTCATATATTTGTAGTAACCTATTAAATTTATCAAATGAGAAGGCACATAACACAAACCATCACATGGAAAGTGAAGATACTTTATTTTTACTTAGTTAACCACTAAGGTATATGTATTAGAATAATATGATGATAGGTTGTCGGTCACAAAAAAGTACACTAATCCTCAATAGTTTTGGAGTACAAAAGTTTAGCACAATCAATCGATGCTAATTACACTACCTTTACAAGAATTTAGGGATATCACATTGCATCCCACATATAACTTCCACTGACTCCCTATTTTTTAATGTGTTTGGAAGAATCTAAAAAAACTTATCCATATGAAGTTGACTTCAATTGGTTATAATTAAATCATGAATCCTTAACTTTAGATAGATTCTCTATTGAAGTGTTTTCCCCTATAGTTGTAATCTTCTTTTCAAGTAGTGTTGATTCGAAAACATGTCCTCCATGAAATGGCCTTATTATTTTGCATATTGTAGTGCTCAACATACCACCTCTATATACTGCCATTGGAAAACGTGACCACATACCACCTTCTCAAGCCATGTTCACGTACTATATTCACTTCTTCTCTCATTTACCACTTCTTCACTACAGACCAACTTTGGCTCCACAAACCCTCTTTCACATACTTTCTCCCTTTACGTACTACCTTGCTCTATGTAAAACATCACTTTCTCCACATTATGCATGATCTCTATGGACCTAGTTCATCATTACTGTATATAATCACTTATATGAACATGTCTTCCCTTTTCAGTCTATAGAAAACCCTTTGGAAAACATTACTTTCGCGCAAACCACTTTTAGACGTAACCAAATTCTTGAAGTGATGAATTACTATAATGAAATTCAATATTTCTCTTAATAATGGGATTAGTGCTCCTTATATAGGAAAATATGTCCAAAAAATTTGCTAAACTGAGATTTACCAAATCTTTGATATAGTACCACCTCCACCAAAAACCGTGCACCTCCCTCAAACCATTTCATAACATAGTCCGCATACCACCACTCGCCCTTTGAAAGTGGATGAACTCTTCTTTGAGTCAATCTAAAACTCATTTCCTCAAATGAAAATCCATCCCATGAACCATTTATTTTTTGAACCTCATCCTCCCCTTTCATGAATGAAATTTAATCACTTAAACCATCATGCCTTCTGTGTACTGTGAGCCTTCTTGGGAACTACAAGTCTTCACCACGAATAATTCCCACAACATGGTTCACAGCCCACCATTTATTATACAATATTTTGTTATTCACAAAATTTTACTTCAATGTGGTTCAATATTGTATTCTTTTTCAAAAACTCTTCCTTTGGTAAAAACAAACTCCCGATTTTGAGGCAAATAAATTTGGAAAACACTAGGTAACTAAACCACCTTCAATACTGCATTCAGGATAAATTGTATGACCATATTCTTTGGAAACTCCTTGATCAACCCAATGTGGATTTATAATAACAGAAAAACTATAATCCAATTCCAACCAAGAATATCCTTGGTTCCAACAATCATTTGGATATGAAATTTTAGCACTTGTAAAAAGAATCCATGAAAAATAACATAAATTCAATATATAGTAAAACATCTACATACATTACAACATTAATTTTCATAATCAAAATAAGAAAATATTCCAACACACTACAATTATTATAAAATAAAAGAACACTAGAAAAATTAATCTCAATGCTAGAACCTCTCAAAATACATCAAAAATAATATTTCAAATAAAATTTAGAAAATAATAATTTAAAAGATATATATAATTAAAACAATCTATCATTCATATATTTATCATGAAAAATTTCTCTTTTCACAAAAATATTTAAATAATTATATTTTCAATAGATAATATCCAAGAATAAATTTTTTTTCTCAAAAATGTACATTTAAAAAATATAAAAACATGTTTTATTTGAAAAATAATGAGGCAAACACGTATAAAATGTAGCCACAACATCTACTCCAAAATCTATCCAAAAAAACTTGGTCTGGTATCATTATATTATTACCCAACTCCACCGAGACTATGTGTGAGTATATTACAAGATCAATAGTGAACCTAAACATCTTCCTCTACTAGCCCTTGGGGTTGAAACTAGCCCTCAGGGTATATAAACATATTATATAAGTGGTATTTTAGTTTAAAATTATTAATAATTATCAAAAAATCCCTTCAATAAGATAATTATTCCCCAAATTAATGGTAAAACAAAAAAATAGAGTATATTTTAATGAAAAAAAACCATCACGCCATCTAATAAGAGAAAAAAGAAACCATAAATATTGAAACTACTAACTCAAATCTATGTTTTAATACCCATATTTTTTAATTTAACCATTATTAGGTATTTTTATGTTTTATCATACTTGTTTTGAGTTTTGGGAATATTATGAATGTTTTAGTGTGTTTTAGTAGGGTTTTTATGGTTTCATAGTTTGGGAACAATTAGTGGCAATTATTCACTATCTCTAGGAAATCATTTAAGGATATGTTGGTAGTCAGTGGGTTGGCACATGGTTGGAGCACTATTTTTCCAAACCCTATGGTTTCCTAGGATCAACCATGAAATATGAGTGTTTAGACAGTTACAGTGTAAATTTTCTATATAGTTCTCTATAATAAGTGAAAAACCCATGTGAATCCCTTGGAAATTTCTAGTATCATGTGCATGATGGGAATATTTTTGGTGCATAGTTTCCCAAAATGTGTGGAATAATCATGCATTTACCTGGGCAATGTCCAATAGTGTAAAAATGTAGGCACAATGTTTTACAAACAACGTAGCACAACCATGTGACCTGAAGGTAATATTCAATAGCATTTGAATAGTTGGAGAACTATTTTTGAAACAATTTTACATAACCCTATGAATATCTAGTTTCGATATAGTATTATGTTCATGGTTGGTGCATTTTTTGATAAATGACATTTCCTAACCCTTTTATGTATATTAAATACTATGAAAATAAGAGTTTAATTCATATTTTACTATAAAAATGGTTATTTTTATCCTATTCTATAAGGCCCCCAAAATCTTATAATATCATAGGAATCACTTAAAATTATCTTTCATCTCAATTTTATTTTGAAGAATCAATGTGTGTTATATCTATATGATTGAATGTATGTCCTCAATATTTCTTGTTCCCATTAGATCCTCTCATTCATCTCATCCAGAATGTTAGATATAATACATTATATATATATCTATGATCCAAGATATTTTTATGTGATCTTTATTTGATCTATCAATGAAAATGTTTTATTTTTTCAAATCTATAGGTTTCTTGGTTTTTTATTCAGTTTTATCACCCATTGAAATGTTTTTGGCTTGTCTATCTTCCCCAAAAATTCTAGAACATAAAGTGTCTCTTTTTATTGATGTTTACTTGTATTTAAAAAGAGAATATTGAATTATTTTTAGAAGGAACCCCCCCCCCAATGTTTTGTTAATTTTAAATATGGGAATTTGAATGACATTGGGAAACCCCCATTTATTTATAATTTTATATTTTGGTTCTAAAATTAATAAAATTTTATAAAACAAGAATGTTGTTTTTGATACAATTTTAAGGGGATAAATAATTTGTTTAAAATTAATTGATATTTTATTATGAATACATGGTTCATGTGAGTTCTTTTTCAATGGACATGACCCTGAATAATGGGAATATGCCACTAGGTCACCTGGAGATTTGGACCCTTATGAAAATTTGGTCGATCGATGAGAAACCACTTCTGAGTATGGAAATATCACCTAGAACTCATGTGTTTTTTCATTTGAGAATCATGTAAAAGGTATTCAAAGTGGAAATAATGATTCCATAAATTGATTAATTTCAGTTGTTTTGCTTAAACTTTTCCTTTATAGATAATTTTTTTCCTTCAATTGAGTTTTTTTTTAAATTGAATAACTGTTCTAAGGTTTTTCCTTATAATAATTTTTTAAAAATTGTGAGATAAAATTTTTATGTCTTGGTGGAATCTGTTGGGAAGTATTTTGGAATTAATTTCTATGTTTTATAATTTACCATTGCTTAGGAACATTGGTGAATTTATATATCTTATATACCAATATAACAGAAAATAAAATGTCTCATATTTATTATGTGATGCATCTTGATGATTATTCCTATGTTTGGTGTTTTTTTAATGGAGTTATCTATTGGTTTCATTGGAGTGATGCCACATTGGTCTTACTATATTGGGATATTCCTTATATTCTTGTTTCAAAATTTATTACTTGATACTACTACTCTGATGTTATTTTTTTCTTTTCACTTTAGTTATATCATTTTACTCATGTATCCTATAATTGGATTATATATTGAAATATTATATTTTCATGTTTCGTTTCTTCATTAGGGTTAATAATCCTAAAAAAATTAATAAACCCTTGGAATTTATTTTTTGGACTTTGGTTTCACAGGGATGTCACTTAATGTTATTATAACCTTTAACTTGACCCAATCTAATGGGTTGGACAATAATGGAACACATGTCACCACATGTCTAAAATAGTGATGATCAACTCTCATCTGAGAAGAATGTTTTAAATCATGAGATCACACAATGTTAAAAATCATACAATACAATCTTAAATCCACTATATGTTTAAATATGCTAGACTTCATACATAGCGGTATACAACACCTCCCAATCTAAGATCTCCAGTACATAGTAAGTATGAATGCATCCTAAATTAAAAATCTGAACATCTACCAAAAAATATACAAAAAGGAATATATAAATTACAGTAAAAAATAAAGTAATGAATAATTTGGTTTTATGTGATTTTACTATTCATCCTACGCCTAAGGTAGAATACAGTAATTGTTTATTTTTCATTGTAAGTACAATTTTTTTGACTGAGTGAATTTTCAACCATGTGGATCAACTATGAAACTAGCCTCATTAATGGTCATTAAGATTTCCAAACCTATATTTATATTGGGTTTAATAAGGTTATCTTATTGTATGAACCACATAATTGTAAGGTCTATTATCCATTAGTAATAGTACCCTCTAATAACCTGTAGAATTATTTTATCTTTTTCCTAAAAATGGTAGATGAATTGTATTCATACAATTCAAATCATTCCCAAAAATTTCATTCAATGAGTGTAAAAAGTGTAGATGAAAAAATATTCGTGAAAACTCCACATCTAAAATTATATTGAATTGACCACATGATCTTTCAATGAACTAGCTATGTGAGTTTTACATCATTCATAAATTCATTCAGAGTAACTTACCATCTATTGAAGTCTTACTGGAACTACCCCTTTATGGTAAACTAATTATAGAGACATGAATAGGATTCATAATACTAATAACCACTCAAATTAACTTTTCATAAATTATCAATGTGAAACATTCAACACATAAAAAATTAAAACAACCATTTCTTTCTACAAAAAAGTAGTGATTTCTTCTAACCTCTAGTCACCCCATACCTATTGAAGTACAGTGTTGCATTATAAATTCCTTGTTCAAAAATTTTATTCCCATTTTAGCAAGACTTTTCGATCAGATAATATTTTATAGCTCTAACTATACATAATTAATAAAATAATTAATGTTTTGGTATTTAAGGTTAATATGTTTAGTTTAGGGAAAAGCATAAAATTTTCTACCAATGGAAGGAAACTTTGTTTCTCACAATAAATTAAAATACTTTAAAATTTCATTAAAATATTAACAAATAATATTTTTATCCAAACTATCTCCATCAATAATTATATTAAAACCACATATTATTCTTCCATTATAAAAAGGAAAACATAAAGTTACAACTTAGACATACAGATGATTATTATTCCTCTGAATTTAATCACATTTCATTTTGTACTCTTATGAGTATCATAATTTCTATAATAATATATTTCAATTTTCCCATGTAATTTTTTAACTACTCTAAAACATAAGGTATAAAATTCCATTGATTCTAGAAATATAATAATATATTTCCATTTTTCTAAATGTTCCTTCATTGGATTTTTTATATACCACCAGATGACTCATACTAAAAAAGAAATGATTGGGAATGAGAATAACATAGAATATTATAAACATAAAACTGTGAAATTTTAAAGAAAATTTTCCATGTGACTAACCTTATATTATCATCATGTTGTTTTCCATTTTGACAATTTAAAATAATCAGACATGGGAGTTGAAAATAATTGAAATTCATTCCTGGAAAACCTCTCAATGATTATTCAAAAATACACAATTTTAGATAGAACAAAAATATAAACGCTACTATATTTTTTAGAATTTAAATAAATAATCTTATTTTATACACTACGGTCCTTAATTTCATAAATTTATAGAACACTCACACTTCAAAAACAGGATTTGTTGGTCTTATGGACCCACCATTAGAAAATTATATTTACAAAGATGTTGGAAGATAAAGAAAACAAAATTCTAAATATTTTGATAAAAATAATGATATGTTTTTCTTTTCATAATATCCTTTTCAACCATAATTGTGTTGAATTTATGATTCCATTCGCATGGTTCTTATTTAAAACCATTGAGATTATGCTCAATACTACACACCATGTCCTTATGATTAACCTTGAACCAAGTTGTATTCATTATGAGAATTGTTTTCCAAAACATCATTAAGGAACATAGTCTTTACATCTATTTATCAAAAATTTCATGAACATGACTCGGTTACCATCTAACCCTGAAACTAACCCAGTCTGAGTCAAGGATTGAGAGTCATTCCTAATCGTCTTAGGCTGCCGAATAATATCAGTAATCAAATATATCACATTGGGAATGTTTTAGACCAAAAAAACTATGATCAATTAATGAAACTAAGAACACAAAAAATCAATAATGACTAAACATAAATAAATATACAAAACAATCAAAATTAAATAGTTTTCAAATGAAGCAAAAACTAAAAATAAAACTCAAACCGAAATAGAACTAAACCGATATCCTTGTGTCCTCTTGGTCACCACCCATCCACATGAATTACTACCACCAAATCCATACTATTGAACAAGAAACCTTCACCGGAATAATAGCTTGGTTGTACGAACGCTGACTATCACAAGTAGAGTGAGAGCATAAAAAAATTCAAAAGGTAATCACCACATAGTCCATAAATTTAATTTCCTCAAAAATATTCCATAAACACTAGTTTTAAAATACATATAGAAAATATAGTTTTATCACATTAAATAACCCAACACGTATTTTACACTTTAAATAACCAAAACATCATTTATTTTTAAATAGACTTTCCATTTACAAAATAAAATTTTTAAAACCAAAATCCAAGTGAAAAACCAACAAGAATATAAATATTCCATATTAAAAATAAGAATATTGTAGATAAAACTTGACAATACCAATAGATTAAGAAATCAAATTCCACAAAAGTAAACTAAACATAGATATAGGTAATCATGAGTGTTTCCGTAATATCTCCAGAAGAAATCCTTGGACATACTCATTTTGAACTCACCTACCATATTATGGTGAAGCTCTATAGTCAATCAACAACCTATATGATCTAAAATAGACTAAAAAGTAGAATATAAATATGGGATTTCACACATCCAAGGGGTATCAACCTGTCTAATCAAGGTCAATAAGAAATATTCACGCATGGCTAATACCAATAACCAACATTCATTGTGATTTCCTAACCCAAACAAAAACCCCACCTATGTGATGACTCACTCTATAGTGGATCCACCATAAGAGTTCCATCCTTAAATCAACCTATAAATGTTCCGATTGGTTTGTCACATCATATGAGTCATAAAACATTTTCCAAAAATATCACAAAATGCCAAACGGGCCTTCATATAACTTGAGTTTCAAGAAAACCCCCCAAATAATCTAAAAGTCCCAACTCTGTCTTATATTTCCAAATACAATTCCATTACCAATATCATTTCAAACAAAAATACAAACCTATAACATACACAATAATTCCAATTTGGGATTCATACCATTTTAAAACCAAATATACTTCAATTTACCGAATAATGCATGATCTCAAATGCCAACAAAAACCAAAGTTTTTTCATTTGAAACCAAGGGAAATTTAGTAATACACCAATGGTTTGGAAGAACTATTTGAGAAGAATATAGTTAAAAGAAGAATGGAGGGGGGAGGGATAAGTATTTGAAATCCAGGTTTTATATTAAAAAAGTTTATATAAAACATTATCTTTTTTGTGACCATCCATATGTTCACCCTATGCTCATATGAGTATGACAACATCCAATGGTTCATCATTGAAAATAGACCAACCAATAACCATCATTAATATCCACTATTTACACAAGCACCGACACAATAATTTCACCCAATCACAAAAAAGGTTCCATTACATCCATTCCCAAAGCTCCACTCACCATGAAAATAAATTTACCCAATCACAACCAAGAACAACCATTATCATAAAATATCTAATTTATATTTAAATATACCACTATAACTTTATCAAAAACCATTCATGCATATACATTTAGACATAAATATATAAATCCTTTGAAAACTCATTTCCACTAAATTTCCGACATGAAAGCACCAAAACAATTCACAAAACCCATCACAAACATCATTCACAAGTTTTAGAATTACATAGAAGTTCCCATGCATAATATAAAATATATTAGAAAGTAAATATAGAGATAAACCTACCTCAATGACGTGTGGATATAATGAGATTTTTTAAGAATGGGGAAAACAATCCAAGAGATAATACACACTCCTTATAACCAAATAAACACAATCCACACATCAACCCTAGCTTCAAGGGTTTTTCTAATAGAGAACCCACAAATGGAAAACTAGGAAATAAAGGGTGAGAAGAAAAATATGATAAAATTGGAAAACAAAAATGAATATTTCATTTTATAACCATGTAGATGCATCAATTGGAGAAGGAGGGACAATGGACGAAATCTTGGGAGCTCCTAGGGTGAACCTAGGTTGAACAAGGGAGGGAAGTCTTGTGTTGGGGATAAAAGAAGAGATTTGAATTATTAGGATTTCAGTCTTTCAATAACATGGTAAACTCGCATGTTTTGGGAAATGGTTCTCCATCCTTGTGCACCCTACTAGGGAGAAGAGGCACCCTGCACGGTTCGACTACATGGTTATGAAAATTGTGTGAAAACCTTGTGAAATAGAAATTTTGTAACTGAATAACTTCTCGCACAGTTTCTACATGGTTTCTCCTCACTATGCGCAAGCCGTGTGTCATTCCCTAGAAACCAGCCCTCAAGACTCATGTTTTCTCCTTTGCATCACATGGTTTTCCTCAAATCATGTTGAATCCATTCAAAGAAATCCTTGCAAGAAGAAAAAGATCTAGGAACATACTCTTCCTTAACATACCACTTGGTTCACCATAAAACCGTGAATGCAAACTGTTCACATGATAAAATGGGACCCAAAAACTCAAAAACCCAAAAATTCAAGCTGAGAACACAAAATGAACTTCAGCCAAAGGATCCAGGATCATGAAAAGAATAAAATAAGAGATAATATTTGTTCAGGGTGTGACAATTCTCTAAACTAAAAAACATTCTACCTATAGAAATTTTCCTAGCCACATGAGGAATAGATCTCAATATCATATCAGGATGAAGTCGAATGAAACTATGGTCCACAGTGTGACCTTTCACACCTCAAGTCATACCAGACCAATTCTAGAGAAAATGAAAACATGATGAACCATGGGAAGACAAGAGAGGGTCCTCCCCTCCTCAAAAAATGAACTTATACCACAACACCCCCAAGAAAACTCCCAACCCATACCAAAAATCTCTGACTCAAGGAGGAACCCAATGACTGAACAAGAATATAATAACCAAAAAAACATAATTCATCAAATCCAAATGACTCAAGCATCTCCAATGAGAGCATGAAAAGAAACCAGGTCCAATAAACAAAATGACTAATTATACATAATAATGAACTACTAATCAAAGAATTAAATTGAAAATGGAAAATTCACATAATTAAAAGAGATCCAAACCACTAACCCTATAAAAAAAAGATCTTATAATAGTAGAAAAAACAAAAATAGATAAACTTCAACCACCCCTACTCCAAAACTAGAGTAAAAATATCGTCCAAGGTTCCCCAGACCCCCAGTTATTTCTGACTGTCTAGAATGCTTCACCCTATGTCATTTGGAAGGAGACCTAATGTCCTGAAAAATCCACTTCCCTGCATTTGTGAGTGGGAACCCTCTAAAATAGGCTTCTTCTTTAAGAAATTATTCTTAAAAAATTATTCATATAACCAAAATGGCCCCAATTCTGATGCATATTCAATGAATTGTGACAAGACGACTTCGAATTCTCAAACCGACCACATTGAAAGCATGCAAGAGAATGATTCAATGAACCAGAAGCCAAAACTGATGAATGTAACTTCTCAGAAACATCCTACTCTGGCATATACATCTCGCAAGATGGGGAACCTTCATGAACCCCAAGACAAACCATATTTCCAAATTCATATATATAAGAAACCAAATCAATAATGAATACTTTATCCACTAGCTTCTCAAAAATAACTTCACCAGATCAGGGTACTTTCTCCTTGGTCTCTAAATGAATACCCCAAATGAAAATATAAGGTTTCAAATGATCATATGGTTGAAAGGAATCCATCTCCTTGAAGTGGTCAATATAGGCCTTCACCGTCTTCTAACCATACTGAACATTCATGATCTCTTCCACCTTCCACATCTTTACCTCCTTGGGTATAAAACATCCGAAAAAATTGTTCTAAAATACTTCCCAAGCCATCCAACCTTCCATGATTTTCGGACGATCAACATCCCTCCGTTAAAATATGGACCTCAATTGAATCCAAAACAACACAAACTCTCATACCATCAAAAGTTCCCAACTATTTGAAGACACTCTCAAATTTCACAAACCATTACATTGCCTCTAATAAACCTAGATTACTACAAATGATATGAAAAAAACTAGAAGAACACAACTCATCCACTCCACTAAAATCCCATGAAGTGGAAGAGCTAGAAAGTTACTTTCTAGAAACATTAAGAACCTTTCTATGTATCATACTCTGAGTAGAATAAAAACAAAAAATTCAAATCAATATCAACCAACCCTCAACCAAATGGAACACATCACGCAAAATCAATCATCTCATGATCCAAACATCACAAAAAAACCCAAAATCCTTTTATCAAAAACCACCATTCATATTCAAGTTTCAAAATTACATGGCCCGAAGGACAATCTCCAAGTACCAAAATCTTATTCTCTAATCCATATCACACATCAAGTCCCGTTTTTTTAACAAATCAAACCCCTAAACCCATTTTCTTTTTTGAAAAAACCTTTTCCCAAAATTAAATTTCATTCTTAAAATCCACCCCCACCAACAAAAAAAACTGACACAAAAATCACATGTAAACAACTCAATAAGTAAACTAGTGACTATGCATAACCTAAAAACGAGGTTACTAAGGCATTCCCCAAGTTATCACCAAACACTTAGTGGATATTGAACCGTACAACCAAAATCCAAAAGGCGAAATACTACACATGAGTTCATAGAATAAAATCTATTCACCTCCATTGTTATTACCAATCCACAGATCCAAAATAGAGACAAAGACTCAAATATCATACTAACCAGGGAAACTCGATGTTCAGAATGAGGAAGAGTTGGCGATGCTCTTCCCACAACTACCTCCTAAGTCCTGATGGTCCTAATGTCCAACTACCTGATGCCCAAAAATGAAAAACGGCCACTGTAATACCAATTTTGGATGAACCAGACTTGGATTCCATCCATCCTAACACTAGAACATTTCCAAAACAAGTCCAAATAGGCATTCTCAATCCTCCCAGGCTAGAAACTAGCACCGGGAATAAAAGTTATCACAATGGAAATTATTTATCCTCAGACAAACCATGATCAAATAACCAAACTGAGCATGTAGTAAAACCAAAAATGAATGAACATCAATATAAGTAAAACCAGCCCAAATAAAATAGCACCCAAATGATATAGAAAAATAAAAAACTCAATCTGAAACTAAACCATCCTGACCTCCATGTGACCTCTTGGTCACCAAACATCCACTAGACTAACCTGCTCTAAGTGCACACGCTCAAACTAGAAACCTTCGCCTCTAAAATAGATCACGTCTATCGAAACTGAGTGGAACAAGTAGGGTATGATCATAAATAATTCAGTAGGCAATCACCATAGATTCTATACATTTAATTTAGTGGGAATAGTCCATAAAAACTAGTTTAAAAATATATATAGAAAATAGGGTTTCATCACATTAAAGAACCCAACATATATTTTCCTCTTTATAACAACACACACATCATTTCTTTTTAAATTTTCATTCCATTTCCAAAATCCAATTTACAAAACCAAAACCCAAGTGAAAACCCAATAATGAGGACAGAGATTCCCCGCTATAAATAAAAGGAATAGTGTAGATACAAGTAGACGATACGAATAGATCATGAAACAAAATGTAAAAAAAATTTAACTAGACATGTAGATATGTAAACATGGGTGTTTCCTAAAAATCACTAGAATACGTCTACAGATATACTCAGTTTAGAATCACTTTTCACTGTATGGTGTGGATCTATAGTTAATCAACATCCTTGATTCTCTAAACTAACATCCCCAGTGGCACATAACACCTAGCCTCTCACACATCCATGGGGTATCAACCCATCTAATTGGGGTCGACAACAAACCCATTTTTTGAACCTCAAAACGATTCCCATGAATCCCATGATAATATTCTATGGTGACGGGGGTGGTCCTCACACACGTGGATTAAAAAAATAACCAAAAACCATTATTATTTCCTAGAAAAAACATTGACACCACCAATGTGACTAACTTATCCTTGGAGGATCCTCTATTGAGGTTCCTATCTCACATCAACCAAGCATAGGTTCTAATTGGGTTTTCACACCATATGAGTCTTAAACCATTTTCCAAATATATCATAAAGTTAAAATCAAGCCTTCATATCACATACATTTCATGAAAAATATCCAAAGAATATCAATGTTACAATCAGGCCTTATATTTCCAAATCTAATTTCATTCCCAATATAATATCAAAAACCAAGATGAAACAAACAACATGCACTAAAATTCCAACTGGAACATTATACAATTTAAAAACAAAACATACATAAATGTACCAAGAAATCTATAATATCAAATAATGATTGAAACCAAATTTGAGTCATTTAAAACTATGGGACATTTAGTAAAACTACAAGGGTTTGAAAGAATCATTTGAGAAGAATAGAGTTAAAAAGGTGTTAGGGATAAGTGTTTGAAATCTGGGTTTTAAGTTAAGAAGGTTAATCTATGACCATTGTGATTTGTGTTCCAATATATTTGTGCACCCTATGCTCATATGGATGCACCCACATCCAATGGTTCACTAATTTAAAACCAATAGAGTTCCCAAGAACCATATTTGAAAGAAACCATTTACACCAGCACAAAAAAAATTCACCCAATCACAAAAAACTCAAATAGAAATTATAATCATTCACAAATCTCCACTCACCATTAAAACCATGTTACCAAAGAATAACCAAGGAAAACCATTATCTCAAAACAACCAATTTAATTTTAAATAGTCTGCTAGCATTTAAACAAAAACCTTCCATGCATATTCATTTATCCATAAATATATGAATCCTTTGAAAACATATTTTACACCACATTTCCCACATGAAAGCACTGCAATAATTCAAATAACACATCACAACTGAAAATCACACATTCTATAATTAAATAGAAGTTTTCATACATCATATTACATCTATAAAAAAGTAAATGGATGGGAATACCTACCTCAATGATGTCTAGAAACAATAAATCTTAGAAACTCAGAAGAAAACACACCAAGAGACCTTTCACACACCATAGAACCAATGTATCATAAGCCACACATAAAAACTATCTTCTAGGGTTTCTCAAATAAAGAAATCACCAATAGAAAATTAAGAATTAATGAGGGGAGAAGAAGATAAGGTAAAAATTGACTAAAAATTATAAATAACTCACATTAGAACCATGGAGATGAATCCATGGAAGAAGGTGGAAAAATTATTTAATCTTCGGAGCTCCCAGGGTGCTCCTAGGTCTAATAAAGGCAAAAAAAACCAATTTGGGGTTAAAACAGAGGAGGGGAAAGATTGGGATTTCCCACTATTTAATGACATATGGAACTCACACGGTTATTCCACATGGTTTAAAAAACCATGAACCAACTGTGTGAACCCTACTAGATAGGAGGGTAACCCTACAAAATTTGGCCACACAATTATGGAAACCATGCACCTACCCTAAAAAACGACACTATAAAAAACTGCAGAACTCTTTGAAAGGTTTTCATAAATTGTATCCTAACCATGTGTAATTTTTTCACCATGAGATAGACATCAATCCTCAATATGAATAGTTTCTCCTTGTCCTCTCATGGTTTTCATTCAACTAACATCAATACATGAAATGAAAATCATGAAAGAAAAAAATTAAAACTATAGACACCTTCGTCCTTAACTAGCTATATGGTCAACACCAAAAACGTGCATGAAGAGCATAAATGGACCAAAAGAAACCAAGAAACTCCAAAACTCAAAAAATAAAGATGAGAAATAAAATCAAACCTCAAAAAATGGATATAATATCATAAATGGAATAAAATAAAATAAAATATGTGGTCTGGGTGTAAAAATAATTAAAACTCATTGGTAAAAACCATGATGAATATTATCTAAATGGTGTCCTATTTTACTAACAATGAAAAAATATCAGAGAAATATAGTTCTTTATATGGATATCCTTCCACCTCCACCCATATTTTATATATTTTTCTTCCATAAACTTCTTCATTCAACCAAAAAATGAGTTTATTCTTAATAGATTTCTTTCCTCATGGTAATTCCAGTATCTCATAGTTCTCATTGTGAAATAATGAATTCATTTCCATTTCCATGGATAAATTCCACTTATCCTAATTTCTATGTCTAAAAACATTATATAAAAATTCATTTTTTCCACAATTTATTTTATGTAATGAAATTCATAACCACATCTCAGTAATACTCACATGACACTAGAAAGAATTTATAATTCCACCTATGATATTTCCATTCTCAAAGTAACTATTATGTCGAAATGGAGTTAAAGAAGACAAAGTCAAAATTAAGGGTAAATTATGTTATTTACAATACTTGATAGATTCAAAACACCTAAATTTTTATGTAGAAACCTATTATTTATCTCTTAAAGACGAGTGAGTAGAGAAAATAAAAAAATTAAATGAACATAGTGATGTATAGTGGTATAGGGCATTGTGATCGCCTAGTCAACTCCACCATATCTCTACTACATGATTGTGGGAATTTTTACATGTTTTTACACTTTTCGGGATACCTCTTCAACTATTTATAGGCATTTGATACCATAGAAGGAATTTATAGGGACTTCTGGTAATTTTACAAGGAACAGAGTATCCAAATCTTAATACATGATTCTAACACTTCACTCTAACTGATTCTGAGCAGTCAAAATTACAATGAATCAATAGATATTGATTTAAGAACATAGTTTAGAATTCACAGTTTCAATATAAAAATACTGATGTAATTGATCTTCAATAACACATAGAAGAAAAAAAATCATCAAAATTGTACAAGATTTATTCAAAATATATTAAAGAAAATAACAGACAAATTTTTGAACATGTACGGATAAAAACAGTATCTCTAACCAATGATTTTTTAATATTATATAAGAATATTTCATAATAAAATTTTGTAGCAGTGACAGCAGTAGTAGTGAGTCAATAATATAGATAAAAACAAGTATGCCTCTAATGTTTATCCCGGAAGGAAATGACACACCTTTTTTCCAACACATCTTCTTTGTATGTACGTGTCCCTTTATTTTAATTTTTTCATTATAATTAATGACTCAATATTTATATTTTAAATTGTAAAACTCTAGGTCAAACTAATTCCAATAATATAACAAAATAAATTGTGGTTATTTGAATTCAGAATCATTCAAGAGAGATATAACATCCAATAAGAATAAAAATGATTTACTCCATTGAATACAAGACTTTAAATAAATAATAATGATCCTTCAAATCATTCTTAAAATACATTTTAAAATATCTTTACTTCCATCAAAACCATTGTGTAAATATTTTATAATATCATAGATCTAAAACACCATCATTGAATAATAAAACATAGGGTTCTTTCATGAGATTTCGAAAACTCCAAAAATATGTTTCAAAATGTATAGTATATTAAAAATATAGAATTGATGTATCAAACTTTTGGTTCCTTGGTCATAGGGTTACATTCAAATGTATGGTTTATGATTCATATGTTTTATTCCAAATGTAGGGTTTCTTTCTTGTATTATGCTCTCAAGCATTAGTTTTACTCCTAACATTATGCATATGGTATGAAAAGTGTTTCCCGAATATGTTTAAACACATCAATAATATTTCAATATATATATCCCATAAATTAATTAAATGAATATATTTATATAATAAATATTATGATGAATATTATTTTTTTGAAATTCACTTAAAAAATTATTAGTATCATAAATTTGGGAATTTATGATTATGAAAACAAAAAAAATTGTAATTTTTGAATCAATATGTTCTCAAAAATATCACCCTTTTTATGATCATAAAAACCATAAAAATTAAACATAAAATTCAATAAAAGATTGTCATAATGATGAATAAATTAAAAAAACAATATCCTTTTTTGAAATTGTTTTCATATAAACTTCTCCCACATTATTACTTTATAAAATTTTTATTACAGAAATATTTTGCCTCATTATAAAGATTAAAATATCTCTCTTTTGTCCTAGATATAAAGTATAAAATTCTAAAACTTCTCCAACATGACGATAAATATGTAAACTATAACTATAAACAACACACTTCTCCCCCTTTTGTGATATAAAAAAAATATGAGTAAAGTGTATTTGAAATAAAATCACATTAAGTTAATGAATTAAAAATATATAGATTATTAATCAAGGAGTATATATTTATTGAATAAAATTATCCTTTTTTGAGAACTCCCACTAAGATATAGCATATAATAATTTCAATGGATTAAACCAAACAAAAATGATCATAAGTAATATTTAAAACAAAACTATTATTATATTTTAAATTTAATTTTACTCACAGAAATAAACTTATATATGATATAATAAAATATTAAATTGATTCATATGTAAGAAAACATAATAAATTTTTAAAAAGAAATTATGACATAAAATTTATCACATAATTTCACTAAAAATAATATATTAAAAACAATATATATAACATTGAAATTAGGTAATAAAATCATATTATTAGAAAGGAATAGAATTTTAATTTATACTTTAAAATATTTTTAATTCTTTACTTAAGGTAGCTAAAAATCTTGAAAATTCTTATAAACTATTTTGAACATATTTTTTTCTTTGATATGAAGATGATGGACACTACTTAAATAAGAAAAGTTTTAGCTTTTGAAGATCCAACTTGTTAATAGCTTCTATTTTGAGTCACTCAATATAAATTTTCATTTACTCATTAAAATCATCAAATTGTTTTTTTGAGTTAAAACAATTTTCATATTCATATATTTTTTTAACAAATCAAACCTATTTTTTAAATAGATTCTTTTTGTAGATATTTATATGAATTTCTAGATGCATCCAGATTAGTTTGTTGCTTCAATTTTTCTTCATTTGGGGTATGGAATTTGAATTTATGCCTTTCCTAATACATTTGAGATGAATAGACTTTAAATTATTCAGAATTATAAAATTTATTACATATTTCAAAATATTTTTAAAAATAATCTTCAAAATATAAAATTGAATATTATTTTGGAAGGTTGAAATGATTACCTTTTTTATTTTTTGAGGAATATTTTCTTATGAACTTGAAGTACTAGACCACTTCATATTATTGTGACTGATATTCATTTGGATTTGAATTAGAAATTTTTAAAGAATAATAATATATAAAAAATTTATGTATAAGATGATACATTTTGTTCTAATATTTTTCATTCAATGTTTTATATTCTTAAGCTGAAAAATATATAATAAGCATTACTAGTCTTAATTTTTGAAAATAAATATTATGTAAGAAATATTTTTTTATTAAGTAAACAAATTAATTTTTAATGACACTCAATATTAATATTTCTATAGGATTAGAGATGGAAAATCTAAATAATTTCAAATACAGTATTTATATAAATATTAAAACATTTTTCGAAGATATTTAATGTTTTTAGCAGATCATATGTATAACAAAAATTGATTACATCTTGATTCAAATATTAGAGAATTGTAATTATCAAATTTAAATATATATATTTATACTCCTATATAATATAGAAAATTCTCCATAAACATGAAAATATATAAAAATGAAATACCTCCTAGATCAGTGGTTTTAGAAGTGGGGATTTTTTGAAAAAGAACTACTTCAGAGTCGAGCACTTTTTTGGTAAAGACTTCCATATATAACTCAATGTACCACATAATTATATGACGATGTATCTTAGTGGTGTGATCCTATAAAACATAAAATAAAAGTAATTTTTGTTACCCATAGGTTTCTATAAGGGGCAGTAAATAAATTTTTACGTAACCAAACTTGTTTATTTTGAGTGAGGATTCAACTATTCATGAAAACCAATTCTTTTAATCATTAAACAATTTAAACACCCTAAATTTGAGGTTTTATATTTCCTAATTTATTTTAATAATGCTCATTAATACTATCATAAAAAATTACTGTAGATATGTTTACTCTATTTATATAAAAAAATATTTCATAAATATTTTTTTTCTTTCACCATTACTTCTTATTACAAGTTTTCCTTTTTGAATTTTATTTTTTCCAAGGATTTTATTTAAATATCTTTCTAGTTTAGCAACATATTAGAAACTTGTATTAAATTTTCAACTTAATCTAATAATTTTTTAATCATAGTATCATGTAAATTGAATAAATTTTTAGAAGAATGAGTTTTTAAATCAATAATGTATTTTAATGAAATTTTGTTATCTAATAGAATTGTATCATAATATTTTCTATTGTTTTTATTATATTTATTTATGGATTCATAATAATATTTTATCATAAATAAATACCTATTTAATTCATCATAATAATGTTTTTCACCACTATATTTTTTAGAGTACGAATATTCTAACTCATTATTGTAAGCCATAAGACATACCATTGGTCTCTTATGCTTAGTAGCAGAATGTAAAGAATGTTCATTATGTGAACGATAAGAATTTTTCAAGATAGACTTCATAATTTTTCCCCATTCTCTTATAATTGGATATCCATTGAACTTTGAGTAAATAATGGTAATTCTTTTTATAACCTTTTTTCATGCATTAAAATCACTAATTTTCTTCAGAAATGTTTTTAGTTTTGTTCTATTTTTAAATTATTTTAGAAAAATATAATTTTTATTTATCTAAATAAAAATGACTTGAATCAGATGATTCATCCCTAGTATTTTTTTAAAGTATCTTCCTTATGTTTTAGATTATTTTTAGCTTCAGCCTACATCTTAGCTTAATACTTCATTAAAGTCCCAATTAATTCCTTCATAGCTAAATTATTCACCGGTGTAGATTGACGTACAACAGTAGATTTTCCATTCCACTTAGAAGGTAGTACCCTATGTACTATTAACAGTTTATATGATTGTGAAATTGGATTTCCTAAATTAGCAACATTATTGACAGTATTTGTCAATAGTCCATTTATTTTAGTGATAGTTTCATCCTCATACATTCTTAAAGTATCAAACATTAGTGTTAGAGTAGTTTATCTTAACATTATGATATTTTTTGTTCTCTAATTGAAAAAAAAATAGTTTGACACATCTTATATTCAGTAAGATAGTGATATTCTTGATTTAACTCATTATTTCTTAAACTAACCACAATATCTTTCATGGATATTTAATTGGGATCATCTTATCTCTCTTGATCATCATTCCAGTCATCCAAAGCATCCTTATTATTATCATAAGGTTTAGGTAAGGCCCACTAGGCTAGATAATCTGAGAGGGGGGTGAATCAGGGTATGACAGATTAAAACAACTGCCCCTTTTGATCATGTTTTGCTGTTACAAAAAACCCTCTTCTCTCTCATTCCTAATGCAGAGTATGAACAAACCGTAAAGCATGAACAGGACACAACAATTTTTACTTTGTTCCCCCTCACTGGGATACGTCCAAGGATCATAAACCAGCAGTGTGTCGATATACCAATTCCACTATAAGTGAACTTCTTTTTAAATTTTCGAAGCGGACTCATTGTCCCTCCTAGTTTACAACCACTCACAATTTGAGAACACATTGCTCTATATACTGATGTGAGCCCACTAGTTCATCAGAAGATCCACTCATAGTTTATAGACCTATAAGTCTCTTCATTACCACTAATGAATTAATACTCTACTATATGTAGATGCTCTATTGATGTTTTAATTTTATCCACTGATGAATACCGCTTTGCCCCTAAAAACTGAGAAACAACCTTTGGGAAGTACCATTGCAAAGCACCCAACTTCGCAAAGCTCACAATTTAGAAAAGCTCAAACAAGCCATCACAAATCTTCTAACTTTCCATGAATCACTCACGCGATGCACTCTCATGAAGCTCAAGTCATTGCAGAGAGACTTCCCTTGGGAAGCTCACTGAGCCAACGTGGAGCTTGCAACATTCGCAGATCTAGAATAGCCGCTATGAGGCTATTCTTTCGCGAAGTACACTGCCTTCGCGAACCACCTTCACGAATCAAGAGAAAAAAAAGTTTCTCTAAATATTCTCTCTTCTTCTCCTGAGGGGGTAGAGGCCTATTTATAGGAGATTCCAACGACCCTTAAACCTTCCACGCAAAGTCAATGCCACGTCATCTCAAATCGCTAAGCTCTGAATTTACCGCTAAAATTCTCTCAAAATCGTGAAGCACTACAGAAATTTTTTGATCGAGGAGCTCATCGTAATTATGGAGAATCCTGTCAATTCCTTTGCGCCTTCTCTGTGAAGCTCTCTCGCAAATTCCTTCACCTCCATGATTCACTTTAACATCTACTATTCACAAAGCTTGACATAATTGTGAAGAATCACCGCTATCATTTTTCTGTTCTTCATGAAATCTAATTAATGAATCATATCTTCTTGAAACTCAATCCTTTTCCATATATAAATAATATCTTCAAGGATATCAAATTTTCGAGATTCTCACCTAACTCCAAATTTTGGAACCCAAAAATTTGGCAAACACTAGAAAAAAATGCCACCTTGTACTACTCTTTTTGTACCACCTCTAGATCGTCCATTCCGTTGTTATGGTTCTTTGTCAACATGGATTGTCACCAACATCACAGGAACATGACAATTCACCATGGAAACCTTCTTTTTCAAAAAACACAATCAACCCGAAAATGCTGCAATGTTACCCTGAATTTTTTTTTCCCAATAGTTTAAAAACCATTAAATAAACTATTTTTTTAATATTTTTAAATAAAAAACATACAGTCTTTCCAGCATCTATAATTATCAATATTAATGTAATAAGCATGGATCATCGACCTACCTTCCCTAGAATCATTCATTTAAAGATGTCTTCATCTGAATATTTAACTCAATATTTTAAAAATAAGAAAATATTTTTTATTATGAATAGATTCACCACCTTTGATATCACATGATGTTATTATATAGGAAAAAAATATCAAGAATAAATTATACAAGTAGAGACCTACCTTTGATACCACTTCATAGGTTCGTATAGCGATGAAGAAGACAAAGACATATGTGGGGGTGAATTGTGTTCTTCATAAACATTAATATATTCAGAATACCTATCTTATTATGAAACATAGATTTTATTCAATTTCAAATAAGAGTGATCAATATAAATACTTAAATTAAATGAATATAATGATTTATAGTGTTTAACGAAACAATTACCCCTTTGTCCACTCCACCAATGATCAACCCCATGTGCTTGTTGATTTTCCCTAGCAGGTCCTCTTATCCAGAGACCTCTACAACTAGGTATTGAAATTTAATAACATCAAGGATTTTATATGGGATTTTGGTTCTTTTAAAAGGAATAAATATCCAAAACTTTGTACAAGAAGATGAAACTTCACTAAGAATGAGTCTGAGTAGTCAAAACTCCAATAATTCTATAGAGTTTTATTTGAGAAAAATGTATAAACATCACTGTTGGAGTATCCAATGAAAGATGTAATTTATCTTAAATAACACACAATAGAAATTAGATACTAAATATTGCATATTCTTTCTTCAAATATGATCAAAGAAAACACCAAATATATTTAAACATGTATCTTTCCGATGTGTATCCCTAACCAATGGTTCATCGATCTTATAGAATAAGTTTTAATGATAAAATGATGTTTTAGTGAGTAGAATACATAGATCAAATCATGTATGTCTCCAAAAGTGTATCTCTGAAGGGAATGACATATATGTGGTTTTAAAACACATCTTCTACTTATGTATATATATCTTACTCTTCCTTTTTTCCTAATGAATGACATATCAATATTTACATTGTAAATAGAACATATCTATTTAAAACCATTTCTATAAATATAAAACAATAAATTTTTAATATTTTAATAGAGAATATTTCATGTGATTATTAACATCCCGTAAGAATAGAAACAATTTACTCTATTGAATATTAACCATTAAATAAATTATAATGATCCATTGTATCATTCATAAATTTTTTTAATAGATCATTACTTCTGTTGGCACCATTTCAAAAATCACGAATAATATTTTAGATTTAAAACTCTATTTATGAGTATTCAAACATAGGGTTCCTTCATGAGATGGAAAAAAAATAAAAACACAGGCCTGACAATGTACAATTGATTATAAAAGTATAATTGATGTATAATACCTTTTGTTTCTTTCGTGTAGGGTTTGTTTCAAATGTAGTATTCATGATCATTACAGGATATTTTAGAAATAGGGTTTCTTACTTACGTTATAGTTACAAATGTAGGTTTTATTCATTATGTTACATGTAGGGTATTAAGAGTGTTTCTCGAATATGTTTATACACATCCATAATATTTCAAAAAATATTTCTAATGGGTCAATCACATGAATATATTTCCCAAATAAATATTTTTATTAATATTATTTTCCTAAAATTCACTTATAAATATTTTAACATTAATGTGCTCGTTTATGGGCATCAAAACCAAAAATTGATTTAAAAATTTGTTCAATCAATACTTGATCAATAACTATATATTCCAATACAATATATTTAAGATCAATTAATTTTGGTACACAAAATTTTTTCTCAAAAGACATAGATATTTCTGGTATTTATTCAGTTGGTTATATTTCCAATCAACATATGATAATACTTTAATTCTTTGAAAATTGATAATTTCGAGAACATTTAATGGTCTTTACATGGATTTTGTAAGGTGATTCTTTCTTATATTCATCCTCTTCTACCATGATTTAAAAGTTTTACAAGAAAATATCATTAAATAGAACCCTTAGACCTCTGATGATCTTCTAATAAATTTCATCCTACATTCAATAATAAAACATCTCAACCCCATATCCCATAATGAAAAGAACTATTGGCTAATCATAAATATTATCCATCCTGTTGTCCTCAATGTTGATATGTTTTAGACTTAAGATAACATTAAATCTATCAACCAAGGTACTATTTGAATAAATATTTTTTTTATTAGTATGCATTAATTATATTTTATAGAGGTATATTTAATGTATGAATAATATGTAATTTTTCAGTCAAAAAGGAAATGGTTTTTTCTTAAAAAAATTAATTTCATATATTATATAGATTTAAAAATATATATTTTATAATTTTGTAAATTTAATTTTACAAAATGAAATTATTTTTTGATGTAAGCATATCAAAATTATCTTAGAGTGAAATTTTGGTATTTTACTAAAAAGTGATTTTTAATGAATTGTGAAATAATCATATTTTTGAAAAACTATCATCTCTTTTCATGTGATATAGTAATTTAGAAGTAAAATTTTATAATATTTTCAAATAATTATCCTTTAATTATAAATAATATAATTAATTATATATGATTTATAAATATACCTTCTTTTAGTATAAGTTCATTTTTGGGCTTAAAAACACATTTTTTAAAACATTATTTATTTGCATTTCACATTTTAATCCTAAATTAATTAAATACGCATCCAGAAATGTATTCATGAATAATATATACCATATTTGAAATAATTTTATTACAAGTATATTAAATACTTCCATTTTAATTTTGTTCATTATGAATAGTAACCATAGTAAATATTTATCAAATCAAAAAAGGTAAATCGGGTAATTAAGGGTGAAAATTAATATGATAAGCTCAGAAAAATAACCCTTAAACATGAATTTAATATATTTTAATAGTTTTCTTTGTACAATAATCATCAATAAATCTAATTTATGGAAATTTGAAGTCATTTTTTATTGAAAATGATATATATTAATTTAAGTATATATAAAGTCAAAACATTCACTCTCTTGTATTTAATATCTATAATATTTTTTAACAGGAAAAAACAGCCTAAGTTAAGTTATAATTTTTATATAAGATAGTATTTAATTTTTTTTATTAATTTAATTTCTTTATAGATGATATAATTACCAAAAATTCGTATGTAAAACTAACATAGTGCTTATGCAAGAAGTAGAAAATCAAGTAAATGATTTAAAAAAATATAAATGTAATAATTTTCAGAAGATTTATTGTGTCCCATTAATTTTGTTGATAGATATAAAATATTATATGTGTGATTTTTTTTATATTATAATTCTAGAGTTTTCATGTTGTTTTCAAAGTAAAATTAATTGAATAGTTTAAAAAAATAACATTATTGATATTTAATACAAAATACTATTTTATTAAATGATTTAGGAATACTAAAAACTATATATTCAGATGTTTGAATTAGATGTGGTATAAAATATAAACCATGGTCCATTTATAATTCACATAGACATTTATAGTACATTTCTAAACCCTTAATGATTAAAACATTTTGATATGATGATAATTGTCAGAAGGGATAATGGGGGTTAAAATAAAGAGATAACGGTGAAAACCTCACCTAACCATGATAAGATTTTATTGGATGAGAATATATAGAATCATACTTATAATATATTAAATATATATCAAATTGAATCTGTTTTCAAATGAAAATTAATTTCTATCAATTTAATACACTAATTAAATCCTAGAGTGCCCCTCCACTAACTTATAAAAGGGAACCTCTTATCCTCTCTTCCTTACACATTTGAAGATCTATATCATCACCAAGATCTACCCAAATACATTTCTTACATATATAACCATTTCATGTAGGATCTATTTTTTTCATAAAACCAATCTAAGCTAAATTTATGTATAAAACTAATAACTTTTTCTGACGAAGAGGTAATGTTCGTAATAGAGTGTTTTTGTTGTATTTTTCCATCTATCTCAAAAAAAATTCTTCAATCATTATGTAATAATAACACTATTAAATTAAATATAATTATATGTTATTATTTTAATTACATAACCTATATTCCCACTCTATTTCAATTAAATGGGAGAAAACCCATCAATTTGTTGTACGTCGGACTACCGCCTCACAAACTGATGTAATTTTTTTACATCAACACCTCTCTTAACTAGTTATAATAAAGGATTTAAAATATATATATATATGAAAATAATGAAATTTTTATTATTATATAAATTTAACATATTTATTTTTTTATTATTTTTCCATTCATTTAACAAGGATAACGACATTCATGGGTAAATGTAGATTACCACCTCCATAAAGTGATTTGGAACATTTTACATCCCTACATCACATGTATAGTATATATTAGTGTATATAAAGATATAATATGGTATTTATGATATCATAATAATTATATAAAGGTTAAATAATACTTACCTTATTTCTATCATGATCATTGAAAATTGGAAAAATTATTTTTGCGTATATATGACCTATCGTTCACCTAATTGTTATAAAATAAATTATTTATAATCAAATTCCATGTTTGATTATAAATGTAAAGTTGATATATGGAAATGATAATTATTTAATAAATATTATTAAATATATGATGTTATAATTAGCTAATTGAAAATATTCAACCTATAGATGTCATTTTTTAAATATTTAATGAATATCATCAAAATGTCCAACGTGAACTTAATTGATAAAATAATTGAATATAAAATGGTAATAAATAAAATAAAAGTAAAAGTATATATAAACAGGTTTGTTAGAAAGTAAATATTTTAAATAATTTTATTATTCAGGAGGATATATGATGTGCATGATGTGTCACACTCAAGGTAAAAGACACATTACCTTAAAACCTTAATTATAATATTTCAATGATTTATTTTATATTATTTTTCTTCCATCTCCATATTATTAAAAATATTTTATGGATGACTTTTTAGGGAAATAAATTCATTATAAATTTAATATTATATCCCTTTTAAATTTCTTATAAATTATTTCCAAATGAATCATTTTATATTTTTTATATGGAATGTTTTTCACATTATTTATAAAAAAGAAAAAGGAATGTTCTATTTTAATATATATATATATATATATATATATAATTTCAAAACAATTTCCCGCCACTATAATATTTTTTTCATGTTTGTATTCTATTACAGTACATAATTTTCTCTTAAAATAAAAACAATATTTCCTTATATTATATTATTTTTAAAAATTTATCTAAATGGAATGGATATTTTGATATTTAGAAAAAAATTACTGGTCAAAAAATAATTTATGAAATATTTCATGTGTTTTGATAATGTTACAGTTATTTGGAATTATTTATAAGGATACTTTGTTCCTTTATAAGCAAATGATTAATAGTTCTATCATATTAGAATGATATATGGTTTCATTATAATCCATGGACGGTTGACCCAGATATATCTCTTCAATGCAATAGTTAATGCTATGGAGTTAACCAGTTTGGTTTCTCCTAATAGATTATTGTAATTTACCAAGTAGGTTATTACATTGTTAATAGTTATTATAAGAATTGTATAAAAATTATTTCCCAAGTTACATATAAAATTTATCTATGAATGATTTGGTTTTTTTCTAAAGTCCTTCCCTTTTCCAAGGTAATATTATGAGTATAGGGTTAAATAAATGTATATACTTCTTATTAAAGGTTAAATTTTTAAATTTTTTAAAAAAGTATTGAGGTTGAATTTTTTTAAAATAAACCATTAATATTTATATCATTCCTTTTATATTATAATGAAATTTTTCGTGGAATGATTTGGGTAGAGAGGTTTATTTCTTATATAAGAAAAAGATTATTTGGAACTCAATGTTTATGTAGAAAATTATAATTTTTTGTGTATTCCTGGACTAAGAGGTTTCATTCTTTACATTTATTTGTCTCATACCAAAATTTCTATGCTCATGCTATTTTATGAAATAATTTCACATGGTATTAGGTATTAGTAGAAATAAGGACATTCCCATGATAAAAAAATTGATGATATGTCATGAAACAAAAACATTTTGTATAATAAAAGTTTTGTATTGTGGGAAAGATGGATATTTAGAGGAGGTGTCAAAATGTTGATGTAAAATTTATTTATATAATGGTGGTGAATTAAATATTTAAAACTCTAAACCTAAAATATATTGAAGAATGTAAGAAAATTAATTCTTTTCTAAAGATACAATTTTTGTATAGTGAAAGGTAAATTCATTTTATTCAAAAAAATCTCTTATTTATTCATATGATAACTACTCGCGAATCAACTATAAAATTAGTGAAAATATAATTTTATTAACTATTTATATACTTCAATTTAGTACTTACACACAATTTTCATTAGATAAATAGTAATTAAATCACATTCTATAAACATTATTAGTTATAATTCTACCAATTTATTTAGACATACTTATCTATTCTAGTGTACCAAGGATAGTTTTTTATTTTTTGAATCCATTCCCCTAGAAGTAGTATATATATTAACATCAAATATATTCCATATAATTATATGAGATAAGGTACTTTAACCTTCTTCTAGTCTCTCTTTTAACTATTTGATTCCAATGACAAAAAACACCCAACACATACCACCTATGCTTTAATAAATACACTCACACAATTTTGGTTGCATCATAAATGAATTTGAAAACATATGAGAAAACTCTATGAGAATTTACATGGGTTTTTTCACATAAATTTGAATGAATACAATCATTATTCCATACATAAGTATTTCTTTTTTTAAAATTAAACAATATATTCATTTATTTTATGAGTATATATCTCTCACATGCTATGATATCATTATTATTCATATTTATTTCACCTTTTAAGAATAGAAATTTTGTTTTCTTTACACTGATATTGTCAAGATATTTGTTACATAACTCTAAACTTCTTGATGTTTTAGTTCTATCAAATGAACTTCTATCGAAAAAACCAGTCAGATATTGTGTCCCCTCCTTAACTCCCCATGCACAACCATTGATCCTTAGTTAATTTTAAATCCACTATTATCAAAGAATGTCCATTTTATTTAATCATATACTTATCATATGGATGAAAAAAATTTCTTTAAATATAGCACATGTTCCAATTCATTCAATTACATGATGTTTTTATTTGACATCTAGATATTCACATCCCATTTTTGAAAACGTCCGAAGCATCATCATCCACAATATACACCTCCCTAGATATTCAAGATATATAATTATTCATACACAATTATAATGATGTTAAGTGGAATTATTATCAAAAATAAACAATCAATGATTTCATTGGAATAATGACACTCAATAGGAAGATATTATATTTGGATGAATTAAATTTACTAGAATTACTAGAGACTTATCTTCTATAATTCATTGTGTAGTCCATGTAATCTTTACTTAGATTCCCTTAATATAATTCCATTCTGTACATCTTGTTAAAGTATATTTAATTCTAATCTCATATCCAAATTTATTATCTTTCTTCCAACTCATCATTTGATTGAGTGATCATCATATACCTTCTATATTCAAAAACATTCCATTAGGTTCCTGGACTTCACTAATTTTGAGACCATACATAAGATAACATTCCAGACATCATTAAATACTAAGTCATATTTATTATTGGAATTACTAATAGTATTGAACATATCCACGCCGCTCTCTTATACCATTAACATGAAAATAATTAACTAGACAGAATCTCTCCAAGTGACTTTCACTGACTTGAGCTGACTAGTTATCATGAAAATGTCTCTAATATAGTCTACAACATGTCATCATTCAATAAATAACTTGTTTAACAAAGTAAAAATCAAAAACAAAATGTTTAAAGATGTTTTATTTTCATAATGTTTTGTTTCAGAATTAATTTGTTCTATTATATTCTTATTTTCCCATATTTTGAAAGAAAAACATATTACTAATAACATTATTACCAACATTAGTAATTAATAATACATACATTTCCATTTTATTTATCCATATTAATTAGTTTAACTATAGTTAATTGAATTTCCATGTCCTTTTAGATGAGATTACACTCCCATTGTATCCTCCACAACCCATAATTCTTTATATCAGTCTTATCAACCTTGATGTTTCCATATTTTATTATAAATATATAGATGTAGTAACTCCTAATAAATTTAATGACATCAAGAAAAATAATAATGATATTGGATCTGATATAACAACCCAGGTAAATAAAGAATATGAAATTTTTATATTTATCCCTATTTGTGAAAAAAATATTAATATTACTTTAAAGGGAACGCTATGCTCGATGGCGTACCCAATACGCGACAACGAGTTCCTTTAAAATCTTACATTGCACTCTAATAATAAAATATTATTATTTTAAATGGTAGTTAACGCCTAGCCATTGTAATGGCGGGAAAGAACGGAACTTACTAAAAATGATTATGTATGTTTGTCAAATATTTTTACTTTTTACAATAAATGTTAGAGGGTTAAAAATGAGAATGAATCCAATTTTAAGCGTAAACATTCTAATATTCCTTAAATGGTCGATTAACTACCTTTTGATGGATAACCTCTTTTAAATCAACTTTTTGACAATTTTATGTGTTATATTTTACAGAATAAAATTCTTCTTTACAATCGGGACATCAAAATTTACTTTGTGTAAATTTTTGGTATTTTTCTGATAAAGTTCATTTTTTAATCAATAGTGAAAAATGTCGTATATTAATTCAAAACAACTTTTTAATCTAATTTATTTGTATGATTTGATTATATTTTTAATTGGTTTTAATGTTTAATTAGAATATATTTTTACCATTTAATCCAATTATGGTCATTGGAATTAATTTCACTTTGAAATCGGACTTAAACAAGTGTCAATCTGTTGATACTTATTGTTTCATAAAAACACGCTATTTGCTCTGACAGCGGGAATTAATTATTAAATTAATTAAATAAACTTATATGTTTTGAATTTTTTAAAATAGACTTCATTTTTGAATTCGGAATATCAAATATATCTTAGGGTGAAGTTTGGTTATTTTTCTGAAAAACTTCAATTTTTGATGAATAGTGAAACCACTAAGTGGTACTTATAAAAACTGATTTTCCATTTAAATGAAATTTTACCACCTTTGTGTTTTGAATTTAAAAAATCCGATATACATGGTTGTCAATAAGAAGTAAAATGTGGTTCAATGGGATTAAAATAATTTTTTGGTGAATAGTAACTTTTAAGTTTTTAATCGCGATTAGAGGTAATTAGTGTAGTTTAAGGTAAAAATAATGTTTTAATAATATGAAATGACCTAGACACATGTCCTACGCTTATTGGATGTGTCATGGAAGACCAAGAAAATACATGGGTAAACTTGGGGACCCCATGGAGCCACTTTGGTAGGAAAATGAAATAAATAACTTTTTATTTAAAGTTAAAATAAAAATGTAACAGACATGAGTTGTTTTACTAAAAAAACTTTTACATGGGGTTATACAAGTCAGATTTTTTACTATAAATAGTCATTGGAATGATAAAAAGATTTATTACATCATAGTATTTTTTTATAATTTTTATAAATTAAATAAATTAACTTATTTATGACATCATGATGATGCAGTGATTACCTCATTATTTAACGATTTAAATAAAATGAAAAGATAATGTAAAATATAAGACCTAAACATTTAAAAAACCTATTTTATGGGTGTATTTCGAACCCTTATCACCTTATCCTAGAAATATATTAATGTGGGACCTTTAAAATCCGAAACTCATTTCAAAATAATGTAACATGTTTGACTTTCCATCAGTGCCCCTCTTCTCCTCTTATAAAAGGCCCCCACCTCTACCACCTTACACACACCTCTCAAGCCTTTGGCTCGGCCAAACCCTATCCATTGAATCTCTCCACATCCCTCTCTTCACCATTGAAGCCTCACTTTGGGCATAATACTTTCCAATGAAGCCTTTGACCTCAAATCAAAGAGAGTTACCCGATTTAAAGGTAGTGTCCTCTCTTGTGTTCTTATGTTTGATTTTCCTTCTCCAACCCTATAAACTCTTTTTATTACTTTATTTTGTAACAAAAACAGTATATTGAATATACTATGATGTTTTTATGTTAAGTATTTGAGCTCCAATTACACACACCTTCGTCTAATGGTTAAATAACATACTGTTTCTGTGGATGGCGAATTTCTGCCTCACGAAACGATGATTGTTCAATCTTCTCTTAACACCTTTCATGGTTTCCATTATGATGTCACTATATTATATATATTATATATATGGTATTTATGTTTTCTATATTCTTCTGGATTTTAAATTTATAACATTCCTTTATGCTTTTCATGTTGTGCAAATTCGATAATTTCATATGAGAAGTGTGGACTACCGCCCCCTCAAGTGATGTGACTCATTCATGAATTACATGGAATGTATAAATAATGAAATTAATGAACATATGTGACCTATATAACATATATATTATACTTTAATTATAATATATATATCTCTCAATTATTTTTAATTACATTAATATGACAAAGAAATGAAAGTAGTGTTCATGCGTACGTACGGCCTACCGTCTCCATGAACGGTGCATTTCATTTCTTTTTATCTCCAAATGTTATGGAGTAGTACAAAATGAATATGTACTGGATATATATGATATTTAAATCATTAATACTATTCTGGAGATGATTTAATTATAACTACATGGACAATCATTTTCAATCAAGTTCATTTTTGACTCAGGTACCAAACATCGACAAAAACGTCTGATATGAACTCACATTATTAAACAATTATTATAACATTATAACATGTGATATAAACTGAATAATAATCTTTAAAATAGGTCCTTAGGCAATTATAAATTGGCCAATGTTTATTATTCATGAATATAATGAAATGAACAAGACAAGTCGGACTTGAGGTAAGGGATCCTACCCCTCTCTTTCTTTTTATGTACACTCTTTTATGTCATTCCTTTTAAGCTAATATTTCTTATGACTGGGATGTTCTTTTATATTACTCCTACTATAATTTTTATGTTAATATGATTAGAGACCCTATTTTTTCTGACCAATCTATTTTGGATGTTTTGAGTGGCGCCGTTAGGCTGCCAAATTTTCGTAAGAGATCTAACCTCTCTCTTTCTTTTTAAGTACTCTCCTTTATGTCACTTATTTTAAGCTCCTATTTGTTATTATGGGAGATGTTCTTTTATATTCCTCTTTATTTAAATTTTATTTTAATATAACGAGAGACCCTATTTTATCTCATCAATCCATTTTTTGAGGTTTTAAGTGGCGTCGTTAGGCTGCCAAGTTTTCATAAGGGATTTTTCATCTAACTTTTAGTCCCGTGAGATTTATACTGCATTTGCCACCATTTCCTTTGAGTGGTGTTTTTAATTCCCATTATTATACTCTTTGTGTAATATAATTTCATTTTTTGTTATTTACATATTCGTTGTATAACCCTTATTCAATGGGGTGTACGTTTCGAAAGTTAACTAAGTTGGTAAGGGAACCTTTCACCCTCTTTTTTTTAAAAGACTTCTTTTGTTATGTATTTTAATTCACATTCTATTATGTTGGGATATGTTCTTCTATATCCTTATTGATGTAAATTTTATGTCCAAGTGATGAGATACCATTGTCTCTCTCAACAACTCTTTTTCTGAATTTTGAAGTGATTTCGTTAGGCTGTCGAATTTTTGCGAGGGAACATCTTAACCCAATTTTGATTCTTTTGGATAAACTTGTACTCCTTGAATATGTCGTTCTATGAATATGTGTGAATGAACTCTGATTGTTTTACACTTAATATCCACCTATATTTTGTGAATTTTGTTGTCACACATAATTATGTCATTGATTTATCCTTAATCCAAGGATACCATATTTGTAAGGGACTTCGTCTCAATATCCTTTCATTGATGCATATTTTATTTTATACACAACTTTATTTTATACGGTTTATAAACCCCTTTGTCTTATAATTTTATTCAAAAGGAATCTTTTTATATGAATCGTTTTACTAAATGACAAAAAGTAATGTTTCTTTTAACGTACGCAGTGACAAGGACCTTTTCTGCCGCCGCGAGTATTATTTGGTCTTTGGCTTCCTCTACAAGCTGTAATTTTTTTTAAAATTAAATAAATACCATATACTCTTTTATGTATTTTGGTATTGAAAATGGTTTTTATAATGTATTTGTTATGTCAATATAATTAAGTGATATATTGTGATCAAAGTGTAGAAATTTTTTCTTCCCATTATATTCTTTTATGTATTATGGTTTTATAATGGTACTTGGACATTTTATGGGTGGATACGTGATAAACCATATGACGGGTGGTGCAGTGAATAACAGGACGGGTGTTTACGTTATAACCTCCAATGCATTGGGTAAGGAAGTTGGCCGTATGGCTATTCCATTAAGTATGTGTGGAAGTCGACCGTATGGTTATTCCATTTAAGTATGTTTATGTCCCAAGTTACCTTTTTATGTTATGTGTTCTTTATATGGGTTTTATGGTAATCTTTTGGTTACAAAAGGGTATGTAATGATCTTTTATTCATTGAAGAGTTTTTTTCTACTTCATAAAGGAGAAAATTATTACTTTGATAAAGTATACATGGTTTACTTATTGTTTTGAAAAACTAATAGTTTTCAATATTTGTATATCCCTTACTGAGATTTTTATGCTCACCCCAAGTTTTTTTGAAATGTTTTTCACAGGACTTAATGTGGAATAGGGTCAAGGATGGGATCAAGGGAAAGTCATGCTATCTAAAACATGTATCTAAACATGTTTCTTTTTAAGAGTTTTTATTTTATAGAAACTTAGTAGAAGTGTCTACTTTGTAATCTTTTGAGATGTAATAGTTATGTCCTAATTCTCTAAAACTCTACACCATGAAAAGATCCTCAATGTGAGTTATTCACTTAATTCAATATTAAGTAAGGTTTAAGGCTGGGCCTTATAGTTGGTATTAATGGTCGGTTTAGACAAATTTAGGGATTAGGAGTTTTTGTTAGACACATGGTTAGTCCCTATATCTATTATTTAAGATAAATCCTAATTTTATAACTTTTTTTCAAGTCATGTAAATTTAGTTACAAATGGAAGTAGAAGGTTCTAAAATGACGTTCCTATCTCCTCCTGATGAAATGCTTGAAATAATTATTGCAAAGTCATGTTCTGATGATTATGAAACTTTTTCTAGCTTACAACTCACTTGCAAGCAGTTTTTTGAGATATCAAACACCTCCACTATACCTCGTTATCATAGTGGATCATGGGTTGTTTTTAGACAAATACTATATTCACCATATTCTCATATTTTCAAGAAAGGAAAATATTATCAAGGTATTTTCAAATATTTTACCTTATCACAAGAATTTGAAGCGTATTATGATTTTAAAAATGGTGCTGAGGAATGAGACCCTTGCACAACCTACTTATATTTTCTTTTAAAATATAGTCTCTTAGGATATACTTATGGTATTTTAAAAGGACCAATAATAGAAAGTTTCAACTCAAATTGTGTCCGACTATTTTATAGAAATCATGTTTTATCAGATGTTTTGGAATTATATGTCACACATTATTATTTTCCAAAACTGTTTTTTTGTGAACACCCATATGACCCATGTTGTACAAGTTGTATTTAGATGGAGGAAGCAAATGATTTTGAAGGATCTCTAAATCATTGTTGTAATGCATGGGATGTCTACCTATGTGAACATGATGACGATGAAATCGAGTGGACTCCCTGATCAAGGTATACTGTTATTCATTTTGGGAATCGTTTTATTTTATCTTATGGTGGTGAAATAAGACTTCAAGAATTAAGATGTTGAGATCGTAATAAATTTGGATGAAAATGAGTGGTATAAGGAAACTATTGAGGTTAAAACATGTTAGGGTTATTTTTGGAGTTTTATAAAAAGGACAACATGCAGACCGTGTGACAACCCGTCGCGTCGGACAAAGCTGCGGGAATCAAACCCACAACCAAAGTGCGACGGGTATTTATCGCCTACCACTTGACTACGTGAAGTCCCTCATTAGATTGACTAATTATTTTTAGTTAAATGATTGTATGAATTAAGATTAAGTTTATTTTGGGTTATCAATGGAAATTATTAACCTATAATGGAGGATATGTGATTAGTTTAATTACTTTTCAATATGAGACATTAAGAGCAACTGATGTTATTTGGAGATAAGTTTTATTTTGTACCTTGGAGGACTATGTGATTAAATCCTTAAAGTTTTTGGGTTTCAATATTAGTTTGGTTTACTTTGATGAATTTTATGGAAAAATTGTTTATCGAATGGTATTCGTTGAACTTTGGGTTTTGTTGGACAAATTTTGGAGATTAAGAATAGATTTTCTTTTTATAAAGGGTTATCCTTTTCTGGATTATCTGATCTTGTACTACCCTTTTTGGTTTTGGTTTTGGTTAAAGTCTAAGAACATGGGAAGTATATAGTTCTATTTTGTGGATTAGGTGATTCCATATAAGTTGATTATATCTCTCTTAATGTAAACAAGTCATCCTAAATACTCATCTTTTGGAGAAAATATGAGTTCATGTAAGAAATATAGTAAAAGCTGAAAGTCTACATGACAACTAAGTATGTTTCCTTATGTTTTATTTGTGCTCAAAAATAAATTCCTCAATTAAAAGTGACTAAAAAAAATGTTGTTCATTAACTTTTCCTACTGGGGAATCCAATACCATTTAACCCATCACAAGTTTGTGATTTTCTTATGGTTAACTTTCTCCTAGACATGTTTACTGTCACTCTCCATCAGAACTTGACCCTTTGTTTTTTCCTCCATATCCATATTTTCATACATGGAATCCTAGTATGGGTTAACTTGGGTGACCTTTCTACTTCCCTTTCTTTCTTTTAATGTGATAGTTTATTTTACTCCTTTTCCGATGTGGGACTTTCAATGGAGTTTCCAAGCCCAATTTTGAAATTGCGAGGACGCAATTCCCAAAAGGGGGGAAGGATGTAACAACCCAGGTAAATAAAGAATATGAAATTTTTATATTTATCCCTATTTCTGAAAACAAAATATTAATATTACTTTAAAGGGAACACTATGCTTGATGGCATACCCAATACGTGACAACGAGTTCCTTTGAAATCTTATGTTGCACTCTAATAATAAAATAATATTATTTTAAATGGTAGTTAATGCCTATCCATTGTAATGGTGGGAAGGAACGAAACTAACTAAAAAATTATTATGTATGCTTGTCAAATATTTTTACTTTTTACAATTAATGATAGAGGATTAAAAATGCGAATGAATCCAATTTTAAGCGTAAACATTCTAATATTCATTAAATGGTCGATTAACCACCTTTTGATGGAGAACTCCTTTTAAATCCAATTTTTGACAATTTTATGTGTTATATTTGACAAAATAAAATTATTCTTTATAATCGGGACATCAAAATTTACTTTGTGTAAATTTTTGGTATTTTTCTGATAAAGATCATTTTTTAATCAATTGTGAAAAATGTTGTATTTTAATTCAAAACCTTTTTTTAATCTAATTTATTTATATGATTTGATTATATCATGAATTGGTTTTGAAGTTCAATTAGAAAATATTTTTACCATTTAATCCAATTTTGGTCATTGGAATTAATTTCACTTTGAAATCGGACTTAAACTAGTGTCAATATTTTGATACTTATTGTTTCATAAAAACACGCTATTTGCTCTAACAACGGGAATTAATTATTAAATCAATTAATGCAACTTATATGTTTTGAATTTTTTAAAATATACTACATTTGTGAATTATAAATATCCAATATAGCTTAGGGTGATGTTTTGGTATTTTTTTGAAAAACTTCAATTTTTGATGAATAGTGAAACCACTAAGTGGTACTTATAAAAATTGATTTTCCGTTTAAATGAAATTTTACCACCTCTGTGTTTTGAATTTTAAAAATATGACATACATGGTTGTCATTAATAAGTAAAATTTGATTCAATGGGATTAAAATAATTTTTTGGTGAATAGTAACTTTTATGTTTTTAATCGCGATTAGAGGTAATTAGTGTAGTTTAAGGTAAAAATAATGTATTAATAATATTAAATGACCTAGACATATGTCCTACCCTTATAGGAAGTGTCATGGCCGACCAAAAAAATCCATGGGTCAACTTTGGGACCCCATGGAGCCACTTTGGTAGGAAAATGTCATAAATAACTTTTTATTTAGAGTTAAAATAAAAATATCACAAACATGAGTTGTTTTACTAAAACAATTTTTACATGGGGTTATACAAGTAAGATTTTTTACTATAAATAGTCATTGGAAAGCTAAAACGATTTCCTACATCATAGTATTTTTTATAATTTTTATAATTTAAATAAATTAACTTAGTTATGACATCATGATGATGCATCGATTACCTCATTATTTAACGATTTAAAAAATTGAAAATATAATGTAAAATCTAAGACCTAAACATGTAAAAAACCTATTGGATGGGTGGATTTCGAACCCTTATCACCATATCCCTGAAATATATCAATGTCGGACCTTTAAAATCCGAAACTCATTTGAAAATAATGTAACTCTTTTGACTTTCCAAGAGTGCCCCTCCTCTCCTCTTATAAAAGGCCCCCGCCTCTACCATCTTACACACACCTCTCAAGCCTTTGGCTCGGCCAACCCCTACCCATTTCATCTCTCCACATCCCTCTATTCATCAGTGAAGCCTCACTTTGGGCATAATACTTTCCAATGAAGCCTTTGAGCTCAAATCAAAGAGAGTTACCCGATTTAAAGGTAGTGTCCTCTCTTGTGTTCTTATGTTTTATTTTGCTTCTCCAACCCTATAAACTCTTTTTATTCCTTTCTTTTGTAATGACACCAGTATCTTAAATATACTATGATGTTGTTATTTTGTGGATTCAATCTCCAATTACACACACCTTTGTCTAATTGTTAAATAACATACTGTTTCTGTGGATGGCGAATATCTGCCTCACAAAACGATGATGGTTCAATCTTCTCTTATCACCTTTCATGGTGGCCATTATTATGTCACTATATTTTATATATGATATATATGGTATTTTTTTCTATATTCTTATGAATTTTATATTTAAAACATGCCTTTATGCTTTTCATGTTGTACAAATGCGATAATTTCATACGAGGAAGTGTGGACTACCGCCCCCTCAAGTGATTGACTCGTTCATGCAATACATGGAATGTATAAATAATAAAATTAATGAACATATGTGACCTATATAAAATATATATAATATTGTAATTATAATATATATCTCTCTTGATTATTTTTAATTACATTAATATGACAAAAAAATGAAAGTTGCGTTCATGCGTACGTACGACCTACCGTCTCAATGAACGATGCATTTCATTTCTTTTTATCTCCAAATGTTATGGAGTAGTATAAAATGAATATGTACTGGATATATATGATATTTAAATAATTAATACTATTCTAGAGATGATTTACTTATAACTACATGGACAATCATTTTCAAACAAGTTCATTTTTGACTCATGTACCAAACATCGACAAAAACGTCTGATATGAATTCACCTTATTAACCAATTATTATAACATTATAACATGTGATATGAACTGAATAATAATCTTTAAAATAGGTCCTTAAGAAATTTTAAATTGACCACTTTTTATTATTCAGGAATATAAAGAAACGAACAAGACAAGTCGGACTTGAGGTAAGGGATCCTACCTCTCTCTTTCTTTTTATGTACACTATTTTATGTCATTCCATTTAAGCTCATCTTTCTTATGACTGGGATGTTATTTTATATTAATCCTACTGTACTTTTTATGTTAATATGATTAGAGACCCTATTTTCTCTCACCAATCCATTTTGGATGTTTTGAGTGGCGCTGTTAGGCTGCCGAATTTTCGTAAGAGATCTAACCTCTCTCTTTCTTTTTAAGTACTCTCCTTTAAGTCACTTATTTTAAGCTTCTCTTTGTTATGATGGGGGGTGTTATTTTATATTCCTCTTTCTGTACATTTTATTTTAATATTATGAGTGACCCTATTTGATCTCATCAATCCATTTTTTGAAGTTTTAAGTGGCGCCATTAGGCTGCCGAGTTTTCGTAAGGGATTTTTCATCTCACTTTTAGTCCCATGATATTTATGCTACATTTTCCACCATTTCCTTTGAGTGGTGTATGTACTTACCATTATTATACTCTTTGTTTTATATAATTTCATTTATGGGTATTTACATATTCGTTGTATAACCCTTCTTCAATGGGGTGTACGTTTCGAAAGTTACCTAAGTCGGTAAGGGAACCTTTCACCCTCTTTTTTTAAAAGACTTCTTTTGTTATGTATTTTAATTCACATACTGTTATGGTGGGGTATGTTCTTCTATATCCTTATTGATTTAAATTTTGTGTCCACGTGATGAGATACCATTTTCTCTCTCATCAACTCTTTTTCTGAATTTTGAAGTGACGTCATTAGGCTGTCGAATTTTTGCAAGGGAACTTCTTAACCCAATTTTTATTCTTTGGGATAAACTTGTACTCCTTGAATATGTCGTTCTATGAATATGTGTGAATGAAATCTGATTTTTTTACTCTTAATATCCACTTATATTTTGTTAATTCGTTTGTCCCACATAATTATGTCATTAACTTATCCTTAATTCAAGGATACTGTATTTGTAAGGGACTTCGTATCAATCTCATTTCATTGAGGCATATTTTGTTTTATACACAACTTTCTTTTATATGGTGTATAAAACCCTTTGACTTCTAATTTTATTCAAAAGGAATCTTTTTATATGAATCGTTTTACTAAATGACAAAAAGGAATGTTTCTTTTAATGTACGCGGTGACAATGACCTTTTCTGCCGCCGCGAGTATTATTTGGTCTTTGGCTTCCTCTACAAGCCGTAATTTTTTTTAAAATAAAATAAATACCATATACTCTTTTATGTATTTTGGTATTGAAAATGGTTTTTATAATGGATTTGTTATGTCAATATATTTAAGTGATATATTGTGATCAAAGTGTGGAAATGTTTTCTTCCCATTATATTTTTTTATGTCTTATGATTTTATAATGGTAATTGGACATTTTACGGGTGGTTACGTGATAAACCATATGACGGGTGGTGTCGTGAATACCTGGATGGGTGGTTATGTTATAACCTCCAATTAAATGGGTATGGAAGTCGGCCTTATGGCTATTCCATTAAGTATGTGTGGAAGTCGACCTTATGGTTATTCCATTTAAGTATGTTTATGTCCCAAGTTACCTTTTTATGTTATGTGTTTTTTATACGAGTTTTATGGTAATATTTTGGTTACAAAAGGGTAAGTAATGATCTTTTATTAATTGAAGAGTTTTTTACTACTTCATAAAGGTGAAAATTATTACTTTGATAAAGTAAGCATGGTTTACTTATTGTTTTGGAAAACTAACAGTTTTCAATCTTTGTGTATCCCTTACTGAGGTTTTTATGCTCACCCCAAGTTTTTTTGAAATTTTTTTCACAGGACTTGATGTGGAATTGGGTCAAGGATGGGATCAAGGTAAAGTTATGCTATCTAAAACATGGATCTAAACATGTTTCTTTTTAAGAGTTTTTATTTTATAGAAACTTAGTAGAAGTGTCTACTTTGTAATCTTTTGAGATGTAATAGTTATGTCATAATTCTCTAAAACTCTAAACCATGAAAAGATCCTCAATGTGAGTTATTCAATTAATTCAATATTAAGTAAGGTTTATGGTTGGGCCTTATAGTTGGTATCAAAGGTCGGTTTAGACAAATTTAGGGATTAAGAGTTTTTGTTAGACACATGGTTAGTCCCTATATCTATTATTTAAGATAAATCCTAATTTTATAACTTTTTTTCAAGTCATGTAAAGTTAGTTACGAATGGAAGGAGAAGTATCTAAAATGAAGTTCCTATCTCTTCCTGATGAAATGCTTGAAATAATTATCGCAAAGTCATGTTCTGATGATTATGAAACGTTTTCAATCATACAACTCACTTGCAAGCAGTTTTTTGAGATATCAAACACCTCCACTATACCTCGTTATCATCGTGGATCATGGGTTGTATTTAGACAAATACTATTTTCACAATATTCTCATATTTTCAAGAAAGGAAAATATTATCAAGTTATTTTCAAATATTTTACCTTATCACAAGAATTTGAAGAGTATTATGATTTTAAAAATGGTGCTGAGGAATGAGACCCTTGCACAACCTACTTATGTTTTCTTTTAAAATATAGTCTCTTAGGACATACTTATGGTATTTTAAAAGGACCAATAATAGAAAGTTTCAACTCAAATTGTGTCCGACTATTTTAGAGAAATCATTTTTTATCAGATGTTTTGGAATTATATGTCACACATTATTATTTTCCAAAACTGTTTTTCTGTGAACACCCATATGACCCATGTTGTACAAGTTGTATTTAGATGGAGGAAGCAAATGATTTTAAAGGATCTCTAAATCATTGTTGTAATGCATGGGACTTCTACCTATGTGAACATGATGACGATGAAATCGAGTGGACTCCTTGATCAAGGTATGCTGTTATTCATTTTGGGAATCGTTTTATTTTAACTTATGGTGGTGAAATAAGACATCAAGAATTAAGATGTTGAAATCGTAATGAATTTGGATGAAAATGAGTGGTATAAGGAAACTATTGAGGTTAAAACATGTTAGGGTTATTTTGGAGTTTTATAAAAAGGACAACATGCAGACCGTGTGACAACCCGTCGAGTCGGACAAAGCTGCGGGAATCAAACCCACTACCAAAGTGCGACCGGTATTTATCGCCTACCACTTGACTACGTGAAGTCCCTCGTTAGTTTGACTAATTTTTTTAGTTAAATGATTTTATGAATTAAGAGTAAGTTTATTTTGGGTTATCTATGGAAATTATTAACCTATCATGGAGGATATGTGATTAGTTAAATTACTTTTCAATATGAGACTTTAAGAGCAACTGATGTTATTTGGAGATAAGTTTTATTTTGTACCTTGGAGGACTATGTGATTAAATCCTTAAAGTTTTTGGGTTTCAAAATTAGTTTGGTCTACTTTGATGAATTTTATGGAAAATTGTTTATCGAATGGTCTTCATTGAACTTTGGGTTTTGTTGGAAAAATTTTGGAGATTAAGAATATATTTTCTTTTTATAAAGGGTTGTCCTTTTCTGGATTATCTGATCTTGTACTACCCTTTTCGGTTTTTTTTTGGTTAATGTCTAAGGACATGGGATGTATATAGTTATATTTTGTGGATTGGGTGATTCTCTATAAGTTTATTATATCTCTCTTAATGTAAACAAGTCATCCTAAATTCTCATCTTTTGGAGAAAATATGAGTTCGTGTAAGAAATATAGTAAAAGCTGAAAGTCTACATGACAAGTAAGTATGTTTCCTTATGTTTTATTTATGCTAAAAAATAAATTCCTCAATTAAAAGTGACTAAAAAAAATGTTTTTCATTAACTTTTCCTACTGGGGAATCCAATACCATTTAACCCATCACAAGTTTGTGATTTTCTTATGGTTAACTTTCTCATAGACATGTTTACTGTCACTCTCCATCAGAACTTGACCCTTTGTTTTTTCCTCCATATCCATATTTTCATACATGGAATCCTAGTATGGGTTAACTTGGGTGACCTTTCTACTTCCCTTTCTTTCTTTTAAAGTGATAGTTTATTTTACTCCTTTTCCGATGTGGGACTTTCAATGGAGTTTCCAAGCCCAATTTTGAAATTGCGAGGACGCAATTCCCAAAAGGGGGGATGGATGTAACAACCCCGGTAAATAAAGAATATGAAATTTTTATATTTATCCCTATTTCTGAAAACAAAATATTAATATTACTTTAAAGGGAACACTATGCTTGATGGCATACCCAATACGTGACAACGAGTTCCTTTGAAATCTTATGTTGCACTCTAATAATAAAATAATATTATTTTAAATGGTAGTTAATGCCTATCCATTGTAATGGTGGGAAGGAACGAAACTAACTAAAAAATTATTATGTATGCTTGTCAAATATTTTTACTTTTTACAATTAATGTTAGAGGATTAAAAATGCGAATGAATCCAATTTTAAGCGTAAACATTCTAATATTCATTAAATGGTCGATTAACCACCTTTTGATGGAGAACTCCTTTTAAATCCACTTTTTGACAATTTTATGTGTTATATTTGACAAAATAAAATTATTCTTTATAATCGGGACATCAAAATTTACTTTGTGTAAATTTTTGGTATTTTTCTGATAAAGATCATTTTTTAATCAATAGTGAAAAATGTCGTATTTTAATTCAAAACCTCTTTTTAATCTAATTTATTTATATGATTTGATTATATCATGAATTGGTTTTGAAGTTAAATTAGAAAATATTTTTACCATTTAATCCAATTTTGGTCATTGGAATTAATTTCACTTTGAAATCGGACTTAAACTAGTGTCAATATTTTGATACTTATTGTTTCATAAAAACACGCTATTTGCTCTAACAGTGGGAATTAATTATTAAATTAATTAATTCAACTTATATGTTTTGAATTTTTTAAAATAGACTTCATTTTTGAATTAGGAATATCAAATATAGCTTAGGGTGAAGTTTTGGTATTTTTTTGAAAAACTTCAATTTTTGATGAATAGTGAAACCACTAAGTGGTACTTATAAAAACTGATTTTCCGTTTAAATGAAAGTTTACCACCTCTGTGTTTTGAATTTAAAAAATATTACATACATGGTTTTCATTAAGATGTAAAATTTGATTCAATGGGATTAAAATAATTTTTTGGTGAATAGTAACTTTTAAGTTTTTAATCGCGATTAGAGGTAATTAGTGTAGTTTAAGGTAAAAATAATGTATTAATAATATTAAATGACCTAGACACATGTCCTACCCTTATTTGATGTGTCATGGCCGACCAAGAAAATCCATGGGTCAACTTGGGGACCCCATGGAGCCACTTTGGTAGGAAAATGTCATAAATAACTTTTTATTTAAAGTTAAAATAAAAATATCACAAATATGAGTTGTTTTACTAAAACAATTTTTACATGGGGTTATACAAGTCAGATTTTTTACTATAAATAGTAATTGGAAAGCTAAAAAGATTTCCTACATCATAGTATTTTTTATAATTTTTATAAATTAAATAAATTAACTTAGTTATGACATCATTATGATGCATCGATTACCTCATTATTTAATGATTTAAAAAAAATGAAAAGATAATGTAAAATCTAAGACCTAAACATGTAAAAAAACCTATTGGATGGGTGGATTGCGAACCCTTATCACCATATACTCGAAATATATCAATGTGGGACCTTTAAAATCCGAAACTCATTTGAAAATAATGTAACGTTTTTGACTTTCCAAGAGTGCCCCTCCTCTCCTCTTATAAAAGGCCCCCACCTCTGCCATCTTACACACACCTCTCAAGCCTTTGGCTCGGACAACCCCTACCCATTTCATCTCTCCACATACCTCTCTTCATTAGTGAATCCTCACTTTGGGCAGAATACTTTCCAATGAAGCCTTTGAGCTCAAATCAAAGAGAGTTACCCGATTTAAAGGTAGTGTCCTCTCTTGTGTTCTTATGTTTTATTTTGCTTCTCCGACCCTATAAACTCTTTTTATTCCTTTCTTTTGTAACGACACCAGTATCTTAAATATTCTAGGATGTTGTTATGTTGTGTATTATATCTCCACTTACACACACCTTTGTCTAATTGTTAAATAACATACTGTTTCTGTGGATGGCGAATTTCTGCCTCACAAAACGATGATTGTTCAATCTTCTCTTATCGCCTTTCATGGTGGCCATTATGATGTAACTATATTTTATATATGATATATATGGAGATTTTTTTCTATATTATTATTAATTCTATATTTAAAACATTTCTTTATTCTTTTCATGTTGTGAAAATGCGATAATCTCATACGAGGAAGTGTGGACTACCGCCCCCTCAAGTGATGTGACTCGTTCATGCAATACATGGAATGTATAAATAATGAAATTAGTGAACATATGTGACCTATATAACATATATATTATAGTTTAATTATAATATATATCTCTCTAAATTATTTTTAATTACATTAATATGACAAAAAAATGAAAGTTACGTTCATGCGTACGTACGACCTACCGTCTCAATGAACGGTGCATTTCATTTCTTTTTATCTCCAAATGTTATGGAGTAGTATAAAATTAATATGTAATGGATATATATGATATTTAAATATTTAATACTATTCTGGAGATGATTTACTTATAACTACATGGACAATCATTTTCAAACAAGTTCATTTTTGACTCATGTACCAAACATCGACAAAAACGTCTGATATGAACACACATTATTAACCAATTATTATAACATTATAACATGTGATATGAACTGAATAATAATCTTTAAAATAGGTCCTTATACAATTATAAATTGACCAATTTTTATTATTCAGGAATATAAAGAAACGAACAAGACAAGTCGGACTTGAGATAAGGGATCCTACCTCTCTCTTTCTTTTTATGTACACTATTTTATGTCATTCCTTTTAAGCTCATATTTCTTATGACTGGGATGTTATTTTATATTACTCCTACTGTACTTTTTATGTTAATATGATTAGAGACCCTATTTTTTCTCACCAATCCATTTTGAAAGTTTTGAGTGGCGCCGTTAGGCTGCCGAATTTTCGTAAGAGATCTAACATCTCTCTTTCTTTTTAAGTACTCTCCTTTAAGTCACTTATTTTAAGCTCCTCTTTGTTATTATGGGGGATGTTCTTTTATATTACTCTTTCTGTACATTTTATTGTAATATGATGAGAGACCCTATTTGATCTCATCAATCCATTTTTTGAAGTTTTAAGTGGCGCCATTAGGCTGCCGAGTTTTCGTAAGGGATTTTTCATCTCACTTTTAGTCCCATGAGATTTATGCTACATTTGCCACCATTTCATTTGAGTGGTGTATGTAATTACCATTATTACACTCTTTGTGTTATATAATTTCATTTATGGGTATTTACATATTCGTTGTATAACCCATCTTTAATGGGGTGTACGTTTCGAAAGTTACCTAAGTCAGTAAGGGAACCTTTCAGCCTCTTTTTTTTAAAAGACTTCTTTTGTTATGTATTTTAATTCACATAATGTTATGTTGGGATATGTTCTTCTATATCCTTATTGATGTAAATTTTATGTCCATGTGATGAGATACCATTTTCTCTCTCATAAACTCTTTTTCTGAATTTTGAAGTGACGTCATTAGACTGTCAGATTTTTGCAAGGGAACTTCTTAACCCAATTTTGATTCTTTGGGATAAACTTGTACTCCTTGAATATGTCGTTCTATAAATATGTGTGAATGAACTATGATTGGTTTACACTTAATATCCACTTATATTTTGTGAATTCGTTTGTCACACATAATTATGCCATTGACTTATACTTAATCCAAGGATACTGTATTTGTAAGGGACTTCGTCTCAATCTCCTTTCATTGAGGCATATTTTGTTTTATAAACAACTTTCTTTTATATGGTGTATAAACCCCTTTGAATTCTAATTTTATTCAAAAGGAATCTTTTTATATGAATTGTTTTACTAAATGACAAAAAGGAATGTTTCTTTTAACGTACGCGGTGACAATGACCTTTTCTGCCGCCGCGAGTATTATTTGGTCTTTGGCTTCCTCTACAAGCCGTAATTTTTTTTTAAAATAAAATAAATACCATATAATCTTTTATGTATTTTGGTATTGAAAATGGTTTTTATAATGGATTTGTTATGTCAATATATTTAAGTGATATATTGTGATCAAAGTGTGGAAATGTTTTCTTCCCATTATATTTTTTATGTCTTATGATTTTATAATGGTACTTGGACATTTTACGGGTGGTTACGTGATAAACCATATGACGGGTGGTGCCGTGAATACCTGGATGGGTGGTTATGTTATAACCTCCAATGCATTGGTTATGGAAGTCAGCCTTATGGCTATTCCATTAAGTATGTGTGGAAGTCGACCGTATGGTTATTCCATTTAAGTATATTTATGTCCCAAGTTACCTTTTTATGTTATGTGTTTTTTATATGAGTTTTATGGTAATATTTTGGTTACAAAAGGGTAAGTAATGATCTTTTATTCATTGAAGAGTTTTTTACTACTTCATAAAGGTGAAAATTATTACTTTGATAAAGTAAGCATGGTTTACATGTTATTTTGGAAAACTAACAGTTTTCAATCTTTGTGTATCCCTTACTGAGGTTTTTATGCTCACCCCAAGTTTTTTTGAAATGTTTTTCACAAGACTTAATGTGGAATTGGGTCGAGGATGTGATCAAGGGAAATTCATGCTATCTAAAACATGGAACTAAACATGTTTCTTTTTAAGAGTTTTTATTTTATGGAAACTTATAGAAGTGTCTACTTTATAATCTTTTGAGATGTAATAGTTATGCCCTAATTCTATAAAAATCTAAACCATGAAAAGATCCTCAATGTCAATTATTCATTTAATTCAATATTAAGTACGTTTTAAGGTTGGGCCTTATATCTGACAATCTAGACACCAGAAACCCATAGTTGTGAGTTATAATACATTATTGGTACAAAATATGAGAGTTATCATAGGATCCAATAACATAGTTTTCATGATATACTATATAAATACAAATATTACATATTAAAATATAATATACATTGGGAACACAATAAGATAACATTATTATCCCTTCCATCATATCCTTGAAAATTACACATAATTCTCCTTTAGTATTTCTGAGTAAAATAAAACAATGACGGTGGGATTATATTCAATGTAAGGGGTAGCATAAAGTTAATGTTATCATAACATAAATATTGAAAAAGTTATGTATGAGGAATAAATAAAAAATATAAAGCCACATATAACTAAAAATAAGAGGATAATATATGTATGGATAAAAATGAAAATAAATAGATCACAAGGATAAAAAATAGGTTCTTTAATAATGAATTGAATAACATTGAACAACTAATTCCATATAAGAATAAAATACATCATCTTCTTAGATATAATTATCTTACTGTTAAAGAAACCTATTTTTTTAAATCATACACTGAAATACTTAGACATATTTGTCTCACGATACCCAATAATACATCAAGGCACTATATAATATCATGCCTCACCAATAACTTATTTATTTCATATTATTTAATAATAGGAGAAAATGAATAAATAATTTATAATCAAATTTTCTAATTATCATCCATATTGGAATTGAAAAATATATAATTTAAATAGTTTCAACCATGGAAATAAATGGGTTGACATTATTATAACCTATCTAAAGAATTAAGTTGGGTGGTTTAACAATTAAGATTCAACTTGAAAATAATCAGTTGTATTACAATAATAACATATTAATTTCCAATACTTTTCCACTTGTGAATAAAAGGGAAAACATGACTATATCCCATCGAGAGAGGAAAAGTGCATGGTTAAAAAATGAATAATATCTCTATAATCTATTAGATATTATCAATGTAAAATAAAGTGCACTTATCAAATAAATATAGATAAGGTATGGGTGAAGGGTACATTCAAAGTGATGGTTTATCAATAAAAGATAATAATTGAGTTCAACAGTTTTCACTGGTGGGATAAATCATTCATTATGGTTCATAAATACTATTTGAATATCCCAAATCATATCCCATGGGAGTGTCTATTTAGGTGTCTATTAATAAGCCCACTCATCATGTATCAGGGTGATGGTTGATTCCATGCTTCAAATAAAATTTTAGTGGTGATTACTTATAATTAACCAAGATAAAAAATATATTCATAATACATTAATATCATGATTTAAATAATACACCTCCCTCACAGCTGAATAACCTAATGACTAAAAGGTTTAGTTTCTTTAAGTATGTCTATGTAAATATCTTTTTTTCTAACACTTGAAAAATTTATACATAATTGTGCTTCTATAGACTCTTTTATAGATATTTCACATGATATAACAATCATAAAAACTATTCTACATGAAATAGAAGAAAGTGGTGAGATCATATTATCAGTAAGAACAAAATATATCATAACATTGAGAAGAATGTGTGGGAAACATAAATATCATAAGAATATATCCTGATACCAAATATGATAATCATAAAACATGTTAGATCATCATAAGATCCTAAAAATTCATTATGGAATAATAAAAGACATTGAACATCCCAAAATATATCTCAATAATCATATAACAAGTGAGTATGACATAAAAGTGTGGAATATATGATAAATAATCAATAATCATGAAAACATGTCATTTCATGGAAATTAAATGAATCATGAATATTTGGAATAACATGATAAATAACTTTAAAATGTTACACAACCATAAGAATTGGATAACCTGTATGGTAAAGATCATTATTCTGAATCTTATCTGAACAAACTTATTATATATGAGCTTTAAAATTTGAGAAACCCCAACATTCCCACAATTTTGTGAACAAAATCATAATTTCCATGATGAAATATCTCATTAGATATAAGCCTAAACCAATGAATTTTGGATAATATAGGACCCTACCAACATTATCAATATACATTAATGAAATTTAAAACCAATAATAAACATATCGTAATGAAACCATGGAAAAATAATGGGTTTCTTAAACATTCCAAAAACATCATATAACATAGGAATAAAAGATCATTTGATATCATAAAAACCACATATTCTAAAATTATTCATATTACAATAAATTATACAATATGATATAAACATTGTATCATGGGAAATAATCTTTGAAGGAAAAATAAATGTGAAAATAAATATATCATAAAAAATCCATTCAAACATTGATATAAAAGATTAAGTCCAAATTATATTCAAAAAAATATTTGAGGTTGGAAAGAGAATACTTTATTAATACCTTATAAAAAATAATTTAAAATATAAAATCCATAAAATTAAATAAGATTTTATCCAAAACAAATTAGTGGATATTAAAATATTTTATTTATGAAAGGATAGAAAACATGTTTCATTAAGAAATTTTAATTCCAATGTCAGAAAACTAGCATTGAAAATGATTATTAATTTTTTATTTTGAAAATGGGAAAGTTTATTTAAGATAATAACAGAAAATAATAAATTTTATATTTTCTAAAAAATATGATAACATTTTTTGGAAGGAAAAACATAGCTATGGAAGAAAAATCTATTAAAAAAATTTCGAATTATTCTTAACAAAAATAAATTTTAATGAGAGAATAGAATTTTAAATGAATACTCCATTAGGGTAAAAAATATATAAAAATAATATATTTTTAAAATATAACCTAATGTTATTATAGGTTATATAAGATCAATCTTTATGGGTAATATTCAAATAGGAGTTATGACGATCCATGAAATATATATGAGCCATAAAGACCCCTTATAGAAACATTGATTTTGAAAACAATACCCCATGATTGGTATAAAATTACATATAACATTAAATATGGATAAATATAATTGGATAATGATAAAAATTAAAAAATGGATGTATTAAAACTCTTTAATGTTAAACATGGTTTATAGATTAAACATGTCTTAATTTATTTGAATTTGAGGGAATGAAACCCTTACATTATTTCCCTACATAGTCTAATACACTCCATGATCCTATATATAAAATTTGAATATCTCAATAACTACTTTAATAACCATATTCATACTTAATATGAGTTATAATTCCCATTTACAATCATTTTTTATATATTTGTTACTTTTTTCAATTTTCGAGACTAGATGTTTATTGTTTTCAGTGTTTGAAGTAGTTTAATAAGAGAGGTTTTAGTATTGATTAAACATAAAAAACTCATTACTAACATTTCATTAATTATTATGTAATATATTAATTATAATTATTTTTTATTTCTAAATATCATTTCATGATTACATTAGTCTTTATCCTAGAAGATCAAATCAGCAACGATCATCTTTTAATTATTTTCAACCTACGAAGAATGTTTTCTTAATTAATGAGTTAAATATTGATGTATCTTATTTATAAAAAAAATAAAAAAATTATTTTGACATTTATATTTTTATTTTATTATATAATTATTTTTTATAGTCATCCATGATAAAATTTTATTTCCTTGTTCAATTAGGTGGTAAAACTGGCAAAAACATGAGCATTCCCTAATTATCGAGGATTATGGGGAGATTATGCTGAAATATAATAACCCCATTATCATAATGATATAATATATATTAAATTAGTGTGATATAACATAATTATTAGTCATTTATAAGATGAAGTTATGTATATAAAAATATTACTTAATGTGAACTAATAATTTTCCTCTTAGTACTGTTATTTCAAACGATGGAATTTATCATAATCATTTTTTGATCATATAATTATTTAATATTAGAATTTATTATAAAATAAACATAATTATATAATAAAAATGTTATTAATTCTTTAAAATCATTCTCATGACTATCCATGTAAGGACGTGGTGAAATGAAAAACGAGAATCAATCATCCCATGGAAATGGCAGTCCACGAGTATGCATGGTTGGAAATGTTGTTTTCCATGTGAAATATAAAATGGGTAATGTGTTTTTTATTTTAATGATATAAAATATATAATTAATATCATAATTATATTTATTAAATTCTATATTATTACTATCTTTCTGAGGCGGTGATGAAAAACATTGTGTTGTGGTGGTGGTGGCCTATAGAAAACATGATTTTGGTTTCCATTTTCATTAATGGAAATGGGGAGGGTGGTTGATGATTAAAAAATCATTATAATAACATAATAGTATATTAATGAAGTTTTTTCATCATTTTATTATGGGTAAATAAAATTTGAAATAGAATAATAGAACATAATGAAAATTAGTTTTAGAAACTTGTACCACACTTCTTGGAATATTTCATTTAAGATGGGTATTAAACCATTTATTTATCGTCATTTCTGAAGACAATAACGTATGGAAAAGGGTAATGGGACTTTTTTAGGTATAAAATTTTGATTTTTGGTGTGAGGGAATGTGAGGAGAGGATTTACCCTTTTATATGTGAAATAGAGTATTATTTTTGTAAATACCAAAAACCTATCATTTATGGGAAGTTACTCTAAGGGAAACTGGCTCAAAAATCGATATATACTGGATTTTAAAGGATATAAAGTAAATACAAGCCTGTAAAATTTGAATATATACTATTTAGACATGTTATTCCCTTAACCTCTAATGTTACTCACTTTCAACATTTTTTTTTACCACTGTAACTAGTCATTACCTGTGTAATTTATCCTTTATGCCCAAAAATAAAATAGTATTATAATATAATTTGGACTAAATGATTCCAAAATATGAACCCATTTTTATTCAATTTTTTAATGTGATAAAAATAAATTTTAAAATATCAAAAGTATAATATTTTAAAAAAAATGTTTCAGTAAAAATTACTCATGTTCTAAAATTTCCAATATAAGTTTGTAAATTAAAACCAATATTGTTTAAATTTTAAATTGTCATATAATATACATAATTGGTTCTATTAAATGGTTTTATAAATTTCTATTTAATAATTATATACTATTATTTTTATAAATTCATGTTATTTTTAAAAATAGTATGTTATAATATTCACCTAAAATCAATATTTTTATAATAATATCATAAATTAAACTAAGGCTACTTTGGTCATTATAAATTCAAAAACTAAATTTTTATTTTTAGTTTCACACCCTAAAATTTATAAACGTTATTTTGAAGTTAAAACATAAAATATTGTGAAAACATTTACTAAATTAAAACAACTTTTGATATGTTAAATATTTTTTAAAAATTAATAATTAATATAGTTGTAATATATCTTATTATTAATCAATATAAAAAAATTCCTTTAAATTAAATTCCAATTTCTAAAAAATTATTTTTTAAAATAGAATTTTAATTTAGTGAAAATGACTTTGAAGATGTATATAAATTCATGATACATCTATATATAAAATATTTTATTAAATTTTGATTTACTAATAATTTCTACTTTAATAACCACTAACGATATCTATATAAGACTGAATCCTGAGATAATATCTAGTTGTATTTCTCCGAGGTGGTCCTACTTGTATATATATTTTTGTAATATCTATAGGATTTCACTTCTCATGTATATAGTTTGGGTCAAACCATAATTTCTCGAGATTGGTCAGGGCGTAGTCAAGGTAAAACCTTATCAAAGCTAACTCTAATATGAGTTGTATAAAATGGGTTTCAAAATGAAGTATTTGGATTTCATATGTGATTTATTCTTACATAGTTTTTTTTAATACGGTTACTTCAATTTATACATGACAATTTTATAATTATGTATTAAAAGTACTATTTAATATTCAAAATATATCAAGGTTTTTAATTTTAATTGGGCTTTTCTATGTTAGATACCTCAAAATAGTATATTTTTTATGGATAATATATACTTAATTCTCATCTCATTACGTTCTCCTATATTAAATAAATTTCATCCTATCAATTATAATTTTAGCTTACTAACAAAGATGGTTAATGGTGTATGTAAGAGGAATTATGATTAATTTTCAAGTGATATATCAATAATTTCTGTTTAATTAAGCATAATCCAAATATTTTGTTTCTTCCTAACCATTTCAGTTAAATAACTCTAATAATTATTTTCCCTAGAGATTTCATAGTCATATTTGAAGTGATATATGGTTATAAGATGATTTGAGGTCAAAAAATGTGATTTCCCTATTTTAGAAATTATTATTGATTCCATTTGGGGATATATATTCTTTTTAAAAATTTAATTAATTTTATATAAGTGGATAATAAAAATATTCCCACTCCTATAAATTTCAACTTATTAGAAAAAAATCGCATAAATATATGTTTTCTTTGATGTTCAAAACATTAGGGTGGTCATTTAATACTCTTATAAAACATCATAGATATACTACAGTTCCTAAAAGAAAATTATAAAAATACTTCTAAAAATATGTATTGGTGGGTATGTGTACATTAAATATCAGTATTCACTTATGAAATAGTGCTTGTATATATATTATATTTTTTCTTGGTCTTCATGGTTGGTGATTCTCATTGTCTTGGATAGTCGTTGTATTAGTACTTTTTCATTAATATTCCTAATTCCCCTACACATAATACATTGGCATGTTAATGGTAAATTAGGATGAACACTATTTATTTCAATCATGTTAACCAAAATCATCATTTTCCAAAAACAAAATTGATGCTTAATGAACTTATCTTCCAAAATTAAAGAATCTTTAAGTCCCCTTAAGTAAATTCCCATGGTGTCTCTTCATAATTTTTTTACATATTGGGAACTAAAAATTCATGTCATCATTATCTTTGTAACTTGATCATTCATGAGACTATATTTCACTTTTTAGTGAGTTTAGGGCTTCGACTATGTTCATAGAGTTAATTATGTTTCATGATAGATCATTTAGAATAATCAAATGGTTTCTCATTCCATCTTCCATTTTGATGGGTTGTTCATTGAGGTAATCTCTAGGTTTTCCTTCACACTTATTGTTCTTTATAATTACACCCATTACTAATACCTAATGGGTTTATATGAGTGAAAATAAATTAATAATATGAGGGAATAGTCCTAATTATTGATAAAAAATGGATTCAACTTTAAAAGGATTTATTAATTGTTGTAATAATGTATGTATATAATTATTTTAGTTCTACCAGGGTCAATATTATTTTACCCTAGGTTACTTTATGTTATGTTATCATTCTCTTGTTATCCTAATCTGCCAAAAAAATTGAAAAGAAATCCATAAAAATTGTTCATAAGAAGAATATAATCCACCAAAGAATATCCCCCAGAATTTTCAATCCAACTGTGCAGTAAAGCTTCTTTATCATGCACCAATTGATGATTTGGTCAATAATAAATCCTCTCTTTTAAGGGTTATAACCCCTAAGTTCATATGTTCTAGAACAAGTACACCCTTATAGTATCCAGATAGGGATTTATTGCTATGGAAAACCACATGTTGAAGGCTTTACCAATGCATAAGGAATTTATCCTATACTTAGGTTAATATTTATCATTTTCACATAGGTTCTCTAACCCTTAATCCAATGTTCACTAAAATAATATCCAAGAATTATTAAACTTAACATTGATAGAAAATATAGTTACCCAAGATAAACCAGAATTAAATAATACACTAATCTCATGATTTATGTAATAAATCTCAAAAACATTCAAATGACTCAATGAGTAAAAGGTTTGGTGTTTTGGAAATTTATAATATAAACATCTTATTTAATAACACTTTAAATCATTTATCTATAATTTTACTCCTCTATAAGATTTTTAAGATATATCACATGATATAGTTAATAGAAACAAATATTAAATATTTTATTGATAATAAATTACATAATTTTCTCACAATGTGTTATGTGAGTTTATGTTTTTGAATATTTGGGATTACACTATCCATTTTAAAATTTCAAAAAAAATCTTATTTTGAAATTTTAAAGTGAATTATAGTATTTGAGCCTTAAATATAATTATGTGACTTACTTTAACAAAACATTTCATAAAAAAATTATTTACTCAATTTTATATATCTTTCATGTGAACCATATGTGATGGATCATCCATTTAATTAGAGAAAATATTCTATGAATCAAAATTGGACCGGACTCATCGAATTAGACATCATTTTTTCATTTGAGCTACATATTCAACATTTAGGTTTGTATTGGGACCAAATTTGGAAAATATATATAGGAATAAAGTAAATATTAATAATAATTCTATAAGAACAACTAGTTCATGATTTTTTAGGTCAATAAGTTGGTGTAATTTGGTTTAAAATATTTGGTCATACATTCTCATTCACACTTGTATCTTCTTGTAACCCTAGACTCCCCTACACTCTATAAATATGAATTTTTTTCTATTAAAAGAATTTTAATATGAATCACATGTTTTAGTTTAGTGTATATCTATTTTCACCCCATTTCTCTTATATTTTCATTAAGGATAGAGGTTGAAGCAGATATCCCTTCCACTACTGCTTCTCCCTCTTTTTCATGATTTTACATTCATTTCATACAGTAAAACAATCCATTTCTCATTTATTTTCTCCATTATTTAGTATTTAATTATTCATTTATTTTTATGTTTCAGTTGTAAATTTGGAGTATAAATGATATTATTTTACAAACATTCTAGAACTTTTCTCATGAAAAAAGAATTCTACACTTACTACACGAGCCATGGAAGTGTAGTTTTTCTTAGTAATAAACCTAATTATCACCTTATTCACTTTTTTAAAATCAATGAGTAACATTAATTCACATAATATGATAAATGAATTGTGGTTTTCCATGTAAATGAAAATTTTCAAGTTAATAAATAATTAGACCAAGTCATACGAGGTCGAGTTATGTGTGAATTGTGACAGAATAAACATAGTCGGTAAAAATCACTATGTGATCCATTTCTAGGGTTAGAATATAATATCAAAAATAAATTCAAGATCACATACAATATGGTTATGATACCTGATTCAATACTAACCATAAACTATCCTTAGAATGAAAATCAATGTTGGAAGTTATGATTCATTGTTCTGAAGCTATCCTAGGGATTAATTCATTTCATCTTTGTGGTTGAGGTAAATTATCGTTGGTTTTGGGGGTTAAAAAATTAGGTGATCATGAAAGTGCAAGGGGTGGCAATGTATGAATACCGGGAATGATTCATGAAATTTTGAGCAAACATCCCTCATCACTAAATTAGTGTGAAACTGATAATTCAGTATTTTTATAAATACCTTATACCTATGGAGATGAGTACATGGATTCCATAGTTGGAGGGGAATTTTTCGAATAAACAAAAATAGTTGCATGTGAATTGACTGATGATATGTCACAAAATTCCCCACAATATGGCAATCAAGGTACCCTACATGTTACAAGAGTACATTAGGTAAGATTTTCTTCACGTCAAAATCATATAATTGATATTAAGTTGAATGAATTGGCCACTATGGTAAGATAAATTTATTTATCTCAAAATAAATTCCATACAACTCCTACAAGGCATTCTATAATTTTAATTATAATAGTCCACCCTAAATATAGTCGAGACAATTATAAGAGATAGATGGTTGAAAATTTTCATTCCCAAGTAGGATATATTATAAAAAGAAACAGTTATAACCCAAGAAGAAGTATGATTCCTTCATAATGATATTTAACTATGTCTGGAAAGATCCCATAGGCATGAGATATGTCTCAAAAAAACAAAAAAGGCCCCATTTTCAACAAACTTTTCATTAACTTTTACCTTAATAATATGGTTTTCAAAAACCATAGAATAGATTTGATTCCCACCCATCAACATATCAAAAACCATTAGGGACTTATCAACTAAAGGTATAATCAAATACAGCTGATCTCTTTAAAAAAATTCTTAATCGACAGAATGAGTTGATGAGTTAAGGTACAAAGTGGATATAGATGGTGATGTGAATAAAAAAGATTTCCAATTCCCTTCATGAACTAGTAATAAGTTTCTCTAGAAATATTCATTCTCAATATACTCTAAATCCAAAGGGGAATATTATATCTATCACACTAAGAAGTGGTAATAAAAATATTGACACATCTGTAGATGTCTATCCACTTGGATTCACCATATATTCATAGAATTCCCATTCAAGATTGGTCATTGTGTATCCAAAGGTAAAATTCAAAGGTAATATAAAGATTGATTACTTTTCCCCAAAAACCCAAATATTTTTTCATATAGTTGTACAAAGAATGAATATGGATAAATCGGTGTGGAAAAATGAGTCTTTATATACATTCATGTGTATTGAGGCCAACATACCTCTATATGAAGCAATCAATATAATTCCAATAAATGATACTATTTTAATTAACTCTATAAAAATAGAATAGGTCAAAATGTAAATTAGTAGATAAACATTGGTAGGAATGTATTTTCACTCATCACACCAAACATGGAAATTCAAATGAAGTACAAGGACCCCAAGATGTTCACCATTCCATACACTATAGTGTAGTTACACTTTTGTGATGGTTTATGTGATTTGGGAGCTACAACGAATGCAATTCATTGATATATTTTCATTTAATTAATGACTCATATGTTTAATCAAATAATATTAGTGGGGTAATTATAAAATATATCTATGAAATATCTTGTGGGAGTCTGTGAAGGTGTACTTTTTGTGGTAAGGGACATGCTCTTTCTGACAAATTTATAAGTTCTTAACATAGAGGATAATATGGTAAATTATCATTATCCAATCATTCATGGAAGTAAATTACTCAAAACATCCAAGAAAACCATAAATTTTTAATGTGGTACACTTTATATGTTGTTGATAAATGATATAAAAATATTAAACATTTTAGACTCCATGAAGTACCCCTTAGAAGACTGTTATACTCTCTTCATCTTCCTTTAAGATATGTATTGTGATGATCCACCAAATACTGATTTTTAATATTTTTTAAATTATATTAATTTAGTGTTTAAAGGGATTTTGAGTATTGGTTCTAGTTTGATGTCTTTGAACATTTCCAAACCACTTTTTCATGAGAATCCCACTTTTTTCTGATTTTTATATGATCTTTATTATGATTATGTGTATACAAATTTTTATTATAATGTTTTTTTTATTTTTTAGATGGATTTTATAATATATTCACTTATTCCAATGATATAAATTCAGACATAACATTCATTTTGTATATATATATTTCTCTTCCAATGTCATTTCAATCAACACACTTCCCACCCAAACTAGAAATTATACTATTGCCCCCGAATTTGAAATATTCATAGAGGATGAATGATGAAAAATTTCCTTTAATAATTTATTATAATCTCTCTCCAAACAAAAAAAATAACATTTAAATATTTTAAGGGATAATATTTTCAAAATTGGCTGAAACTTAAGATTTATACTAGGTATCACCCCCTATATTTTCTTACATATGATTATGTTATAGGATGGGGATAAACCTATTATAAATCCACAAAGAAACCATAACACCATATTATTAGTGGTTGTAAAGATATAGAATGAAAATTTTCATAATGAATGTATCATTTAACCCATTTTTGACTCTCAATGGTTTATCCTGGTATAGGTTTTACAAAAGAAAATATAGTTCACTTTTAAAAAAATACATGGATGAGTTAGTTCCTATGATAGTAAAAAATAGTTTTTGATTGTGAATAAACTATAGGAAACTAAATCAATCAACTCATAAGGATAATTTATCCATATATTAATTGAAAAGTTGTTTTAGAGTCTTACACGGAGGGAAAACTGTTATTTCATGGATGGGTTTTTTGGTTATTTTTAGGTTCCCCTTACAATAAAAGACCAAGTGAAGATGATATTCACTTAATTATTCGACACATTTTCTTATCGAATGAATCTGTTTGATCTTTGTAATTACAAATGTAACTTCTAGAGATGCATCATAAATATCGTTAATGATTGAACTAAGTCATCTATTGAGCTATTTACAGATTATATTATTGTGTATTGTTTTTTTATTAAGGAGCACCATATTTTGGGTAAATTATTTCATCATTTCCTTAAGAAAAAATTGGTTTCAAACATTGATTAATGAAATTTAACAATTGATAATGGAATTTTCCTTTGTTATTTTTTACATAACATTTTATTTAATTTGATAGATATATGGTAGTAATAATTTCATTATTTACATTTCTTACATGTGTTTGTGGTGTTTGATCATTCCTTGTAATCATTGGTTTTTATCGATTCTTCATTCAATATTTTTGTAATATCTATCTATAATTAGTTTGATTGATTCAAAAATATATTGAATTCTTATTAGATGATTCTTTTAGGGTTTCCAATAATCATCTGAAGAAATTTATCACTACAGCCCTGATCACTCATTCCTAAAAGTAGGATCTTACATTTGAGCATATGTGCGACGCCTCAAAATTAGTGGTTGGAGTTGTCTTATCCTAGAAGGTGGATGGATGTTCTCATGATATTTCCTATACATAAATGACATTGGATTCAACCAAATAAAACTAAAAACCATGGAAAATTATTTTATAGGTATTTTATTTACTCTAGATAAAGAAAATTATTTATTAGGCTCTAAATTATTTTTTTGGTTGATCATGTAGTTTTGAAGAAACTCTTGATGAAAACCGATAAAAATATTATAATTATCGACTGAATGAACCTTAATAAGGAATTATATATTTGAAAAAAGGATAAGAAAGGTTCAGAGAACTTTTTGGGAGACCGCATGATTAGGATCTCTCAATAACCATTTGTTGTCACCATGAACTAGGTACCACTTTGGGATCAATTTTTAATGAGCATATTTATGAACTCTTAGGTAAAAATCCATGAAATGTTGATTAAGTTAACAATATTATCACCACTAATATAATTGAAAATAATAATAACCTCTATGTAAAAAAATTAAATGTAAGTATTGGTATTATGTGTGGGATGACCCATACCTTTGGTTCATGTGTTGTGGAAATTTTATTAGGATATGTATTCATGATCATGAGTTAGATTATATTCTAAATTTTATTCATACACTTTATTATAGAGGAAATGATGGGCCTCAAATGAATTCTAGGAAGGCCTTATACTCGGTTTTATATTTTCCCAGTTTGTTTCATGATGTATATTTGTTTTGTAAGTCATGTGTATATTTATGACACATAGGTAACATTTCTATGAGATAGAATATTTCAAAACAAATCATATTATTAGATGAGATTTTTTTATCCATGAATCATTGATTTTAGGGTTAAATTTTTTAGCTCATAATATTTCGTTTATATCATTATTGTTGTTGATTAAAAAATGTGTAGATTCTAAGGCTACCTTGACTGATTATTGTCAAGTTATAGTGGCCTTGGTCCGGGAACATATTTCATAAAGGTTTGGAATGTAAGAGGTTTTCATCAGTGATGATGGTACATAATTATGAAATTTAAATTTTGATTCTATTCTTAATATGTAGGGGGTAATAAGCATAACTTATACACATTACCATCCCTAAACAAATGGAAATCAAAATGTATCAAATCATTTATTGCAGAAGATATTGTAGAGAATCAAGTAGTTGAATAGAATGGATTAGAGAAAGCACATGTATGATGCACTTTTCCATTATATGATGGTTTACAGGACTCCCATTAGTATGTCCCCATTTCAAAATGTTTTTTTTAATATCTATTTATAATATTATATAAGTCCAGCATCATTCATTTTGTGTGATAAAGAAGTGTAAAATCGATTTAGCTTCACTAGGAGAGAAAAGGAAGATTCATATTCAATAGATTAAGGAGATCATATTATCATAATATCAGAACTCAAGGATCTAGAAGGAGTGCTAAAAAGTTATCCATGACTATATGATTCATAAAAAAGATTTTAATGAAGGAGAACAGGTCATTCTCAATAGTTCATGACTAAATTTGATGGATGGTATGTTTCTTGATCGTTTAGGCCTTATGTTATATCTAATTTTTTTCTTTATTATGTAGTGTGGATCACAAAAGAGTCCATAAGAATTATATTTATATTTAAATCAGAAATGTTTGATGTACTATATTCAGTAAATTCTCACTCATGAAATTAATATAATCACATTGCATGGCCCCATCATTAATAATGAACATCAGGTTCTCCTAAACCCTTTCACTTTTATATTCTCCCATCTAATTAAAATTATATATTTCATGTAAATATGTGATCATAGAGGTTCACATTTTGAAAATTATAATATTTTAATTTTGGGGGAGGTGGAAAAAAATGGTGAATCTTCTTGGGGGTTTTATATTTTTTTTATTATGTGTGTATTTTGTGTTATTTTTCAATAATGTAGTAAAAACCCAATGTAACATGATAATATACATGTAGAACATGTGGAAAATGATTTTGTTTTCAAAATTAATTAGTTTCATGACAATAATGAGTAATATTTCAACATTGTTGTTTATTTTTATAAAAATCAAATTTATTGGTCATATGATTGGATCTGTCATTATAAAACCTTTTATATATTGACACTATTATTTATTATAATTATTCAGGGTGAATTATTTCATTGATTTGTCCATATAAATTTACCCACAATTATGAATTTTTAAAATTTTCTCACTCAATTAAAGTTATAGTTATGTTAAGTAATTTTTTAGCTTACATCAATGGTTGATCCATACATTCATTTATCTTCTGATTAATTTCATTACAATAACATGTTTACTTACACTTGTGTATCTGGTATCAAAAATTTCTACACACCAAAATAGTAAAAAAGTTAAAAAATAAAATAAGTTAATATTAAATTAAAAAAGAGTAGAATGATGAAATGTTCCACATTTTGGGATATATAGGTCAAGTGCTTAAGGTTTGACTTTTATGAATTCTTAAGAGAGTGGATCTTGAAAATTGATTACAATGTAATGTTGACCAGGTTCAATGGAATTAAATAAGGTAAGAATAATTTTTTTAATTGATTATAAAATACATAATAAAGGGTGGATATACAAATTGAAATGGTTTCCCCACACACACATTCAGAATTAATGTCATAGTAGACCGACGACTTGTTTCACTATTAATGGTTTTATGAATCTCAGTGATTTTTTATACAATTTAAGAGATAATTACATTCAAATTTATTTATATTGAATTATTGATGTTATTATAACTTTTATTTAGTATACAATATGTTGTGGGAAATGTTAACATGCATATCTTGTCACAATTCTATGGAATACCTAACTTGTGACTTTTCCTAAGAGTGCCAAATAGTTAATATAGGGGAGTATATGAAACATATTTTTATTCAATATTTTATTGACAATAAATGAAATAATTTTCTTATATTTTGATAAATATTATGTTTAGATAATAATTGGTATTAGATACTTAATTTTCCAATTTTATGAAAATTCATTATTTGACCTTCAAATTTTCACGTTATTGTTGTAGAAATACATGTTGTTCTATGACTTATTTGAACATAAAATTTCATTACAAAATTATTCAACCAATGGGATAAAACTTTATTTTAGAACATAAAATATAGATATTTAATTAAATTAGAGAAAAATTGATATGATGTCAAATATGGATTGGAATCATCAAATTGTATCCCATCTCACAATTTGAACCATATCTTCTACACTTGTAAGAACGTGGCCTGGGTGACATGCACCAGTGCCCCGAGTCGGTAAGTCGCATGACCATAATCATACCTCCCCAAATTTCAGAGGTTATCAACTAGTAGTGATGGAAAAATATCAGTCATGGGGATATTATACCCTCTTTGTAACAAAGTAAAAAACCATTGGAAAATATAGAAAATTAATCATCTAAAGAATAAAAAATTAATATAACATGTCCAGAACAATACCATTATCACAAGATGAACCAAAATTGGAAATACCGCATCAAAGGTTAACAGTATATATACCCTGCTAAAGTACGTTCCAAGTGTCTAAAATGACATTTAAAATAAATAAACTGAAGAATCCCCCCCAAGAGGGCCTCAAATTGTGTCGCATTCCCTCATCCACACTCTATCCCATATCATTTATCAAACATATATAATTTCCCCTAATCTATCAAGAAAACACAATTTCTATTCGGGTATTATTTAGGAATCCCAAGTATGGTGTGAGTAAAACTCATTTGGCCACCACCAATGAAATCTAAAACAATATCCTATCAATAGAATGTGTATGTAGTTGCATAAGTAGATAATTATAATGTATAAGTAAATAGTTATCACATTAGTAGTTACTCTTTATTTAACCACATAAACCTCTACATTACTATAGTTACTTATACCTCAATATCTGCTTTGGATAATGTCGGATCCCAAAGTATTTCTGAGTGAAATCGTATCTCATAATTCCTTTGTTACCAATAGTTAATTCACATTTGAATTCCCATGTTACCATTCACAACAAATATAATAGAATGATTATGACCTCTTTCATTAAATCACAACTAAATGACAATGTTATCATCAATACCTTACAAATTATAATGATCAAGTTCCCATTCTTTATTTCACAACAAAATAACCATGTTATCATTCATACCATACACATTAGAATAACCATGTTCCCATTATTTATTTCACAACTAAATAACCAGGTCACCATTTAAAAAACATAATCTATTAAGCAATTAATTATCCACATAAATTTTATTATTCAATTAAATAATTAAATATTAACATTACTCCTATTAATTAATTCATCAATTAATCAATCTAATCAATTCCATTACTTAATTTAATAGTTATATAATCACATTGCAATCATTAATTAATTTCTCAATTCATTAATCCCATGAATAATATTATTTGATTCAACAATTAACTGGTCACATTAATCCCAATAATTAATAAATCTCTTAAATAATCCAATTATTTAATTCAAAACCTAAATAATCTCATTACTCTTATTAATTAATTAACTAATTAATCCCATTAATTATATTATTTATTTCAACAATTAAATATTCACTTTACACCCATTAATGATTTTATTAATTAGTTAGTCCCTTCAGTTCCATTATTTAATTCAATAATTAAACAACCACATTACTCCCATTAATTAATTCACCTAATAATTAATCCCTTTAATTCCATTATTTAATTCAATAATAGAATAATAATGTTACTCCCTTTAAATAAATAATCAATTAATTAATATAACTCATAAATCAAAACATTACATCCATTAATTAATTCTCCAATTAATTAATAAAAAATATTTACATTAATTAACATTATAATTAATTAATCACATACAATCCCTTAAATCCTATTAATTAACAAAAAAATTAATTAATCATTTCAACATTTTTAATTAATTCAATATTTAATTAATAATCTCAATCAATTTTATAATCTCAATAATATCCAATATTTAATTAAACAATTATTTATTCCAATTTAACATTTTCAATACAACAATAATTATTTAAATAGTTAATTATTCAATTTTACAATCTCAATTTCATCATAATTAATTCAACATTTATTTATTCCAAACCACAATTTCATAATCCCAACCATTCTAATTAATAAATTAAAAAAATTAATTAATTAATTTAAAATAAATTAATTCTTTATAATTAATTAAACAATTTATTATTCCTATAAAAAATATCAATTTTTTTATAATTAATTTGACAATTAATTATTCCACATCTATAATCCCATTATTCCTAATTTCATAATTTCCTCAATTAATAAATTCACCAAATTATTAAATTACATCATGAAATCACTCGCTAAACATCTAATAGTAATTCAAAAATTAAATAAATGTTATTGAAATCAAGACATTTGGATTAGAATTATAGACCACCTATGTCAATTTGTTTGACGATGAATGTTCTGCAATAAAAGAATCCCCAATTTGAAGCAAATCAATCAAGAACGTGATGAAGAACATGATCTAGATCTGAAACCCATCATTCTAGATCAAATAATAAATATCCCATATTTCTAGATCTGGATCCCACAAGATAAAGGATATATTTTCTCTAAAATATGAGGGATAGATAATAGACACTAAGTAAACCATAAGGGATTAGATCATCTTACTAGGGAAGGTGTAGGTCATTAATCTAGAGATTAAATATTCAATAATAGAGGTTGGGAGCCCTAGATAATTGTACGAGAGCCTAAAAAGTTGAGATGATCTATTTGGTGACAATTGGGGGTTGATTTGGGGTTAATATACGGGTTCAATTATTTTAAAATCAAATTTTTCGAGTTAATTAAAACTATGTGTAGGATTTTCTATGTAGGGAACATAGTTTTCTCTAACAGTGCACCTTAACCATTCTCCTCTACTGGGTGGTTCACAATGTCTCCATTTTTGGGAACATGTTTTGAAAAACCATGTGTCTTCCATGAAACACCTATATATTTAGGGTATCATTGTTTACTTGTCCAGGGTGCATGGTTTGGGAAAATCATGTGCCAACCATTAACTTCCCACCTTCTCCCATTTTTATCAAATATTTACTCAAACTCACCCAAAGGAAAACCCCAAACAAAATTTAATCTACCCCAAGAAAAAATATTACATATAAATGAGCCTGATACATCTTTAGAAAAGTTTGGGGTTTTATAATATTCACACTTTATAACATCTTCTCCTCAATCTGTACTCCCGAGCATCTCTAAGTTTCTGAGTCAAAAATATTGGTCCACTAAGCCCTCATCTCTACTTCTCCCTCCCATGTTTCTACCTAAAGATGACCAAATTTCCATAATAAAATAATTATTATAATTTCCTTTTCTCAAAACTCTCTCTCATTAAGATCCAACACATGTATCGTATGTTCCTGAAATGATGCATCTATTACTAACACATCACTCCCCACATTGGTTATGTTGGTTTAATAACATTCCTAAATAAATTATCAACTAGCGAGGCTCATTCCACTCTCCTAAAGAGACCAAGAAGGGGGAATGGTTGTCTCTTCCTCAATCAATCATTCAAATAAAAATATAAAATGTAACCCATTTATAAAATCCTAGAATATAACCCTTAGCATTTATTGACACACAGCCTCCTTACGACCCTCAGTTGGGTATGGCCGATGGTTCACCAGTTCCCACAAGGTTTCAATTTAAACATTACCCATGGCCATAACCTTAAAGAAGGCCCCTTATCCCACCAAAATAAATTCTTAAGTAGATTGGAATATAACCAAGGCTTTCTCAGTGTACCTAGGATTATGTCAAGCTATAGGGAATAATCATCTCTTGTCTATAAGTACACTAATATTATCACTAACGAATACCAGCCTTTCTCAAAATAATCCCAAAAAATTGATCACCCTTTACTAAGGGTGACACTTCCCACAAACCCTTCCAAAGGGTCGAAACTAAGGATTTATCCTTTACCATCACATACTGAATTCGTTGTTTAAATGTGTAAACTCGTTCTGAATTTCCACGTTTTTCATTAGACTTCCTTATATTCACATCTTTACATCATTTAAAAATATCTCTCACTTTCAAATTAGGAACATTTTAATCTCAATTTCTCCATAAATGGTAAATAGTTCAATTTCTACAACATACCCAAAACATATTTTCAAGAGTGTGCAAAAAAAAGATTCACATCACAAAATAACACTGAGTTCCTTGAATGATGCATACATACTCAACTCTAATGAATTAATGATCTAGGAGTAAAATTTTAGAAACATAGAAATAACAATCACATCCGACAATAATTGAATCATACATGGTGAAATAATATTCAATTATAACAACAAATAGAAAAAACTTCAATTCCTACATTGGGTACTTTGTTTCTCCTCCGTAAATGGGTTTTCTACTCCCACGCACAAGCTCATAACCAAGGCCCAAATATTCCTAGTTTCTTGTATACATTTCCCAAGTATTAATACAAATGAAAAAAATAAAACATATCTAATTCCACTTTATAATGTGTTGGACTGAGTTTTAGGCACTAGTGCCCTAAGCTGATCAGCCACATGATCTCATGTGTGCCCTCCTGTGTGCCAGAGGATTCCCACTAGCAATGATGATCTAATATTAGTCATGGGGATACTATAACCTATTTTTAATATTGTAAAACACTAATAGAAAATAATTAAGAAACAATAAATAGAATAACCAAATAGTATAACAAGGCTATAACATTACAAGTATCACAAGGTGACCCAAAACTGAAAATACAATATCAAAATTGAACACTAGATATTACATGCTAAAGTACACTCCAAGTGTCAAAAATGATATCCAAAGTAAAGACACAAATGATTCCCCCAATAAGTCCCTAAATTTTGTCTAGTTCCCTCATCCATTATTCATTCCATGTCATCTATCCAACACAAGGCCTTTTTTATAACCATTTCAGAAAACACAAAGTCTATTCGGGTATAGATTAGGTAGCCTCAGTAGGGTGTGAGTACAACTCATTATTCCCCTACAAATGGCATCAAAACTAATATTCTGTCAATACCAAGTGTATACAGTTGTATAATTAAATAATTACAATACATAAGTAAATAATTATCACATTATCAATTAATCATTATTTAACAACATAAATCCCCAAGTTCCCATAGACACCCATACCTCAACACCTGTTTCGAATCATGTTAGAGATGAAAGTATTTTTTAGGGATACCAAATCTCATAATTTGATTATTTCTATTATTTAATTCATACTTTAATTATCATGTTACCATTTATATATTAAAAAATAAACTGACTATATTCCCCCTCTTTAATTCATAACTAAATGACCATGTTATCATTCACACCTTATACAATAGAATGACCATGATCTCATTAATTATTTCCAGACTTAATTACCATGTTACCATTCATAACTTATAAATTAAAATGTTTTTTAATCATTCTTTATTTCACAACTAAATGTCCATTTTACCATTCATAACACATAATTAATTCAAAAATTAATTATCCTCATCAATTCAATTATTTAATTTAACCATTAAATATTCGCATTACTCTCATTAATGAATTCATCAATTAATTAATCCCATCAATCCCATTATTTAATTCAAAAAATAAATATTCACATTAATCCCATTCATTAATTTTTCAATTAATTTATCCCATCAATTCTATTCTTTAATTCAATAATTAAACAATCACATTATTGTCATTAATAAATTCATTAATTAATTGATCTCATAAATCTCATTATTTCATTCAACAATTAAATATTCACATTACCCCATTTAATATATTCATCAATTTATTCATCCAATCAATACCATAATTTAATTCAATAATTAAATATTATCATTACTCTCATTAATTAATTAATTAATTAATTAATCACATCAATTCCATTATTTAATTCCAAAATTAAATAATCATATTAGTTTCATTAATTAATTGATCTGTTAGTCAATCCCATTGATTACTTTATTTAACTAAACTATTAAATAATCATGTTACTCCCATTAATTGGATTGTCAATTAATTAATGTAAGTCAAAAATGATAACATTACATCTATTAATTAAATCACTATTTAATTAATCCAAATAATTCCCATTAATTAACTCCATAATTAATTAATCATATGTAATCCCTTAAATCATATAAATTAATTAAACAATTAATTAATCATATAAACTCTGTTAATTAATTGAAAAATTAAGTAATAATCTCAATCAATTTCATAATCACAAAAATATATAATATTTAATTACAAAATTAATTATTCCAATTTAAATTTTTACATATAAAAAAATTAATTCAATATTTAATTATTCATTTTTTAAATCTCAATATCATTAAAATAAATTCAACAATTAATTATTCCAAATCAAAATTTCATAATCCCAACCATTCCAATTAATTAAAACGACAATTAATTAATCAAGTTCAATAATCTCTTTTCCTAACAATTAATTCAACAACTTATTATTCTTTTCAACTATCCAAATTCACTCATAATTTATTTACCAATTATTTATTCAACATCTATGATCCCATTATCCCCAATTTCACTATTTTCTCAATTAATATATTCACCAAAATAAAAAATTAAATCAAGAACTCAAATGCTAAAAATCTAACAAAAATTTAAAAATTACATACACATAATTGAAATCATAACATCGTGATTTATATTATAGACCACCAACATCAATTTTTTTGATTATGGATGTTCTTTAATGGAATAATCCCCTATATCAAGTGGATAAATCAAAAACATGACAAATAACAAGATCTATATCCAAAAATCCTAATTCCAGATTGAATAACCAAGATCACGATATTCTAGGTCGGTATCCATCAAGATAGAGGAAATATTCCCTTTAAAAGATGAGGTAGAGACAGAAGAGAAGAAGTAAACCACACAGGATTATATCCTCTTTCCAAGGAAGGTGTATATATTTATTCCATAAATTTAATATCCAATAATAGAGGTCAAGATACCTAGGGAATATTCTGGGTTCCACCATAATTGGGAGGAACCATAAGGGGTGAGTGGGGGTCTATATGGGGTTAATATAGGGGTTTGTGTATTGTAAAATCTAATTTTTTGGTTAATTAAAATTGTGTGCACGGTTTGCTGGTTGGGTTTCATGTTTTCCCAAAACTATGTGCCCTAACTGTGTGCCTATTATAAGTGGTGCATGGTGTCTCTTTTTAGGGTACTTGGTTTTATGAATTGTATTCCATCCGTAAAAACCATCTATGTTTAGGGCTATATGGATTGTTGTGCTGTGGTGAAAAGTTATGTAAAACTGTGTGCCAGCCATTAACTACCCTCTTTCTCCCATTTTTTTCAAATTTCCACCCAAAAACTCCCCAATGTAAAACCCAAATGAAATGTACTCAACACAAGGAAAAATTGTAACTGCAAATGTGGCTGAGACATCTCCAGAAAATCCAGGGGTTTTTCATCACTCAATAAAGGATGGGGATCAAATTAGAATTATAGAAATGGGAATAAATTCAGAAAATATAAACTTATTTAAGAATATATGGATCATGGGTTTTTAAATTCAATAAGTCGGAAAATTTTGGATTAAAATATGTGAATGGATTTTCCCATTCACACTTATATACTTTGACACCCTGGCCTCCCCTAGCATCTATAAATGTGTATTTTTCACTTTTTGAGGGTTTTTATCTGAATTTTGGTTTTGGGGTAATAAGATAAAAAAATTCCATCATTTATCCAGTAATTGGAAGAGGGGGGCTCTTGAAGAAAGGATCACTTCTATGATTCCTTATCACTCTTAATTAGGTTTTAATATTATTTTCATGAAATAAAATAGTAAACTTGTTTTCTATTTATTCTATTATTTAAAATTCACTTATTCAATAATTTACTTTTTTTAATATCGTGATTAGAAACTAGATTTGGTTGTATCATTTCTAAAACATTTCAAATGAAAAACTATTCTATGTTGAAAACCCCACCCATGAAAGAGTAGATTTTCGTAGTAATTGATCTATATATCATCTTTATTTATTTTTTAGATTCAATGATATATACTAATTAAATTAATATCATTTATGAATCGATTTTTAACATAAAAAATAAATAACATAATAACTAATTTCATAAATATATTAATAACTAAAATTATTTATAATTTACATTTATAATCAATATCTATTTTTATATTAGTTATGTTTTTTTCTCTTTTCCATTATCATGTGTTTAATGTTTTTATTGTTTATAGTACTTTTAATTGCGCAGTGTTGATATTTGTTCCTATTAAAAATTTCATACATAAACTTTCATTAATTCTACTATAATGGATGATTTATAATTATTTATGATGTTTAAAGTTCTTTTAATTATTAATTTATTCATTACACAACCATTTGAAATCCACAACGTACATTTTTTGTTGATTTTCAACCTATGAATGGAGTTTACATAATTACTGAGTTAAATATTGATTTAAATTTTTTAACAAATTATAAGAAATTATTTAAATATTTATATCATATTATACCAGTAATTTTGTTTTCATACCCATCCAAGAAAAAAATTATTTTATTGTTCATGTAAGTGGTCAAACCAACCCAAACATGAACATACCATGACTATCGATGATTGCGAGGTTATTTAGTTTCAATATAATTAAAATAGTTCAATATTTATATTATTTAGTTTTTATTTGTGTGATATAATATAATTATGATTATATAACAAGATAATGTAATATTAATTAAAATATTACATAACATAAATTAATGATTTTCCTCTTACTACGCTTGTTTTAAATGACTAAATTTATGATAACAATTTATTGATCATATCATTAATAGGTTCTAAAAATTGAAATACCAGAAATGTTATGATGATATAAAACACAATATTTATCCTTTAATATCATTTCCATTACTAGTCGGGCAAGGTGTTTGTGAAATAAAAAATGTAAATCAATCATCCCATGGAGTTGGTTGTTCACACGCACACATGGAAGACGATTTCATTTTCCATAGAATGTGAAAAATGGGAAATATGTTTTATCAATTCAAAATCAAAAATATCTCATTAGTATAATAATTATATACTTTAAATACCCTATTAGGTTTATCCTTGTGATTTGGTGATGAAAAATGTTTCATTGTAGATGTGGTAGTCTGCACAACACCTGATTCGCATTTTTATATATTAAAAGGAAAGTGAGAGGGAGGATAATTATTGTAAAATAATAATAATAAAATAAAAGTATATTAATGTAACTATTTTTATATTTCTAACACTGTTAAATGAAATTTTATTAATTATAAAATCTTATAAAGAAACCGAAAAAGAGAGATAGGTTTGCGAAATTATACCTCACTTATTGGATTATCACATTTGCGAAGGGGATTAATAATGTGATGGATGTTATTTCAAGAATAATGGTATATAATTATGTTTTCTAGGAGTGTGTAGAAGAATTTTGGGTGGTTTTTAGGTTTAAATTATTCGGTATTCTATGAGTGAAAGTGAGGAGAGGATTAGCACTTTTAAAAGTTAAAAGTAGTGAGATTTGTGAAAATACAAAAATGTTTTAAAAATGGGAAGTGGATCTCTATTAAATTGTCTCAAATATTGATAAATAATATCTTGGAGATTATTTAAATTCTATCTAAACCTAAACCATTAAAATAGAAATTTTTTTAAACATTTTAGGCCCTTATCCACAATGGTTACTATCTATACAATTTTAGTTTCTACCTTTGTTACTAGTTTTTTCCCATGAAATTACTCCTCTAAGACTAAAAATAAAAAAGAACATGTAATATAATTTAGTCCAAATGATTCCGTATTTAAAATCCATTTTTTATTAAATTTATAAATGTAATTAAAATTCATTTTGAAATACTAAATATATATTGATTTTTTTTAAAATATAACATAAATTATAAATATAAAATATGGGTATTTAAATTTAAAATAAATTTGTAATATTATAAATTCATAAATAAAATACATATTTTTTCACAGAAAAATGTTTCCAAATTTTTTAATTAATAATTTAATATTAATAATGTCATAATTTCATGTTATTTATAAAAATGGTATTCTATAATATTCATCTAAAAATTAGTATTTTTGGAAGAATCTCAAAAATTCATTTTATGATAATATGGAAATGGTAAATTCAAAAGTGGTGTTAAATTCTTTAGATTCACATACTAAAATTTATAAATTTTATTTATAATTAAAGATATATAATGTATTGAAAATCGTTTTAGGGAAAATAAATTTGTATATTATTTTTTACAAAATTTTAATTAATATAACCTTAATAAAATTTTATTATTAAATAAAAATTAACATAGTTCCATGAAATAAAATTAAATTTTCTTAAAATATAAATATTTTATGCATGATGTGAGTTTTTCAAAAAATTCCTTTGAATATATATACAAATTCATGATATATAATTGAATATAAATATATTAATACTTTTAAATATATTCATAATTTCTACTTACATAACCCCTTATGATATTAACCTAATAACTAGGGATTATATAATCTATGGTAATAGAGTTTGGTTGTGGTTTAATAAGAATATATCTTACGGAAGTCTTTATAATCATGAACATTTATTGTATATATTTTATATCAAACAATAATTACATGATTTCAATCTTGGATTGTTCAATGGAAATCCTGGGAAAATATTCCTAAATTATGAGTTTGGGGAAATGGGTTTCATTTGGAATTATTCCTCTTTCATGTTTTATTTCTTCTTAGTTTCTTTATTAGTTTTCAAATATGGTTACTTCTATTGGAGATGGTGGCCTAGAACCAACTACATTGTACATTATTCATTAATAAATATCATATCACATCTTTATTGATCTTTGGTGTGAAAATTCATGTGATAATGTCCTAAGGATAGTTATTGCATTAAAGGTTCATAGAAGATCCCAGCTATGATGAGAACCCAGAAGTGTCATAACACTGTTCTTGAATATATATATATATATGATCTATGTCTGAATGATGTTATTTGAGGGACATAAATAATACAGGCCATTATGGGTGAGGAATCATAAAACTTTGAGGCATCTTCTCATGGTGTGCGCCATTGATAATATCAAAGAGAACATTATGAGAATGAGAATTTCCAGCAAGAAATCCGCATTTCATAGTGTCATTGGATGTTCCTATTTTTGGACGTGTATATTGGTCCTTAAACTTTAATATTATTATTAATGGGTTTTCTAACTCGTGCACTTAGATGTATTGACGAAAACTGTGATGACACGCTGTTCGCAGTGAGGTAGGATGTGTTTGGTACGTCATGAGTAATAATTCATTACTAGATAATGTGAGAAAGAATTTTTCCCTTCTATTCCATAACAAAAGTAGATATATATAGCCCTTTGATTGAATTGATATATCCTAATTTAATACATGTCCATGGTATGGAATGGGTGAGTACAATTCTGGAAAGTCAAATAAAGAATAATCGAGCACATGGGTTGATGTCACTAGCATGAAACCAACTTGATTCAAGATATCGAGAAAAAGGGATTGCATTAAACGATATGTGTTCATAGGAGGTGACACATCATTGTGGAATTAACTTCACTCTTTATGGGTTTTTTATCATGTTGCAAGATGCTAACCTTGGTATTTAGGTAGGCTCTGCCTAATTCCACTATGAAATAGGTCTAGAGGGTCACACGCTAAGTGTGTCTAATTATCTCAGTTAAATATTAATTTAACAAGTCGAATAAAAATTATTCCCAATTGTGGTTTAATAATTATTCAAGGATATCTGATCATATTTATTTCGACACTCGTTATTATAGAAAATATATTGTGAGAGAAAAAATATATTTATTAGTGAGTAATGCATTAATATTTATATGAGAAATAAATAGCCATTATTCAAGGTCTAATAAATCTGGTGGATGAAGTAAAGAAATTAGAAAAACAAAAGTACACGCTATGTATATTATTATACATGCCATGTAATTTTTCTATGGATTTATGAGAAATAATATTATTTATTTAATTAAATATTAATAGTTTTAATTATCCTAGCGCATGTCAAGTAATAATAATAGTCAAATGTTATTTTTAGAAATGGGGTCTTACTAAGAATTAAATGAAATGAATAAATGCTTTTAGGCAATTAATTCATTTTATTATTCTATGTAATTAAAATCCCAATAATAAAATTCTCTTTATCCAAGCCATTTTTTGTGGTTGTTCACAATAGATCTAGAGAAATCTATCAAGCCAATAAATAATTGTTTTCTTCCAAGAACGCTCTCAAGGTAAGAGATAGATCCTTCCCCACCGGAATAAGGAGATTGCTTTACAAGCGGCTCTCAAGATGATCGAAGGAGAAAATCGCAAGCGAAGGCTCCCTCGTGCTAGAAACTGGAGATCCCTTCAGCAACATCCAGAGATATATGGAGCACGTGTGGATCACTGCTAGACGAATCCTATACATTGATTCTATGACGCAATGACAAATCACATCGGATCATGACCAGAAACATCAATAGAGAGAGAATTCCATCAAGATAGTTCTTGTCCCTTAATTAAATTAATTATAAGTACATATAATGATCCTCTCTATGGTTTCAGAACTCCCTTAATTTCTTTCATTCTTTGTTCTATTCTGAAGGTTCAGCATTTTATTATCGTGAAGGATCTCGGATTGATTGTTGTTAACAAAATATATATAAGCTGGGTAAACCCACCAATGCACATCTACTGCGCCCGGATCCTATAAGTTATATCAAGGTGGTCATATCATTGATTTTAATTATTTATTTTTTCACTAGTGACTTACACATTTAATTATTTAGTTATTTCAATTCACGTTAATTGTTCTATAAATATGAATCTCAATATCTATTCCACCTCTTTCATTTCTCATTCACCTTACAGAAATGTTTTTTCCTACTAATTTTGACTAAAATAAAACATAGGATCTCATCTAGAGGTTCCAAAGATTCTTGGATATGAAACACTAGAACACACGTCATGTATTCGGAAATACCCACTATGTATATAGGTTCCATGCACGGAGACAGTCTGTAAAACTAGGCCGAGTCATTGGATTCTATCTAAGCCTTTAAGACTTCATGTGTTGACCAGGAACATGTGGCCCACGGTTTTCAGATTATAAGATTTGTGGCCCAATAAACACGGAGTGTAGTCCCTTCGGGTTAGGGTTGGACCATGTACCTCTTACAAAGTTTGTCTGGCTGGAATCTGTGTAACACGGATACTACATGGCATGTTTCCCACTGAACACGCAGTGTACTCCAAATATTTCTGAAGTACATCTACACACCATGTCTAGAGCGTGTACTTTGGATGAACGGTGAACAAATTTACTCGTCTTGTAGTCACAACAACATGTCGTGTACTCATCCAAATTACACAGATTTTATAAAATTTATTATTATATTATACAAACCCTTTAGACATTTACCATAATTTGGGCGTAAATTTGAGGGGCGACACATGATAGGAGTTTTATATATGTGTGTTTAATTTAACATATGTGTAATGTTCATTTCTACTCATTGGGTAGTTATGAACATAAATTATACAGGTTTTATCTAAGGTACAAGTTATGTGCAAGTATAGTTTAAAATGAATTTATTTTTTTAAAATTATGATGGATGAGAATCTCAAGGAAATTAAGAAAAAGGGTTTAAGATAAAATGATTAATTAATTAAAGACAATTAATTGATTTGAGAGTTATTTATCTTAAACAATAAAGATTAAATAATTTTATGTTAGTTTTATTTATGTGTAAATATCGTTGCATGTATGGATGATCAGGATCTAGATGATGACCTATGTATATGAATGGTTACTTTTAATTTATTTATTTAAATTACATTTTTGGCCTGCGAGCGTTCTCCCCATTGACATGTAGGGCATGAATGCCCAAGGTTTCTTTTATGTAAAACTCTATTGTACCCCTCACCCTTGACTAATATAACAACATATGTAAAGGGTGGAGCTCCCAAGCTAGTGGAGGCAACTAAAGTTTAGAGCCATGGTCAAACCAGTCCAAGGAGATACAAAGGTGGACAGGTGGAAAGATGTAAACAAAATCCCAAAATGTTCAAGGTGTTTCTCCCCTAGGTATTGAAATAATTTATCATCCTCTAGATTAACTAACCAATAGTACAATATCATGATCATACCATTTATTGTATTTCTGTCATTTTCATGGTTTATTTATTATGGTTGTGTTGTTAAAATCACACAATTATTGAATTAAACAAGCATGTATTATGTAACTAAAATAATACCGGATTATGTGTAAATATTATCTTAGTCATGGTTAATAAATTAAGTATATCCCACATAAAATGAACAAGCATGTAATCAAAGATAATAAAATGAATATTGACTTATAAGGATAAAAATCCATCAATGAAAATATTAATTATGTATAGCCTTCCATAATCATGGTTAGAATCGAACCATAGTTCAAAGTGCTTGACCAACCCTTGTTGGGGTCCTTTCAATTATTAGGGAATTATAATTCACGTTTTTGGATTATCCAATCTTGGTTCACATCAAGATTTGATGCCACAATAGGACTTGGTGTGACAAAGAGGCAATGGTTGAGGAAATCTAAAATAAAGGATTTCAAGATTGGGGGGTCCAGTCAGTGGATCAAGGAGGTGCGAGTTAATACAGTTGATAATTGTAATTCCTACCTAAACCCCTTCAAGTTGATTGACCAACCCTAGTTAGGGTAATTATAAGGGTTATATGGATCTTTTCCACTATAATATTCAGGCAAAAAAATATTCCGAATTCAATAGTGAGGGTTATTGGATTTTGATAAAATAGTGGGAGACTAATATGTATTAAATTATTTATTTGTCTCCATGTTATCACAGTAAAGAACTAAACCTTATCTAATTTAATTTCTATAAATTAAAAGAAAAATGACTTCAACCATATCATTTTGAACCATACTTGAGAAGGAAAACCTTCTCACCGACACCAATTTACAAGAATGGTAGATGTGTTTACGTGTCATCCATCGCCACGAGAGAAAATTGTACGTTCTAGGGGAGCCTATTCCAATTGAACTTAAAAAAGAGGCCATTGATGAGGAACTATCTATCTATATTAAATATATGTATGATTCCATAGATTTATAATGTTTCTTTCTATCATCGATGTCTAATGAGATCTTGAAGCAATTTGAAAACATCGACGCATATAGCATGATGTCTCGCCTTAAGGATCCTTATCAATAGAAGATGATACAGAAGAGATATGAGATCTCTAACTATTTTTTTAAAACTAATCTTAGAGAGTATATGCCATATGGGCCTCATATAGTCAAGCTTATTGGCTACATTGAATTCTTGTACATCTTAGGCAGTATCTTCTCGGATGAGTTGCGTATAGATCTCATCCTATCATCACTTCCCAAGACCTTCTATATCTTTATTATCAACTTCAATATAAAAAAAATGATAATAGTCTATCAGAACATCTGACCTTAATTTTTTAGGTAGATAAGGATATGGGGAATGAAAAACTCACAATACTTATGGTGAATATGAAAATGAAGGACAATAAAAAGGGGCCAAGGATTCATAAACCATATGAATCCTCTGAGCATCATCCCTCCAAGAAGGGAAAGATCCAAAGGCAAGGAAAGGAATAGGTGGTGGTATGTTTTTCATGTGGCAATCTAGTCCACTGGAAGAGGAACTACACCTAGAAGCATGGGGATTCTAAAGGTGTGTTCGTTATCAAGTGTAATCTTTCTATTTCTACACATTAGGTATTAAATATAGCTTGTGGGGGTCACATCTATATTCAAATACAAGAACCAAGTTGATTTAAAAATATTTCAAGAGGAGAGGTGGATCTTCGAGTTACCAATGGTGTGAGGATGGCTACATTGTCCTTTAGTGATTACCATCTCTCATTGCCAACTGGGATGCTTTTGTTTTTACATTACTGTTATTAAGTTCTTAGTGTTATCAAGAACAAGATTTTTGTATCATGTTTGGATATGGATATATTTATATTCATATTTCATAAATAATGGTTCTTTCTTTCATAAGAACTATGTATGTTATGGTATGGATCATTTAAATAATGGTTTGTAAGAATTAAATTACAAAAACCAAGTTTTGGAAATTGATAACAAAAAAACTCACATGACCCATACATCACCCATTTGTGGAATCACCGTCTAGGTCATGTAAATGAGATGCACCTGGAAAATCTATCCCAAGATGGTTATTTAGACACTTATGAGCTAAAACCACTTGATAGATGTCACTCTTGTTTACAAGGTAAAATGACCAAGACGCATTTCGGTGGACAGGGTGAAAGGGCCACAATGATTCTTGGATTTGTTCACATAGATGTGTCTGGACCATTTCTAGTAGAATCTAGAGGTACATAATATTACATAATTACATATTATGATGATTTGTGTGGATATCGATATGTCTACTTAATGTGGTATAAGTAATGATATTTAGATAAATTTAAAGAATTCAGGAATGGAGTAGAGAATCAGTATGGTATGAAGACAAAGAAACATCGATCAGATCGAGGTGAAGAATATCTTAACCAAGAGTTCATCGATTTTATATGGGAGTCTGGGATTCTATCTCAACTCACCCCTCCTTATACAATATAGTGATAGGGTGTTAGTGAAAGGAGGGACCACACCTTGTTGTACATGGTGAGGTCGATGATGAGTCATGAAGATCTTCTGTTATCTTTTGGGGAAAATTCATTACAAACCACATCATACACATTAAATCGAGTACCAACTGTGGCGGAAAATGGAATATCCTCCGAGTTATGTAATGGAAAGAAGCCCATTTTTTTCACACACACGTGTATGGGGTTGTTAGGCGTTTGTTAAGGCCTTCTTAGGCAACAGACTAGCACGCTGTGGAATGAGGTGTATCTTTATAGGATATCCCAAGGAAACGAAAGGATATTACCTATATAACCCTTTAGATAAGAATGTGATTGTCTCCATACAATCCGTCTTTCTTGAGAGGGAGAACATCCTCAAAAAGGACAGTAGGATCACGATTGACTTTGATGAAGTTGATGCTCAAGATACACTAGATTTGGTACATGGACAAGTTCGACATGTCCCCATGGAAGAGGTTCTACAAACACAAGTACTGTGAAGGAGCTCTAGATAGGTAAGGGAACTAGAAAGATTTGGTTTCCTAGTCACCAAAGATGGTGAATCATTATTATTGGACAATGATGAACATATCTCTTATAAGGAAGAAGTATAAATCATAGAAGATTAAATATTCCTAGAATCTATGAATTCTGAGATGGATTCCATGTATCAAAACCAAGTATAGGTTCTGATCAATGAGTCAATTCATATAAATCTTGTTGGATGAAAATTGGTCTTTAAGAGAAAGTTGGACATGGAAGGTCATGAAAACACCTATAAAGAAAGTCTAGTGGATAAAGGATTCATACAACGATAATGAATTTACTATGATGAAACCTTATACCCAGTTTCCATGTTTAAATCCATAAGAATCATACATTCCATTGTATCTTACCATGACTATGATATTTGGCAGATGGATGTCTAAATAGCATTCCATGATGAGAACCTTTAGGATGTTATCTATATGACACCCCCAAAAGGGTTTGTGACACCAGGTGAATCCAAACGGGTTTTCAAGTTGCATAAATCCATTTATTGATTGAATAAAGAATTCGGGTCATGGAGCACTCGATTTGATGAAGCCATAAAGTAATTCATTTGCATTAAAAAGGAATGTGACCCATGTGTTTATAAGCGTTTTAATGGGAGTTTGGTCATTATCCTAGTAGTATATGTTGACGACATATTACTTATTGAAAGGGATGTTCCATTGTTACCGTCAGTTAATGATTGGTTGAACAATCATTTCACCCAGAAGGACTTAGGTGAGGTAGCCTACATTCTAGCGATTAAGATCATTCATGGTAGATCCAAGAGGTTTCTTGGACTAAGTTAGGGTACGTACATTGACCAGAGACTAAAGAGATCTAGTATGGAACAATCCAATAGGAGATTGGTTCTAGTGTCACATGACCTACATATTTCTAAGATAATGTGTCCTCAGACACAACAGGAGAAAGATAGGATGAATAAGATCTCATATGCTTCACCTATAGGATCCATCATGTATGGCATGTTATGTACCAGGATTGATGTTGCATATGCAGTGAGTGTGGTAGGCAGATATCAACTTGATCCAGGAGAAAAACATTGGACTGCTATTAAGACTATCCTTAAGTATCTGATAAGAACTAATGATATGTTTCTGGTGTGTGGAGGAGATGAGAAGATAGTCATCATAGGGTATGATGATACTTTTTTTCAGACAGATCAGAATGATCTAAAGTTGCAATTAGGATATGTGTTTTGTCTCAATATAAGAGATGTGAACCAGAAGATTTAGAAGTATCCAGTTTTCATCGATTCTACAATGGAGTCTGAATATATAGCGGCTTATGATATAGCCAAGGAAGCCTTCTGGATTAGGAACATTGTCCAGGATCTTGATGTGGTTCCTCAAATTAAAGATCCTATCCATTATATTGTGGTAATACTACAGCAGCGGCTCCTGAAAAATAAAAAATGTCACATCAAGGGGCAAAGTACATTCTCTAAAAGTATCTCCTTTTAATGGATTTATATCAAAGGGTTGAAGCTGCAATGAGAAGAGTGTTCATAGAAGAGAATGTGTAGACCCGATGACTAGAGGCCCATCCCAGCAAAATCATGAATATCATGTGAGAGCTAGTGGGTTAAAGGTTGTTAGTAGTTCTCTCTTTTTTAAGTGGGAGTATGTTGGAGTTGGTGGCCTATAATTGACTACTTTGTAATTTATTCATTAATAAATACATTATCAAATATTGAGTGTTCTTCTATGTGAAAACGCATGTGATAGTTTCTTAAGGATTGTTGTTTCATTAATGGTTCATAGCAGATCCCTGCAACGATGAGAACCTAGAAGTTCCATAACACTTTTCTTGAATATATATATCATCTATGGATGAACGATGTTTTTTCTAGGGACACAAATAATACAGTCCATTATGGGTGAGGACTCATAAAACATTGAGGCATCTTATCATGGTGTGCACCCTTGATTATATCCCAGAGGATATTATGAGAATGAGATCTGCCAGTAGGAAATCCACATTTCATAGTGTCATCGGATGTTCTTATCTGGGGACGTATGTATTGGTACTTAGACATTAATATTATTATTAATGGATATTACAACTCGCGCACATAGATGTATTTACTAAAACTATGATGACACACTATTCGTAGCGAGGTAAGATATGTTGGGTGCATCATGAGTGACAGTGCATTAATAGATAATGTGAGAAAGGATTTGTCCCATCTGTTCCATAACAGAATATATATCTCATTCCCTTTGATGGAATTTATATAGCCCAAATAAATACATGGTCATGGTAAGGAATGAGAAAGTTAAATTGTAGAAAGTCAAGAAAGAATAATCAAGTACATGGGTTGATGGAACTAACATGCAAACCGATTCATTTGATATTTTGAAACAAAGGGATTACATTACACTGTAAGAGTTCATATGAGGTGACACATCATTGTGGCATTAAATTATTTCTCTATGGGTGTGTTTGCATGTTGCTAAATTCTAACCTTGGAATTTAGGTAGGCAACACCTAATGCCACTAAGAATGTAGACTACTGGGTCACACACTATGTATTCCCAAGTATCTCAGTTAAATATTAATTTAACTAGTTGAATAATGATTATTCCCAATTGTGGTTTAATAATTATTCATGGATACATGATCAAATTTATTTTGAAACTAGTTATTTGAGAGAATATTTTGTGAGCAAAATAATATATTTATTAGAAAGTAATGTAGTTATATTTATTTGAGAAATAAATAGACATTATTCAAGTTATAATAAATGTGGTGCAGGAAATAAAGAAAATGGAAAAACAAAAGTAGATTCCATGTATATTAATATACACGCTATGTAATTTTCCTAGGGATTTGTGAGAAATAATATTTTTTTATATTCAATAATATTAGGTGTAATTCGTTGAGCACATGTTAAGTAGTAAAAATAGTCAAATTTTATTAATTGACATGGGGTCTAACTAAGAATTAAATGAAATGAATAAATGATTTTGGGTAATTAATTAATTTTATTATTCTAAGTAATTAAAATCCCAATTATATAATTCTCATTTTCCAAGACATTTTTAGTGGTTTTTCACAACAGATCAAGAGAAAACTCTCAAGCCAAGAGATAATTCTTTTCATACATGAACAATCTCAAGGTAAGAGAGAGATCCTCCTCCACTAGATCATGGAGAGTGATTTTCAAGCGGCTTTCAAGGTGATCAATGGTAGACATCATAAGTGAAGGCTTTTCCACACTAGCACCCGAAGATCCCTTCAGCGACGTTTAGAGATACGTGGAGAATATGTGGATCACCTCTAGAGGAATCCTATAGTTGGATTATATGATGCAACAACAGATCAAATCAGATCACGACCGAAAACATTAACAGAGAGAGAATTCTATCAAGTTAATTTTTTTCGTTTAATTAAAGTAATTATAAAAAAAATATGATGAATCTACTTATGGTTTAAAGACTCCATTCCTTTCACTAGTTATTCATTCTATTCTGAAGATAAGGCATTTTACTATCGTTATGTATCTCGGATTGATCATTGTTAACAGAAAGAATTAAAGTTCGGTACACCCACCAATGCACTTCCGCTGCGCCCAGAACCTACAACTTCATTTTATATCAGATTATTTAACTTCAAAATTTTAATGATGAAAATTAATATTAAAAATATATCAGGTTTTTTCATTTATAATTTTATTTTTTATGGGATATTTGATACTAATATTATATTTATTTAAGGATAATATATACCGAAATCTCATGTTGATACATTACCGCAGGATGAATATTTTCCACACCTGCATCCACTTGCTAGAATCCTGACAATGATGTCATTAATAGGAAAATAATACAATCTTTACCTCCCCAAAATTTTGGAGTTTTTTTTATTAATATGGCTTATAAAATATCTTTAATGATACGAAATTGGATTTCAATTATAGAAAATGTATTATAATTTTATATAAATACATGTATGATGAATTTACAATAATTGTATGTAATTTACAACGGAATGGGGAATGAGAGTCTTTATGTTTGTATAATAACGATAAAGTAAAAAAAGGAAATAATGAGAAGGGATAAGAAGTAGATCATTAAAAAATAAAAAAGAGAAAAATTTCCATTTAATTTTAATCATATAAATATTTTAAAATAATATTATAAAAAAATAATTAAAATTAAAATGAATGATAATGATTACAAATCATTACCTTTCTAACTAACTTATTAGCATTTTAGAAGACTGCATAGAACCATAGAAACTACTATAAAGGTATTTAGAGAGGGAAACCTAAGAGAACTTATTGATAAAAGTGTTTTAGAGGATTAGTATTATAGAATGGGTGGGAATAATCTCTTTTTATAGTTGAGAAGGGGGCCTTTTCATAGAAACAAAAGTTAGGGAAGGGGTATGAATGGAATCAAAATGGTGTTAGGTGGGTTAGGAGAGTTAGGAGAGTTAGGTGAGTTATATGGAGAAAGGGTAGGAGAGTACTATTGGTATGAATTTAATAACTAAAAAATATTTCACGAAGGTTTAGAGAGCTTTTTAATTACTTAAAATTAAATATAATTCATTAAAATATTTTTCCTCATTAATCATCATTAAAAATTAACCATGATTGTTATTATATTAAAAAAATATATAATATGTCCTAATTTACCAAATTTTTACATTGTGAATCTGAATTGGGAATTAATTTAATCTAAGCCAACTTCTAAACATGTCAAAGTCAACTTTGAAATTAAAACATTAGATATAGGAAAAATTATATTTATAGAAAAATGTATTTTTATGAATTAAGTGTTTCTTAATATTATTTACAATTAATAATTAATTTAATGCATGTTCAAATATTTTTTAATATGTTTAAACATTATATTAGGGTAAAAATTTAAAATATATTTATAAAACATACTTAGATGAAATTTTATAACCATTATATTATTAATTCTTTATAAACATTTATTTTACTTTTACAATGGTGATTAATCTTTGAGCTATATTATTTATATTTAATTCCTAAAATTAATATTTTCTGTGTTAAATAATTTGGACCTACTAATTTTAAATATGGAGATTATTTTGTTGAATACAATTAATATTCTTAGGAAAATTTAAAAAAAAATTAAAATTTTCATGCATAATTGTTTTTTTGAAAAAAGTGAATTTTAAAAAATAAACAACAATTTATGATAAATTAATCAACGCTTTTGAATTTTAGGACATAATTTGTTTTATTATAAATCCAATAAATTTTAAATCGCATCTAAACAAATTAAAAACATAATTTTTCACAAATAATTCTTAATTAAAATAAAAGACCGAAATTATTTTCTTATGTTTTAATTTATTAATTTAGATCATAAAATATTAAAAATGAGTTTTGTAATTTAATAATAGTATTTATAAAAAATATATATTTCCCTATTTAAACAAATATTTATAATTTATATGGTTTTATAAACTTCTAGTTCATTCTTATATAAATAAAAGATACAGTTTTTTGTAAAAACATTATTTTTTAATATTAAAATAAAACTAAGCTATTTAGGAAAAAAATCAACTTAATATAGTATATTTATGAAGAGATTTAATATGAAGTTTTTTTAATAAAATCATATTCTAACATTACTAAATTAAAATTTGAAATATACTTATAAATAATAGATCTTAAGACTGCACATTGTTAGAGAGTTCATTAAATGATGTTGACTTACTACAGTAGGGTCATGGGTATTACATATGAGTATTCTATGAGTAATACCTTGTCGTAATCCAATATTTGATACCACTTTTTTCATAGAATACATTTGAAAATATTTAGTTCAAAAAAATTTCAAACCACATAAATAAGATATTAAATCCACTAAATGTTCAACTCCACCAAAACAACATGCACAATGGCACGATACACCTCCCAGACTAAGTCCTATAAAAATTTGGAAGAAAAAATGAACCCTAAATCACCACACTCATGGTCTTATAAAAAAACACATAAAATAGTTAAAATAAATTAAAAAATAATGAAAATTACATTACGGTTTTATGTGTTTCCAATAATTAGGTTGCATCCATTATAAAACACTTATATAGTTTTATTTATATAAATTGTAATGATTAAAATAGAGTTAGGTTCTATCCTAATTGATCAATATAGAATGTAATCATGTCTATTTAGTAGGATATCCCACCTAATTTTTATAGTTGGTTGTGGCTAGTCATCTGGTCACATAGTTGTCTCACTTTCACACTCATGCGTAGACACAACCGTCTTCCTATAAAATTAACATCTAAAAATATTGTTAGCTTTTCATATAAACTTCTATTTAAATGAACACATATGATATACATTTATTAAAAATTATTTCTGATCAATCATTCATCACTTGAAATCTAAAATCCATTTCCTCAAGGTAAGATGATTTTGGAGACTTTAAGAGGCTTCACAATTCTAATAAGATCAACCCTCAATATGATTCTGGATGTATGAAAAACTAATATATAATAATAGGGTGATATTACATATATAATCAATTGGTTCCACCTTTAACCTCACCTATATCATTTTAATGGGCATATTAATTCCTTACTGAATAGAATATATAATTGTGTTATAATGAGAATAACAATCATGAATCACAATCACATTAGTATAAGTAAATTTCATCCACTATTGTAGATGTAGAAACAACATTATCCCATAAACTTCTCCATATTATAGTCACACCTCTAATGAAAATAGAAAAACCCACAATAACTACATATTGTTATAATGAGGAAGATTCATATCTAACAATAACATCTACTTACTGGTCAAACTATACGAATGAAAAATATAGCTATAGTGTAAATACACATCCCTCATTACATAAAAAACATGGGAATATCATATCTTGAAAAAAATCCTAAAAAAATTACAATAAGGTTAGAGAAGTACGAAAATATCATATAATCCACTAATTAATAAAACATACAAATCAATATACATGAAACCCCAAATCACACATAAAAACTCCACCAACAAATATTATATAATAATTATTTTATCCCACTATATCAAAATCCAGCACCTATGAAAAAACCACATGACCCTAAGAAAATTACTCTAATTATACACATTTCAAATCTCTCAATTTATATAGTTACCAACACCCCTTATTCATAAATTCATTATTCTATATTTAAACAATATCGTGTCACCCACAATGATTTTTAATACAAACATAATTAAGTATAGAGATAACATCCAATTTACATCTTTAACACATATCATAATATAATAAGTAATAATCTAAATATAATATAAATAATATAATCATTCTTTTTTCTATAACTTTAAACTATTTTTTATAAGAATTTTTTTACCTTCTTTGTAATTTTATTTCTCTCATTTTAAAAGGACATATTCATCATCAATAAATCCATTAATATTACAATTCTATTTCAATAAACACTAATATTGGTTAATTATGAGTCCCCAAACCCAAAAAATAGTTAACAATGCATTTTTGAAAAGAAAAAAAAATTATTTAATACTGATGAACTAAATAAAATTCATTGTAAAATTGGATGAAAAGAAATAAATCACCCAAATCCATGAGTTAATATGCCACAATGGGTGTCAAATACAATAAAAATTATGTCTCAAGACACATATGGTTCAATAAAAGACACATAAACTGATCCAAGGGAGACTTGATGACTACATTCACAATATAAGATCAAGTGACCACACCATGAGTTGGTGGGGGACTGACTATTTCATAGTGGAGGTTTGAAAACATTGATCTAGGAACCTCAACCTTAAAAATCATTATATCCTCATTAATATTCAGTTATATGCTTAGTTGAAAATATATTTGAATTATTCCACGATATAAACCATATGATCAAACCCATGGTTTATAGATATTTAATATTAAACTATGAACCACCATGGCATAATCAAAACCCTCTTTTTCATTTTCTCAATGTTTCCATGATAACACCACAGTATAATGTTTGACATAATATGAAATAATCTACCATGGCCCTCAAAATGTACATTATAATGCACATTGTTCTAGAATTAAATCTCACTGAATTAAACATTGGACCCTGAACTTCTAAATAGTTACCTTTATGTTATGATCTATAGACCATGGAATAGAATTCATAAAAAATCAGCAATATAATCTAATTTATCTTTACTAGTACATCTACCATCCAATGCACCTATATTAAAAAAACATAAATATCAATGACACAAAAAGAAACCACAACATCATTGTATCTTTTAAAAAACCAAAACACATGTCACATATCCCAAAAAGACCTATTAATTGTCTTCTACCACCTAAATAAAAAATTATAGATCTATAACCAAGCCTCAAAACAGTATTATATTTATTTTTATCAAATATAGTTATAGTCATGATATAATTCTATCAATTAAATGTTCATCTTAGTCAAATTTGTACAAGGCTATTATCCATCCACTAAATAAGAAATCATCAAAATTTAATTTTTTTTATAAATATGAAATAATAAACATTTTAAAAGGTCTTTTTTTCTTATTTCCAAATTAGAGGTCATATGGAAAGTAAATTTCTTATCAATAATTTTCAATTTTCTTACATTTTATAACGTGTAGTTTCTCTACAATATCATAGGGTTAATAATGTTTAGGTTTGTAAGGTTTTACTATCTAATACATCTAATCCATAGAATATTTAGGATACAAAAACATTAGTAACAAAAATATTATGATAATGCACCATGTATATGTGATAAGATTACATGATACATGTGTATGGTTTTGGAAACAATAAAAAAATTTGATACATGGTATATTTAATAATAAAACCTATCCATGTTCATAAAAAATAAATAACATAACATAACCCGTCATTTTGAGTGAATTTCATGAATTCAATTCATGTAACTAAAATTGATTCCATTTTTGTGAAACTGATTGATCCTTAAAAATTAATTTATAATTTCATTGGATATAGGAATTATATAACCTCAGATATGATCCATGTATTTGGTTAAAATTTAATTTATATCCATATATAAATGAACTTTTGAAGTTTTCTACATCTATGGATGTGTAAGGTGTTATGATGGATGGATAGGGATGGTGAAAGGGGCTTCCTATTTATCCCTATGAAGAGGAAAAACCCACATAGCTTATATAAATTTAACAAGGCATTTCATTCCTTTAATATCATATAGAAATGACTATAGTGGTTACTATTATGTGTTTTCATCTATGATAACTTAAAAGAAATTTAACGTTAATTGGAATGGAATACTATGTAAATTTTATGAAATTATGGTTTAGTATGGGAGTTGCATTAGATGAATACCATGTGAATTGTGTCATGGTATTTTCAGAACAAATATGAGAATCTTGAATCAATGAATTATTGGTACCTAAAAGAGTATATTGACTAAAGGAATTTTAGGAAACCAGGAGTGGTATCTAAACACAATGCCTTTAAACAAAATAAGAGGATATCCCAACTCAATGTATTTTTGGAAAAAAAAAATAAGTGGATCTCAAATCAAGGTAGTATTGGAAACTAAGATGCAGATCATAAATTAAAGTATTTCAAGGGAAAAGCGAGAGTCTTGACTCAATATATTTTAGGAAACCTAGTGGAGGATATCATCTCAAGTGATTGAAGGAAACTAATAGGCATATCAAAATTTGATGCTATTTTGGTAACCAAGAGGAGGATCTCAAGTTAAGGAATCATTAGGAAAATAAAAAAAGGATATTAACTCATGTCAAATAAAAAAAATCAAGATGAGGATCTTGGTTTAATGAATTTGTTAAATGAAGAGGATTATCTTGACTTAAGGTGTTTTTAAAGGATGTTGGAGGATGTTAGTATTATGAACCAATCCCATTTTTGCAAGACCAAAAAGTTCTTGGTGTGAATCATGAAAGTTCTTGATGGTTAGTTGTAACGCCTCGACCCTAGTTACCTAGAGTCGGTGCATTATTACATAACATTGGTATAATCACGAGAAATATCAAGTCTCGAAAGACCGATTAGTTTAGTAGCCTTGGAATAACTAGATACATCCATAAATTTTTACATTACATCATAAAAAAACATCTTGTCTTCATATCCCCTCATATTATCCCTGCAGGTCATTCATAAATTACTTCTTCATAATCCTGGGAAAAATAAAACATTGAAAGGGGTGAGCTCAGATGCTCAGTAAGGATAACATTATAACAGAAGCTTTCATAAATAATCATACACACTTAAGGCAGTTTATAACTAAAACAAAAGCCTTTTAAACTTGAACTTCAGCATAAAATGGAAAAGATAAAATAAACTAATGCCATTTACTTACTCACATGGATATTCTACTAGTCGAACAATCCCATACATTATCAATAACCACTTTCATAATGATGGAATGCATAATGCCAGACTATCATAACCACATAGCCAAGGCCTCGTGCCAAGACTACAAATAAGATTTTGCCAAGGCCTTGTGCCAAGACACTAGTTTGTCTCATGAGACCTACCGATGCATCGAGGAGCTATAGCGGGCTCCACCCGTCACTTATTAAGTCCAATGCATTCCTCATATGAACAGGTTTAAACATAACATAAACATTCGTATTAAAACTAGCATACGAAATGTCAATACTTTAATCACAAACCATGAATGGTATAAAAATAGAACATCCACAGTCAAAAATAACTCATTAGATACAATATGGAAGATTGTATTGTATCACATTAACCTCAATCAAGAATAATGAAGGATGTTGACATAGATGAAAATAGTCATCAAAACTATTTGAGAGAAATATCCCCCTTTTTCTTGAAATCATTTAAAAGTCACACTAATTGTCAAGAATCCATTTAAAAATAGATTTTTGAATAAAAGTGTCCCATACCACTTTGAAACTTTTTAAAAGGAGTTTTAATTTTAAAACTTTAATGTCCATATAAATAAATCCTTAAAACCATTTTTTAAAACATGGACATTAATGGGCAATATTTAGAACAATAAGTCTTTAAAACATTTAAAAATGGTATCTTAGTTAGAGTTTCTAACCAAAAGAGAGAGACTTGAATACAAATAATTGAGGTAATAAAAACATTGTAATATCATGAGAATAAAGGGATTCATGATATAATATGTCAAAGTACATTATATACACCACCTAAAACTGATTTGGTGTATATCAACAAAGAAGTCTCAATGGAATGTAAATTGAGATGAAATCTCTCATAAAGGCCGTATCCTTAGGTTAAGGATAAATCAACGACATAATTATGTGTGAAAAATATAAATACACTAAATATGACTGGATATTTAGTGTAAATCAATCAGATGAAATTCACACATATTCTTGTAAAAACAACACCAATGAATTGGATATTTAACTCAAAAAATGGAGATTGAGTAAAAATTACTCTTATCAAGTTCATACCGATCACTTGAGAATTTATCAATGGAGTGATTATGTGTATAAAAAGTATTTCCACAGAAAGGGGAGTGGAAATTAAAGCATAATCAAATGAATAGCGATTCCACACATAATCTTGGAGTAATATAATCAATGAAATATGCGTAAAGCCAAATGAGTGGAAATTGAAATCTCAAATTCCCTTATCGATTAGGTAACTTACGAAACATACACCCATGAAAGAAGTATCATACCATGATGATGTAAATACCCATAAATTAAATTATATTACATAATGAATACGATCATGGGCAGTACACATACACCACATGCAATAATTAAGTGGTGATCAATGGAATTCTCACGGAATTAAAAGTGAGATAAGAAACCCCCTTACCACATTAATCAACTGAGTCGTATGGCCAAAAGATAATAACCACCAAATGATTTACAGAATAGCATAAATATAAAGAGAATAATGATAATATATATCAAATGGTAGTACACAATACACCACTTTCAATAATTTAGTGGCGAACAATGGAAATCTCACGGAATTGAAAGTGAGATAAGAAAATCCCTTACTTTGTACTTTTTCCTTGGTCGACTGTAGGTTAACCTCATGTATAATGGTGAAATAATTGTTATTGAATTGTACAAGAATAATTTACTTTAATATGATATCATATATGATTTTATTAACATTGATTTGCTAATAATATCTTAGAATTATCGTCATTTCGGGTGTTAACGGGTTCATTTTACTTTATATTCTTTGTTATGTGAGCCATATTCATTATTAATGGGATGTATATTATTCATATCCAGAATTATATCAAGTACTTAGATAATATTTTTAAATCATCAAATTATAATTATACTTGAATGGATATGATGGAGAATGAATCTCATCGCGTTCGTCGAGACGGTAGTCCGTACGTACGCACGAGCGACAATATCATTCTTTTGATATTAAAATAATATATAATTGGATGGTATATCATATATACCGAATCATTATCATGTTATATTTATTATTTACATGAGTTAAACATCATTATTATACCCATCCAAATAATAATAAATTTAATAACAATTACACCACGACGTGGAGACGGTAAGCCGTACGTACGCACGTATGGTGACATGTTATTCAAAGGATGGATATAATACTGAATATGGTTGTACCATATTTATAATAACATCACAGTATATATATGATACTGGAGTTATTATTTTATAATGGTAATAACAAAGAAAGAGGAAGTGGAAGAAGAAAGGAACTTGAAAAGGGGTGGTGAAAACATTACCTCTTCTTCGGGTTCTTCCTTTTGATGTGATCAAAAGGGATCTTTAGGTTGGATTTATGATCAAACTAAGGCCTCTAGGTTGTATTGAGGGAAGTTGGGAGAGTATTTGGGCAGAGTTTGGCCGATCCAAAGGGCTTTGAAGGTGTGAAGAAATGAGAAGGAGGAGTGCCCTTTTATAAGAGGGGTGAGGGGCACCTTTGGAAAAGCTAGAAATATTAATTTATAATAAATTCATATTCGGTTTATAATGGATCCCAAGTTTATTATTTAAATGTTAAGGTGGGGATGGGTCGAAAACAACTCAACCAATAGAATTTAGACAGGTTTGGGTCATTATATTAACCTTATCTTTAAGTATTAACTCTTAGTTAATTAGTTTCACTTTTACAATGTCTCTTTGTATTTTTATATTACATGTTTAATAAACTTACTATAAATATCCAAGCGACCCCCAAGTGGTCCATTAATGATGAACCTATCATGATATAAGTCTCTTGGCCGAACCTTAGATTTTTAGGAATTTAATATCAATTAATAATATAATATTTGTTTTAAGAACTCTTTTATTTCAATTTTGACACTATTCAATAGTTCATTTTTGTGAAACTCATAACAGATTTATTACTTCGAACAAAGTCAATTAAATCAATCATAATATGTAATATTATCCTAGAAAATTATTTTAATTCCTTAAAAGTTTCATATTATATTTATTTGGGTATTTATAATATCAATTATTGTAATTTTTCACTATTAAAGTAATTAATTCATCATCATTGTGTCATAAATAAATTAACTTATATAATGTCTAAAAATTATAAATAAAATATCATTATGTATTAAATCTTTTTATCTTTCTAATGAATATTTATAATCTAAAATAAAACATATATAACCCTCTGTAACAATTGTTTTGTTAAAAGATATATGCTTGTGTCATTTTTGTATTTATTTTAACTTAATTAAAATAAAGTGTCATTATCACTTAAAAGTGGATCCATGGGGTCCCAAAATAGACCCAAAGATGCCCATGGTCGACCATGTATCAACCAATAGGGTTAAGACACGTTTTAGGGTAATTTAGTATTATTATAATATTATGTTTTAACCCTTTTTTACCGGATTTACCCTTTAACCATGGTAAATAAAATATTTACCGGAGTAATTATCCAAAATGTTTAAAAATAAAAGTTACCTATTTACACAATTTGAACAACCTGATTCCAAATATGGAATCCATTTTTCCAAATTCAAAACACAGAAGTGGCAGAAATTAATTTAAAATTAATTCCCGTTGTTAAAACAAAAAGCGTGTTTTTTAGAGATAATAACTATCAAAAGATTGTCACTTGTTTATGTCTGGTTTAAATGTGAAATTTTGTTCAATGACCCACATTGTATTATATGGTAAAAATATATTCTAAATATACTTTAAAACCACTCAAATTCATGATTTATCACTATTAATTATTTTGATTAAAAAAGTTGTTTTTAATTAAAATTTAGTAATTTTCACTATTCATCAAAATATGAAAGTTATCCGAAAAGTACCAAAATTTCACCCTAGGCTAATTTCAATATTCCGAATCCAAAAATGAAGTCCATTTTGAGAGATAGAATTTGTAAAATTTCAAAAAGTAGGTATTACTATTCATGACGGCTAGTTTGATTGGTTATGGTGTGTTAAAATCTCGAAGTTGCATACAATGCACGTCATTGCATTATTCGAAAGGAAACATACCGAAGAAGATTGGGGTGTTACATTCTCCCCTCCTTCAATAAATTGCGTCCTTGCAATTTTTAAAATTTTGCTTGAGAATATAATGGAAAGTCCCACATCAGAAAAAGAGTCAATAAAACTATCACTTTAAAAGAAAGAAAGAAATATATAAGGGTCATCCAAGATAACCCATACTAGGATTCCATGTAAGAAAACATGGATATGGATGATAAACTAAGTGTCAAGTTCTTATGGAGAGGGATAGAAATCATGATCAGGAGAAATTTAACAATAAGAAAACCACAAACTTGTGTTGGGACAAACGACCATTAGTCTCCTAGTAGGAAAGTAAACGGACAAAAAAAAAATTTAGTTACATTACATAAGGACGAGGAATTCATTTATGATATTGACTAAGAACATTATGAGATATACTTACATTTTAAGTAGAGTTTCATTCTTTAATAAATTTCCACCACTAACTCAATTTTTTTTTAAACGATGGGTATTCAAGAAGACTTGTTCACACTGGAAGAGCTAGAATAAACTTCTATAGAATCACATGATCCATGCAGGATAAACCATATATTTACATTGTCTTTGAAGATTAATCAAAACCAAAATGGTTAGTGAATGATCTAATGATCCCCCAAAAGGATATTCATTGAGATAAATATGCACTAATCTTAATTTCTAAAATTAATCCAACAATACCCCAAAGTTAAATAGATACCATTCAATAACCAATTGTCCTTAAAATCCTTTAATATAATCCAAACTAATATTGAAACCCAAAACATAGAAGAATTTGATTATGTAGTCTCTCATGTTACATTGTATCTCCAAATTACATCAAATACTCTTAAAGTCACATACTTAAAAGTAATTAACATCATCACTTATTCTCTGTTATAGGTTAATCATTTCCATAAATAACCCAAATCACTATAAATCAACAATAAAAACGTAGATAAAAATCCACCATTACTCTACAAATGAAACCCCATTGTATTCTATTTTCCTTGGGCATATAGTGTTCCCAACAAAGCGAACATCTTCCAAAATAACATTTATCACTTAATCACCAAATCATTTTCCTATACCAAGGGTGTTCATTTGATAAGACATAAGAACCCAAATCATCTTATTATTGATCAATAAAATCATTTAACAAAAAAAATAATCACACTAACCAGGGACTTCACGTAGTCCAGTGGTAGGCGATAAATCCCAATCGCACTTTGGTTGTGGGTTCGATTCCCACAGCTTTTTCTGACGCGACGGGTTGTCACACGGTCTACGTGTTGTCCTTTTTCAAAAACAATATTTTATAATATTACCAAAATGAGATAAGTTCCTCAAAATAACATAATTTAACCACAAATGTTATATCATACTTTGCATTTTCATCCCAAATTATAATAACTTATAATTTTCTCAAACCCCAATGATCATATAAAACCAAATGGTTATTTATACGTATATCCACAAGAGAAGAGACAATTCTTCCTCAAATATCATTCTCACATGGCAAACTACGGGGTTAAAAATACAAGAGAAAATTATTCCAAAGTAAACCCATCAACAAGGAGTGCTAATACTTTTTAAGTTTTTCTCCAACCATTTATTTCCAAATATCTTATTCTTTGACCAAGAAAATATCCTATAGAATAGGACATTCACTCGGGTAATGGCCAGGTCCCCTGAATTTACGGCAAATGACTGTAAATGGACTCTTGGGACCATTTTTATCTTCTTCCATAGTACTCTTCATTTTTCTTCGGCAATTCTTCACTTTATGTCCTTCCTTCCCGCACGTAAAACATTTCATTGTCCCATTGAGACACTTTCCTGGGTGTCTCTTTCCACATTTCCTGCATGATGAAAATTGGGGTTTCTTTTCTCCATGGTCTCCATTGCTGGAGATCTTCTCATTTATCACCTTTCTCTTCCTTGTTGAGTCTGGGAGTTGGTTAATATATATGTTGTTGATCATATTTTTGGAAAACTGATTTGGCATAAAGATGATATCTTTTACGCCTATCAACATTCCATTTTGTTTCTCATTACCACCACCGTTACCACCTTGTATATCATTCTCAAAGTCACTATGACTTCCTTGGAATCCAGCCATTTACTAAAACCAGAAAGCATTGTGTGAGTAATAGTAGTCGTAAAATCATTTAGAGATTAAAATGTCACCATATTCTCAATTTGAAACATATTAGGATTAACCAAGGTCATTTACTCTCATCTTATATATATATTACTTAAATCGGTTTGTAAAGAAAATGTAAATTATCCTAAGCATATCCCTCGAGAGTGTCGTAACCAATAGTGCAGCAAGGCCCGTTGTCATGCACCAGTTCCCGTTCGAGTCTAGCTCAAAGCGGTGTTTTCGGGTTTTACCCCTAGGTACATCTGTGCCAGAGCCTCCTCTACCTGCTCGTATCCAGACAGGGATGTATTGCTCGGAAAACTCACAAAATCTCTACAATACCAAAATTCTAGGAAGTTCTTTTATACTAATCCTCAAAGTTCATCTTAGGTCTACGTGCTCTAATCAAAGTTTATCTAAATCTAGCTTCCAAGGTTTGTACTAAACTTCCTCTGATACCAACTGTAACGCCCCGACCCTATTTACCTAGAGTCGGTGCATTATTACATAACATTGGCATGATCACGAGAAATATCAAGTCTCGAAAGACCGATAAGTTTAGTAGCCTTGGAATAACTAGATACATCCATAAATTTTTACATTACATCATAAAAAAAATATCTTGTCTTCATATCCCCTCATACTATCCCTGCAGGTCATTCATAAATTACTTCTTCATAATCCTGGGAAAAATAAAACATTGAAAGGGGTGAGCTCAGATGCTCAGTAAGGATAACATTATAGTAGAAGCTTTCATAAATATGCATACACACTTAAGGCAGTTTATAACTAAAACAAAAGCCTTTTAAACTTGAACTTCAGCATAAAATGGCAAAGATAAAATAAAATAATGTCATTTACTTACTCACATGGATATTCTACTAGTCGAACAATCCCATGCATTATCAATAACCACTTTCATAATGATGGAATGCATAATGCCAGACTATCATAACCACATAGCCAAGGCCTCGTGCCAAGACTACAAATAAGATTCTGCCAAGGCCTTGTGCCAAGACACTAGTTTGTCTCATGAGACCTACCGATGCATCGAGGAGCTATAGCGGGCTCCACCCGTCACTTATTAAGTCCAATGAATTCCTCATTTGAATAGGTTTAAACATAACATAAACATTCGTATTAAAACTAGAATACGAAATGTCAATACTTTAATCACAAACCATGAATGGTATAAAAATAGAACATCCACAGTCAAAAATAACTCATTCGATACAATATGGAAGATTGTATTGTATCACATTAACCTCAATCAAGAATAATGAAGGATGTTGACATAGATGAAAATAGCCATCAAAACTATTTGAGATAAATATCCCCCTTTTTCTTGAAATCATTTAAAAGTCACACTAATTGTCAAGAATCCATTTAAAAATAGATTTTTGAATCAAAGTGTCCCATACCACTTTGAAACTTTTTAAAATGAGTTTTAATTTTAAAACTTTAATGTCCATATAAATAAATCCTTAAAACCATTTTTTAAAACATGGACATTAATGAGCAAGATTTAGAAGAATAAGTCTTTAAAACATTTAAAAATGGTATCTTAGTAAGAGTTTCTAACCAAAAGAGAGAGACTTGAATACAAATAATTGAGGTAATCAAAACTTTGTAATATCATGAGAATAAAGGGATTCATGATATAATATGTCAAAGTACATTATATACACCACCTAAAACTGATTTGGTGTATATCAACAAAGAAGTCTCAATGGAATGTAAATTGAGATGAAATCTCTCATAAAGGTCGTATCCTTAGGTTAAGGATAAATCAACGACATAATTATGTGTGAAAAATATAAATACACTCAATATGACTGGATATTTAGTGTAAATCAATCAGATGAAATTCACACATATTCTTGTAAAAACAACACCAATGAATTGGATATTTAACTCAAAAAATGGAGATTGAGTTAAAATTACTCTTATCAAGTTCATACCGATCACTTGAGAATTTATCAATGGAGTGATTATGTGTATCAAAAGTATATCCATATAAAGGGGAGTGGAAATTAAGGCATAATCAAATGAATAGCGATTCCACACATAATCTTGGAGTAATATAATCAATGAAATATGCGTAAAGCCAAATGAGTGGAAATTGAAATCTCAAATTCCCTTATCGATTAGGTAACTTACGAAACATACACCCATGAAAGAAGTATCATACCATAACGATGTAAATACCCATAAATTAAATTATATTACACAATGAATACGATCATGGGCAGTACACATACACCACATGCAATAATTAAGTGGTGATCAATGGAATTCTCACGGAATTAAAAGTGAGATAAGAAACCCCCTTACCACATTAATCAACTGAGTCGTATGGCCAAAAGTTAATAACCACCAAATGATTTACAGAATAGCATGAATATAAAGAGAATCATGATAATATATATCAAATGGTAGTACACAATACACCACTTTCAATAATTTAGTGGCGAACAATGGAAATCTCACGGAATTGAAAGTGAGATAAGAAAATCCCTTACTTTGTACTTTTTCCTTGGTCGACGGTAGGTTAACCTCCTGTATAATGGTGAAATAATTTTTATTGAATTATACAAGAATAATTTACTTTAATATCATATCATATATGATTTTTTTTAACATTTATTTGTTAATAATATCTTAGAATTATCGTCATTTCGGGTGTTAACGGGTTCATTTTACTTTATATTCTTTGTTATGTGAGCCATATTCATTATTAATGGGATGTATATTATTCATATCCAGAATTATATCAAGTACATAAATAATATTTTTAAATCATCAAATTATAATTATACTTGAATGGATATGATGGAGAATGAATCTCATCGCGTTCGTGGAGACGGTAGTCCGTACGTACGCACGAGCGAAAATATCATTCTTTTGATATTAAAATAATATATAATTGGATGGTATATCATATATAAAGAATCATTATCATGTTATATTTATTATTTACATGAGTTACACATCATTATTATACCCATCCAAATAATAATAAATTGAATAACAATTACACCACGACGTGGAGACGGTAAGCCGTACGTACGCACGTATGGTGACATGTTATTCAAAGGATGGATATAATACTGAATATGGTTGTACCATATTTATAATAACATCAAAGTATATATATGATACTGGAGTTATTATTTTATAATGGTAATAACAAAGAAAGAGGAAGTGGAAGAAGAAAGGAACTTGAAAAGGGGTGGTGAAAACATTACCTCTTCTTCGGGTTCTTCCTTTTGATGTGACCAAAAGGGCTCTTTAGGTTGGCTTTCGGATCAAAATAAGGCCTCTATGCTGTAGTGAGGGAAGTTGGGAGAGTATTTGGGCAGATTTTGGCCTTACCAAAGGGCTTTGATGGTGTGAAGAAATGAGAAGGAGGAGTGCCCTTTTATAAGAGGGGTGAGGGGCACCTTTGGAAAAGCTAGAAATATTAATTTATAATAAATTCATATTCGGTTTATAATGGCTCCAAAGTTTATTATTTAAATTTTAAGGTTGGGATGGGTCGAAAACAACTCAACCAATAGAATTTAGACAGGTTTGGGTCATTATATTAACCTTATCTTTTAGTATTAACTCTTAGTTAATTAGTTTCACTTTTACAATGTCTCTTTGTATTTTTATGTTACATGTTTAATAAACATACTATATACATCCAATAGACCCCCAAGTGGTCCATTAATGATGAACCTATCATGATATAAGTCTCTTGGCCGAACATTAGATTTTTAGGAATTTAATATCAATTAATAATATAATATTTGTTTTAAGAACTCTTTTATGTCAATTTTGACACTATTCAATAGTTGATTTTTGTGAAACTCATAAAAGATTGATTACTTCGAAAAAAGTCCATTAACTCAATCCTAATATTTCATATTATCCTATAAAATTATTTTAATTCCTTAAAAGATTCATATTATATTTATTTGGGTATTTATAATATCAATTATTGTAATTTTTCACTATTAAAGTAATTAATTCATCATCATTGTGTCATAAATAAATTAACTTATTTAATGTCTAAAAATTATTAATAAAATATCATTATGTAGGAAATCATTTTATCTTTCTAATGAATATTTATAATCTAAAATACAACATATATAACCCTCTGTAACAATTTTTTTGTTAAAAGATATATGCTTGTGTCATTTTTGTATTTATTTTAACTTAATTAAAATAAAGTGTCATTATCACTTACACGTGGATACATGGGGTCCCAAAATAGACCCAAATATTCCCATGGTCGACCATGTATCAACCAATAGGGTTAATACACGTTTTAGGGTAATTTAGTATTATTATAATATTATGTTTTAACCCTTGTTTACCGGATTTACCCTTTAACCATGGTAAATAAAATATTTACCAGAGTAATTATCCAAAATGTTTAAAAATAAAGGTTACCTATTTACACAATTTAAACATCCTGATTCCAAATATGGAATCCATTTTTCCAAATTCAAAATACAGAAGTGGCAGAAATTAATTTAAAATTAATTCTCGTTGTTAAAACAAAAAGCGTGTTTTTTAGAGATAATAACTATCAAAAGATTGTCACTTGTTTATGTCTGGTTTAAATGTGAAATTTTGTTCAATGACCCACATTGTATTATATGGTAAAAATATATTCTAAATATACTTTAAAACCACTCAAATTCATAATTTATCACTATTAATTATTTTGATTAAAAAAGTTGTTTTTAATTAAAATTTAGTAATTTTCACTATTCATCAAAATATGAAAGTTATCCGAAAAGTACCAAAATTTCACCCTAGGATAATTTCAATATTCCGAATCCAAAAATGAAGTCCATTTTGAGAGATAGAATTTATAAAATTTCAAAAAGTAGGTATTACTATTCATGACGGCTAGTTTGATTGGTTATGGTGTGTTAAAAGCTCGAAGTTGCGTACAATTCACGTCATTGCATTATTCGAAAGGAAACATACCGAGGAAGCTTGGGGTGTTACATTAGTAATGGAATTAGGGATCACGTTGAATTACTGATACTCTAAAACCCAAATATTTTAGAAAATATTTTAAATTAATTTTATTTATTTTATAGCTTGTGTTATATGAATCGCTGAGTTTTAATAATCCTTAATTAAAATATATATATTTAAAAAAGACTATTTTAACCTAGAAGTTAAATTGGGATTTATGAATAGGAATAACTAAATTATAAAATATATAAATTTCATAATCAATAAAAAATTTACTATTAATTATTTGGAAATAAGTACTCAATTTTTTAAGTGATTTCATTTTATGCTTCAAAAATATATTTCCTTCAAAAATGATTTTTATTAAATTTTCATTATTGAACTTATAATTAATTCATTTAAATTTTAGAATACATTTTATTAAATTAATATATTTTTTGAAATAAACATATTAAAATTAAATTATGGTGAAATTCTTGGATTATTTTGAAAATATTGATTTTTCAGTAAATAGTGAAAAACAATGATTTTTGTAAAACTTTCATTTTGTTTTATTGAGAATTGGAAATAATATTATTAATTTTATTATAAATTTATATAATTTTCCATTATTTAAAAATTATGTAATTAACTAAATAATAATCAACATTATATTTGATCTTATAATAAAAATACTTTCGGACATAAAAATCATTTTTTCATAAATCTTCTTTTTATGCATTGAGGGATACATATAAAATTAATTCCTTCTACATATAGAGATTTAGTTACTTAAAATTTATTCAAAATTTTGAATCAAAATATTTAATATTTTCTAATAAAGAAAAACATAATTTTTTTCATAATGAATAGTAAAAATAGTAAAATTTTATTGACCAAGATAAAAGGGTAAATCATGATAAATGAGGTTAAAACTAAGTTATAAGCACACCATGTTTTATATTCAATATTATTGAATAAATTTATTTATTAATTACTCATATAGGGAAAAAAATTATATTTTTTATGGGATAAGATTCTATGAAAAGGACCTATATAATAATTTAACTAATGAAAAAGAAAAAATGTCACCCTCCTATTTTTTAAATTGATGTATGTGTTCATATAGTGAAAAATGAAATTTTTTTCCACGTATTGATGTTTATTTTTATAATCCTGAAATTAATTTATTTTAGAACTTTATTTCTAATTTTTATAAATTATATAATTACCCTAAATTCATATGGAATGGGGATATAATAATTAATTAATTACAAAGAAAATAAAATAAATGATATTAAAAATATTAAAAGTAATATAATTTGAATTAATTATTATTTACTTTAGTTTTTTAGATACATATAACATGTTATAGAAAATTAAGTTTAATATATTTTAATTTCATCATTTTCTTGATTTTATTAATGTTAAATTAAAAAAATAGTTTCAAAATTTCCATTAATGATATTTATAATAAATAATATCTCTCTAAATAATTTCAAATTACTAAAAATAATATCTTATGAAAACTAATTAGGGTATGTTTTATCATATCAACCATGTTTCAATAATTTTATAATTTTACTTCTATATAAACTATATTGACCCCTAAAGAATTCAAACATTACTATCATGGTTATTGTCTGAAAGGGTTAACATTGGTTAAGACCAAAAGATAAGGGTCAAAAAATCACCCTAAATTATCCATGCTTTATTGGATAATATTACTTATACCAATATTTATCAAATTTTTTAATATTATAAATTTTTATACATTTTAATAAGAAAACTAATTTATAATAATTTAATACTTTAAGAAATTCCAAAAGTTCCCCTTTCCTCACTTATAAAAGGTAACCATTTATCCTCCTTATTTAAAACATAAAATGACTTTTGTTTCAGCATTTAACTACCAAAATAACTTATTCAAATCACTACTAACACTCTATAGTTCTTATTTTTTTTATAAAACCATCAAGGGATGTTTTTTGTTGTAAATCTTAAGAGGCTATTTAAAGATACTATATAGTTCTTAAACAATCATTTTCATTTTATTTCTTCTTCAACCTCATTAAAATATTCAAAAACCATTATAATATAATAAAATAAAATTCCATAATATACTAATATATTATTTTAATTTCATAACCTACATATATCTCCTCTTCATCTAAATGGGAAACAAAAGATTTGATCATGTGTATGGTGAACTGCCACCTCACAAACTAATATAATTTATTTTCTATCACCTCCCCTAATTTATGGAAATAATTATGGATTTAATGAATATATATTATATTTATAAAATAATTATACTTCTTTAATTATACTATCACACCTGACTTCTTACCATACAATCTGTTGGAAAATGAACACATTGCTCATGTGTACTTGTGGACGACCACCTCTACGAAGCGTTGGGATATATTTTTCATTTTATTTTTATTTATATGGTAATAAAGATATATTTAATGAATATATATGATAAATATAATATTTAAATTATTCTATCATTATTAATTGTTGTTTTCCATTCTTTTTTCTATCTATCGAGATGTGACTACAGCATTAAAGCGTACATAGAACCTATAACCTCCATTAACAGCATAATTCATTTTTCTATCTATAAATTTTTTGTAATAATATTGATATGAATATAAAACAATTATTTATATCATTATTAACATTATTGAGATGATATAACCATGATCAAAGTAAAATTTTTGAAACTATCTGATTAAAACATACGTGAAAAACAATGTAGTTATCACCCGAAATAATTATATTAATAAATAATTGTCTATAAATGGGTTATAAATGTTAGAAGTAAATAATATATTATATATTATATATTATTATGTATCATTTATACATTTTTAATAAATATACATTTGTTATATATGAGGCTCAAACATGTATAAGGGATGTCGGACCTAGGTTAAGTGTCTTTCGTATCACATTTAAATTCAGGGATACATATGGTATATTTACAATTGATTTATTTTATGTGGTATATTTCAATACCATGAATGTATTTTATTATTATTATCATGAAAATTATTGGGGTATTATTATTAATATAATTGTATATCTTTCATGATGTTTTTATCTGAAAGTTACCAAAGTGGTAAGAGTTTTAGGTTACAATTTTTTTTATGAATACTGTTTATCAGTAAGACTTTAATTATACAATATTATGATCTAACTCTCAATAAATCATGAATTTTATTCTCCAATAATTATTTATCCATGATTCATGATTTAATTTCATGTTAATTTCTTTATGTACTAAAGATATCAAAAAAAATTGGAAAACAGACTTTTTTTCCTTCTTCGATTAAAAATCCTTTTTCTTCTATTTCCATGTTTTCTAAAAATGAATTAAACAATGTATATAATTTTATACTATTATTTTTTTATTAAAATTTTGATCCATTCTTTATTTTTCACTAAATGTATTAAAAATAATCTTCTTTTCATTTTCCGGACAAGGAATGTTTAAATTATTACCGAAAATGTTAAAGGGGTATATTTTTTAACATACACAACATGAATGAAATTTTTCACTTCCCTAAACAATGAATTGTTTCGATATTAATTGATAATTTTTCAAGGTTATTTTAAAATAAAATGGTTTCACTAATATTTGGGAAATTTTTTTCATCTTAAATATTTGGTTTCAAAGTAAATAGATTATTTTCTTTAAGAAATATTCCAAGTGGTCTTTTAAAGGCAAATTAATTTATGACAACATCAATTGATGTTAATTATAATATAATAGGTATATTAACCTAGGATACCATCATTATTGTTTCTATACATGGTTTAGGATTATGATGGTGAAGTTTTTATGAACCCCATTTCTTTTACAAGGGTTATGATATATGATAATATATTTATGATCGTGTGACAAACATATGAGGGGATCATGATTATGTGATAGGTTGGAGTGGAATTATATATCCCACTAATGCATTGTGTAAATATAGACAAATCATGAGGTAAATATGTTATTTTTAAACATGATGTCATGTTCACAATTTTATGTGTGGACATAGTTTTCATGTCATTAATATTAATCTTAAACATCGTTTTAATTTTTACAAGTTTATGTTTGGACCTGGAATTAAAATTCATAATTTTATATATGGAAATGGATTTAGTGTCAAAATTATTATTCATGGACCGGGTTTTAATACCCATATTATTATTTAGTGGCATGATTTCATGTTCTAAACTTATTGATTGAACATGTTTCCCTGTATACATGTTTATAATGTTATACGATTATGTTTTTACCACATTCCTATGTTGATTTTATTCCCACGTGGATAATGTGAATTGAATTAATTGATGATTCATGCCATATCAAATTTCATGATTTCTGACAACACTCGTGATTATGATCTGTGGCATGGAAATTACAATTTTTAAATTTTAATCTCATGTTCTCATACCACTGTGATCATATTATTCCTATGTAATCATTGATATCACACCTTTTCACACTGACTTAGTATATAAACTCATAATTTCACAAAATTAATTTCACTATGTTATGATGTAGGGTCTATGTTTGGTATATATAACAAGGGTAATATTTCTGGATATATTTACTAGCTATATTGATGATAATTCATGAAATGATATGATTGTTTATCTAGTCACCAAATACTTAAACGATTATGGTCATCGAGTTTGTATTTATAGAATATATGCGGTATTCATCAAAAATGGTGTAATATTAATGTTTAAAAATCATATTTCTTATAATTGGTATCAGAGTATAGGTTTAGTCAATCATTGGAGATTAGGGTTAGAAAAAATTGGTGAAATTCCTTCGAATATGTTTATGTATAGTATAACATCCTAAAGTTTTAGTGAGGTAGTAATTATGAGATTCTCCTTAAAAAATATCCATGACTCGATACTACAAGTGGGTGTGGTTCTTTCATAGATCCATCTAAGGTTAATAACCCAAAAAATATTTGGTCAAGCATGTATCAACCATCATTCTAGTGCATGTTGATTGTACCCTTACTACACACATGGTTTGACACACATAAGGTATGTTCTTTTTTTAATTAACATATTCTTTAAAAACCATTATGAAGGGTTTGAATTTGTGATGATCATAGATAAACTATGTTAAACTTAAGGTATAATTTATTGGAAATAATTTTTCTTGTGTTTGACATCATATAAATTACTTTTCATCATTATGTGGTTTTCACTATAATTATTGTTTCCCACAATATTATTTTTCTAGTCAATGACTACAACCGGAAGGAAACGTAAAATGTTGGGTGTGATGGAGAATGTGGTGATTATCACACAACATATACTATTGATATATTTTGAGATATTTTGATTATTCTTAATAATTAATCCTGGTATATTATTAAAAACATCCACCTTAATTGACTCTTGGAATCAACAATATAGCTAAGGTATATTTTGATGTGATCTAGGGAAATGGTTACTATGGGGAAATGAAGGATAAATCTCTATGATGTTATAAATGTAGAAAGATACAACCCAATGAATATCTCAAAGAAATGGGAATATTTTTCTATGTGTAAATAAGGTCATAGATCCAATAATGTATTAGTATTTCATTGTATAATTGAGGGAGAACATGGTAATTATTCATATCAATGACCTAATCCAAGAGTTAACTCATAGTCTATGGAATAACCTACACCATTTCAATAATTTATGTGTAAGGAATTAAGTTTTTATGAATTTTTATAAAAAAACCTAGGTTGTATAAGTGTTATATAATTGAAATTTTATTTATAAGAATTATGAGACATATAAGGATTTTTTTATTGTAGTTTTTCTTTAGGGATTTTCTAAAATATTTTGAATGTATCTATGATATATACAAGTTATTTAGGGTTAAAGATAAATTTTTAGATAATATGTGATTAAGATAAACAAAAAACTTAATATATCCTTAATGAAAATATAGTAATAAGTATAAAGTGATTATTGATATTGATTAATTAAATGGGATAGTATAAGTGACCTTCAAATTGGTTTGTGATTTAATTAAAAAGTGTTTTAGGACATATTTATTGAATTTTATCACATTTTTATATTTATTTAATTTATTCAATAATCTAGGATTATATTTAAGAAATATATAAATATTATTTTTTTAACCACGTATTTTTTTGTTGTGGATTTATAGAAATCCATATTATTACTATGCATCAGAAGAATATATTACCAAGGTATTCTATTATTTTATATGTAACAATTAAGAAATACTTTATTATATTATGGAGAGTAATGTGAAGTTGAATTTGTAAGTTTAGTGAAATTATTTATAAATTTAGGAATTTTTTATGGTTCTTAAGGTTAACCATTTACAGAATGGTGTATGTTGAACATTGGATGAGGTTTTTGAGATTAATGTATTGTTTCATCATATGAATATTTATTCATATTGGGTAACATGTGATAATGATTTTGTTTTTGATAATAACTAGAGAAATAATTAATGACCTATCACTATTTTATGGATCTTATAATCCATTATAATTTTTTTTAGTGCCTCGGGCGTGAAAAATCCATCTTCATTTCTTAGAGAAAAAGTTGAAGTGGAAATTGATCGAAGCACAACCAACGAATGAGAATGTTCTTATGAAATGTAAAGAAATAAAGTGAGTATATCTCCTCATGTTATCTATCCTGATAGTAATAAATAGCTTAACTTTTGGAAAATGATCTTCAGACAATTGTTTTTTCTTATTATGATCATTTCTGAAGAATCAAAGGAGTTTTCACCTATCAAAGATTTATGTTTTGTGGTAGTAAAATTTCTCCTAAAAATTTTCTGTATCACTGTATATTATTTATTGGGTGTCATTTTTCTCATCTATGACTATATTTTTACTTAACACTAATTTTATCTTATTTGGATTACTAGTTTTTTATTATTCCTGAGGACTATCATATTTCCCTTCATGTTTATTAAGAGGAATATCTATTTACCATTTTTATGATATGGTATTTCCATAATGTAATTATCAAATGTTAAAACCTTGATTATCTATAACAAGTTAAAATTATGTGGATGTGATTTATTAAGGGGTGTAAATTTTACACCATGAGATTTTAGACTTTATTTGAAATAAATTTCATTTCATTGATAACTAGTGTTACACGCAACACTATGTTTTAATGAATCGCAATAAAAATGTCATTATTTAAACATGATCGTTATAAAATAGCAGATAAATTTGGCGATATGAATAATAATATCTATATTAGGCAATATATAAATTTCCTTCTCAATAAAAATGTGTTTATTAATGATTTTAAAATACGTACATAGTTTTATTAGTGGAGTATTTTTATGAATCAAAAATTCAATTTATTCAAAAAAAATTCTATTTCAATTTGTGTATCAAATATATAAATAATTTATATAGACATTAGAATTTATATTTTAAAAGTTTATTTCATTTTAAAAATCATTATATCATAAAAAACATAGGTTTATATTTTGGGATTTTTTTTGAAAAGATTTATTTTTCAGTAAATAGTGAAAATAAATATTTTTGTAAAACTATCATTTCATTTCAATGATAAACACCTATGATACATTTAATTTGATCATAAATTAATATATTTCTCATTGTTTTATATATAATCTTTTTAATTTCATAATAATCTATATTATAAGTGATTTTTTCATAAAAATACTTTTAAACAAAAAAGGAATTCTTTTAGAAAACTATTTTTCATTAAACTTTACGAGATTCTTATAAAATAAATTTTGAAAACTTATAGAGACTGAATTTGGTAAAATTGATTCTATATTTTGAATATTCAAAATTAATAAGTTTGATAAGGTTAAATTTATTTTTTTCCTAATGAATAGTAACAACATAAAACATCATGACCATGGTAAAAGGGTAAATCATCTTAACTTGCTTTAAAAATAAGTGATATGTCCACAATTTTTTATCTTCAATATTATTGGATGAATTTATTTCAACCCTTATCAACTTTTACTCTATCTTTATTTTTTTATAGGATATATTTCTATGAAACTAACCTATATAACAATTTATGTTACTAAAAAGATAAAATGTCACCTTCTTACTTTTAAATTTCAATTATGTGTTCACATAGGGAAATAATAAAGTTGTGAATGAATATTGACTGTTATTTTTCAAATAATGATATTGTTATAATGATATAATTTTATTTCTAATGTTTCTGGATTTTATAGTTTCCATTAATTCATACACACCACTAACATAGAAATAAATAAATTAATTTGAAAATAAAATAAATAATTGTAAAAATATTAAAGGTAATATAGTTTGAATTAATTAATTATTTAAACAAATTTTTCAGATAAATATAAAATTCTATAGAGTTTTTAATGGAATATATTTTCATTCCATATTTGTATTAATATTTTCATATTCAAATTAAATGAATTGTGTCAAAATGGACATTAATAATAGTTTATAATAAATAATGTTTTATTGAACAATTTAAAATTCCTAAAAATCTTATAATCATCCAAGCTATTCGAATATGTTTTAAACATATCAAAAATCATTCATTTATTGTCAAATTTTCCTTTTATATTAATTATTATGTCCCCTAAATAGTAAACACTTTATTATCATGGTAATTTTTAAAAAAGGCTAACAAGAGTTAAAAATAAAATGATAAGGGTACAAATATCACCTAACATTCTCCATATTTTGTTGGATGGTATGATTTATACTCATAGATTTCTAAGATTATAATATTATCAATTCTGATCTTTTTTAATATGAAAGTTAATTTATATTAATTTAATACAATAAGAAATTCGATAAATTCCCTTCTCTTCAATTATAAAATAGAACCACATCTCCTCTTTTATTAACCCATATCAAACATTTTTGTTCAACTAGTACCTAAAAAATACATTCCCCACATCCCTAATCAAATATTTGTGGCCTTAGGTTTATCATAAAACCAACCTAGAATTGTGTTTGGTGTAAACCATTAGAGGATTTCTCAAAAAGTGTTATTGTTCTTAAAAAAGAATTTTCATTTTATTTATTTTTATACCTCTTTAAATATTAATCAACCATGATTATAAATTAAAAAATTTATATCCCATATAATGAGATTTTATTATTTTAATTAAATCACCTAAATCCATCTCTCCTTTAATCAAATAGGAAATGAAACTATCTATCATGTGTACGACGATCTACCTCCCCACGAACCAATGTAATTTATTTTCCATAACAACCTCTTAAAGATGAATATAATGATAGATTTAATATATAGATATATATATATTCCATATTGATTACGTAATAATTATTATGTAATTATAATAACACTTATAAATTCTAACCATTTAATCTCTTGGAAAACAATTATATCTATCATACATAGGTATGGTCTACCGCCTCTACAAAGAGATGTGATGTGTTTTTAATTTTTTATAAGGATGGTAATAAGGATATATTTAAAAAATATATGTGAAAAATATAAAATAAAAATTATTTGGAAAAGGTGAATTATTAATTATCAGTCTTTTTTTTCATCTATCGAGATTTGAAAACAGTGTTCAAGCATACATACGTCGTACCATCACAATAAACGTTGTAATTAATTTCTATCTCAATAAATTTTATGGATGAAACTAGATATAAATATAAAGAATATATTTATATATACGATAATTTTATAAATATTAACATTGAATAGATTATGGAAAATTTATTAATTTAAAAAGACCAATACTGATGAACCAAAACATACATGGAAAACTAAGTAGTTATCACTTGTAAGAGTTATTTTAAGAAATAATTATTGATAAAAAGGTTATAAAAGTGTATAAGTAAAACATATATTGTATTATATATGTGGATATTATACTGGAATATAATTATAATAAAATTATATTTATTATAAAGTAAATATGAACATTTATGAACGAATTCAGACATAAGGTAAGGGTTTTTCATCTCACATTTATTTTCTAGGAGACATATTCCATAATCAACACTTATTTATTTCATCTGCTGTTTTTACTAACCATTAATTAAATTTATGGGGAATATTTTTTTTAAAAATGGATATTCATATCCATCTAAGGTTATCTTTTTCATGATGTTCTATTATGAAAGATACCATAGTGGTATGATTTTAATCGGACACAATTTTTTTCAAGATTATTTATGATTAAGATTCTAATAATAGAATAATGTTATGTACTTCTCAATAAATTAATCAATATTCTTATCACATTATTCATTCTTAAGAATAAATTTTTTCCTTTCAGTTTCCTTTCTTTATATACTCAATACATTGAAAGGATATTTTTTTATGGAAAATGATATTTTTTTATCACTTCATTTGAAAATCCTTTTTTATACCTATCCATGATTTTTAAAAATGTTTTTCGTATTATATTATGGTTTTGATGAATGTTTTACACGTGTTTTATTTTATTTTTTAAATAAAAGGAATGTTCTTGTCATTTCACATTTGACATACTTTGGACTATTACAAAAAAATGAAAGGAATCCTTGTTTTAATGAAAATGCATTGAAAAGAATTTCTTACCATCATGAACACTCAATCCATCAATGTTTCCTTTAAAAACATCAAGTTTCTTGTTAGAATAATTTTTTTCCTTACTATTTTCAAACTTTTTATAATTTAAAGAAGTTATATTAAATTGAAGTGATTAGTTTCTCATGAAATATTTCAAGTGATCTTTTGATTTCATTTTTATTTATGATAACATCAACTGATATTATGTATTATCTACTGGGGATATGATAAAATGATACCAACCTTATTATTTCCCTCAATGGTTAATGATTATGATGATTATGATTTTATGAAACATATTAATTTTTTAGGTGTAATGATATATAATGATTGATTTATGATCTTGAAGAACATATATGAATGAAATTTGATTATGTGATGGGTGGAAAAAAAATAATATAGACCTCCGATGTATTGGTTAATGGTGAATAACTCATAAGGAAAATATTTTATCCGATCCAATTTTCATGTCCATAATTTCATGTGAGTACCTGGTTTTCATGTCCATAATATTAAAAATGGTCCACGTTTTCATATCCATAAGATCTTGTATGGACCTAGCATTCATACATCCAAATATATACATGGATCTGACATTCAAGTCCATAAGATTATTTTTGGACCTAGTTTTTATGTACATAGGTTTATGAGAGGTATAGATTTTATTTTCTTAAATTATTCACCAGACATGCATTAATTTATAAATGTTCACAATGTTATAATCTTTTGTTTTTTTCTATATTCTTTTGTATATGTTATTATCTTATGGATCATGTTCAATGAATTACATTATGATTCATGTCTTATGAATTTTCAATATGTCTTCCTTGATCATGATTTTGATATATGATATAAAGGGTATGGTTTTAAAATGTTAAGATCGTGTTCTCAAATACTTGTGACCATGTTAGGTTAAGTGATCGTTGAAAACAATCATGTTTTACCATAGTGATAATCTCATATCACCCTTTCATATGTTTCATTTTCTCATAATATAGAGAATTTTTTATGTAGGGTATGTCTTTGAAAGGTACTATGTGGGATGATCTTTATGGGATATATTAAATATCAATTAATAAATAATAAGATTGTGTATCCAATCATCAAAAACACTAAACCTCTATGATCATTGAGTATGTATTTGTAAAATATATTTGGTATTCTTCTATAATGATGTAATATATATGTATGAAAATCTTGGGTCTCTATAGAGATTATATCTCAAATCTAATTCTAACCAAGGGTGTGGGAGCAGATCCCCTAAAATATGAACCACCTCAGTTCAGCTAAACATAGCTTCGAATTGATGGAGTTGAGGTTTTATAATGATTCTCCCTATTGAAATACAGAGTGATAGATAAAAAAAGTATTTTTTTGGTTTTTACAGAGGTCAAGGTGTGTCATAAAGGTCATTGGGTCCGCTAGGGTAATAGGGTATTAATTCAACCTAGAAGGTGTCCGCTGAATATGCACCTAGGTAGGCGACTTAATTGAATGGTATCTGAATTACTGAATTGAAGGATAATCTAAAAACTCTATAAAATTTGTTGAGCACAACACTCTGATCTGTGAATGTTTCAAAGGCATGTGTGATTAGGCACCCTACTAAAATAACATAGGTGTGGCTCGATAGAGGGATAATCTTGGAATCATTAGGAATGAATCCAATTTGGGATACATTATTTTGTATCAACTTTGGGATACCTAGGAATTGATCATCACTAGGAAGACCGAATTACTACTCAACAATGGGACAACCAAGTCATGGAGCATGTTTAAGATAACTTAAGCATAGCTCTGCATAGGGATAACCTTGTAACCATGGTATTTTGACTATACCTTAGTTTTTGAATCATAAATAACATATAAAATTCCTTAGAGTTTTAAAGTACTCAAACTAATGTTGTTTACACTCTAGCGGTTAGAACACTCTTTGAAATCAGAATTTGTGTCCAATTTTCTCGAAAATGATTGGCTATGGGTCCATTTATCAGAAAAGGAGGCATCGGCACATAGATATCCACATAAAACTACTCTGGAAACACATGAATGATTCTGGGTGTATATGATATAAATGTGTTATATGATATGGAATATAATAGCAGGGATATAAGAGTATGGTGTAACACTCCTATATTTTATTATATAATTACCATTAAATATGTCAATGTGTTCAGTAGCTTTCCCCGAACACAACACCAAACAAAATTTAAACTAAAATATATTTAGATAAACATATAAATATTATGTATGGTCATTAAGAAGTAGTTTTTTAATTATAGGGAATGAATGTGGTTAAATACTTTGTGAAATATTTATAGAATGAAAATAAATGATAATTTTAATGAATTAAATTCAATTAGTATAACTAAAACAACTAAGATAATCATTTTATTCTTAAAATTATATTTTTTTAAAATTAGGATTTTATTTAATTAAACTAAGTATATTATTATTATATTATAATAAACTATACTGATAATATGAATAATATATTACAAATAAATAAATTTTTAATTGATAGTAAATAATAATAATGAATATTTACCACTTTAAAAAGCTATTTTCAAATATTAACATTCATCCAAAATATTTCAATATTTTTTTAAATACTAAATTATAAATTTCTTGAAATTTATTTTTAAAAGTTAAACATATTTTTTGAATTAATAATATTAATGTATGATTATGATCATTTTTTAGTATTTTTCTAAAAAGAATTATTTTTATGTGAGTAGTGAAAAATATTGTTATTTTTAAAATAACCTGAATTTTATGAAATTATTAGTATATAAGTATGAAATAGAATTTCAGGAAACTATTTTATAAGGATAAATATTAATTTTATATATTACTTTAAAAGTTTAAAAAAAATATTTACAAATCCCTATTTTATATTTTAGACAATAAATAATATTTTCTAATAAAATATTCTTATATATTATATATACTTTTTCAAATATATATTTTCGAATTTTAAAAATTTAATCAAATGAATTAGAATAAAAAAAATTTAATAATTGGTTTCAAATTTAATAATAATGGTCATTTTATTTTTATGTATAAAGATTAGGTTACCTCTGGTGAAAACTAGTAACTGCTAGAAAAGCTAAAATGGTAAAAGTAATAATTCAAGGGGAAATACGATAAAAACATGACAGAAACCCATATATAACTCATTTTATGAGGTTTTGATCAAAATATATCATCTACGATCATTTATTTTTCCATTCAGTATCCCGATGACATGTTTAACATGTGCTCTGTATATATTAAGTAGACATATTTACAAATATTTCAATCTCACCGCTTATAAAAGGGGTCGCTGGCCACACCTTCTAGGTACTCATAAAATTAGGATTTCTATTAAAACCTTTAAATTTATTATTCTAATATAATAATATTAAATTATATTGGTATTCTTATCACAAGCGATTTGACTATTCCATCCATTTCCTAGGGAGCTTTGAAGGAAACACAAAAGAGGTCAATGTGAGTAATCATTTTTACATAACTTATTTATTTTATATTGACATTTTAAAATAATATCTATAAATTCACATATTATTACATAAGTATTTTAATTATATTTAATGGTATTGTGAGATTTTAATAATTCTTAATCATCATTTTAACTTTTCTATTATAAAATTGATACTTACATTCATGCATTGTGCGAACTACCACCTTCGTGATGCAATGTATTTTGTTTTCCATCACCAACTTATAAGGTTTTTTAAAATGGGTAATATGATAAATATTTATTATATTTATTAATTTTTATGATTCATCAAAAATAAATCATACAACTTCTTTATCTTGACCTATGTAAAATAAAATCACCAACCATGTATACTTGTTGACTACCACCTCCATGGAACGATTGATTTTCTTTTATTCATCACCAAATTTCCTAGAATATCATGAAGATGTGAATAAAGGATGAATATATGTTTTTATCATATCAATATTCTTCCACTATGATTAACTGTAGAATCAATAAATTAAATGATCAATAAATTATTGATGTTAATTAAATCATTTAAAACAAGTGAACTAAGAGGAAAATAATTTCTTCATAATAATTACTAACATTATATAATTTTTATTATTTTTATAAATCTATCAGATAATGATATATAAAATTAAAAAACACTATTTAATATAATCATGCTTTCTGTATAATGATATTACAAAAAACCACCTAATAATTATCAATTAATCATGGTAGGTTCATTTTTTAGACGGTTTAACCACCTATTGGAACAATACTATGTATTTTTTAAATTAATGAATATGAGAAATTATTTAATGGTATAATATTATATAAATTGGTAAATAATTTTTTTATTCTGGTATGTTTATATTAATGTTTAAACTTATTAATTAATAAATCATCGTTTGTTCATTAAGAAGCACAAAAACATACTTCTTGCTGATTTCAACCTCGCGGATCATAACCAGAACTACCACAAAATGAAATTATCAATTTATAAAATATAATATAACATCTATTTCATAACCTTTAAATATATTCTAATGATGAACTTTGTAAAAATAATGAATACTAACTTTTTTTTTATGAAACTAGTTTAGAGAGATAAAAATTACTTACTCTCATTGATGAAAATAGTTAAAAATAGTAATAAATATATTTTAATAGGATGATTATATATTATAATTATACATGATTATAGTAATGGATAAGGTTCTTGAGTATGTATTTAATGATTTTAATGTATTACTTCAAGGAATATGGTGCAAGTTCAGAATGAATGATGACTGAGGTGAGGGTTTTCATCTCAAATTCTTATCTTTGACACATGATGGTATTATGCATCTAATTAGATTTATCTGTTGTATAGTTTACATATTTAGATATTATATAATTAATTATCTGTTAATAATTTTACTTTATATTCAATTACAAAAACTCTCTTTCGACGATTGTTTATTAAAGTGTTACTCAAGCTACAAGGGTTTTCAGAGTCTCAATTTTGATTCATTGAGATATATTACATGTTATGCACTATATTTCCCAATATAGTGTTCTATTTATTTAATATACATTGAATTTTATATACATTAATTAATTTTATTTAATTTTATAAACTAATCCAAATAAATTTTTATTCTTCAAATTTATTATTACTCAATTGTTACCCAAGTCGTCAGAGTTTTTGGTAACTGGATTTTTTTTCATTGTGTAATTTTCACTCACTGGATCATAATTCATATAATTTGTGTAAATTAAACCCATTATAATTTATTATGTGGTATCATATAATTATTTACGCATTTTTCAAATAAAACATTTTTCAAATGCATCATGATTCATAGAGTATGTTTCCCGTAAGGGATACTGATAATTCAAAATCATTCTTTCGTTGAATTATAATATCTTATCTTGAACATTATTATTTCATGATTGGGTTATCCCAACCAATTATTTTATTATTTTTTATTTTATAATCCTCTTATGTAAAATTTTTTTAATACAAATGGAAATTTTATACTCTACTTACAATGATATTTTTAACAAAAGTATTTGAAAATAATAAAATGTATTTTTTCATTTCAATGTCATATGTTCTGTATTCATCCCCTTATTTATTCAACATATGAATTATTTCTTTAAAAGGATAGATTATTTGGGATTGTTTTTAAATGTATAAGTATTCAAAATTATTCATGTAAATTCTTTAAATGTTACCTTTAAAATTGATATGTAATTTTTTATTTTACGTCAATGTTAAAAAAAGCATAGCTCCTTTTTGTTTTCAATTACATTTCACTTATAATTTTAAGAGTTTTTTACACTTAAAGGGTTTTTTCAATATTTAAATATTTTTTTGGGATTGAACTCAATGTTTCAAAAAATTTGATTCGTGTTCCCTTATTTTGTGATATCGATCAAGTCATTTTTTTATAGGGGTTTATTTTTCACAAATGTCAACACCATTAAATGTTTTCAGTATTTCACAAGGGTTATGTTCCTTTGAAACCATTAACATTATTTGATTGTAGGTTTTTATATCATGTCATTCATTTAATTTACATGGTGGACATTATTTTCATTCTATATATTATTATTCCAATATAGATTATTACTGGAAAGTTGACTATGTATTATTTGACCATCCACCTTATTTTTCAAGATGGGTTAGGATCATGTAATCCATTTTACTAAATTTGGGGGAAATAATTGAAATTATTGATGAATATTAATTCCTAATGTAGTTTTATCATTTATTGATTTTTAAAAAAATTATTACATGGATAACCATGTTTTAATTCATCCAAAGGTTCCATCAAGAATAATATAAATGGTCTCGACGACTCTTATAGAGAAAACGTTATACTAAAACAAGTGATGGGTTGTACCTAGATTTATAAAACACATCCATGAATTGATATGTAAAATGGAAAAAAATATATGGGTTTTTCATGTATATCTCTACCCAAAACAAGATAGTGTGATGAAACAAGGCGTTGACTCATTATTTTTATGTCATACAATGCATTACCACTATAAAAAATCACTAATTTTTAACATTCATGTTTTCATTTATTATCATGGATATAACATATTATCAGTTTCATCTAACTATGGAATTATTTATATTACTTATTACTAAAATATTTTTTATTCCATGATTATTCATTTGAAAAAATTAGTTATGTATTTTCCTTACTATGAATTTCATCTCCCACATTTCCTATGTTCACATTACCCTTTGTTATTAAAAAACTAATTACACATTATAAATCTAATATGTTATCTTGTATGGGGAATTTATATGAGAAGTTCAATAATAGTGGAGGATTAATTGGTTTCATATATAGTGAATAAAACAACCATTAGTAGAGTAAGACATGTGATTTTCTAGTTCATGTTTTTTCAAATTCTATCATGCTCTAAACCAGAAAGGTATTGTGAATGTATGTAATGAAATATTTTCATTAATCCATGTAATTATGAGATAGTAAATTCTATGAATTTATAGTTTTTATCGAATATAGATTGTAAAATATGTGCTTATGGAACCAAATCTAGGAGAGTGGGTCAGGGGTGTCATATAGGGTTCCCGGAAGAGTTTATCAATAGGGAATATATATAGCTTTTTCTTATTCCTGAGAAGTAGGGTGTATGAAGTAGTGTACAATACTGAGAAACTATATAGTGTAAACATGTAGAGTTCTCTAAAGAATAAGGAGTCAGGTTACTGAAGTACAAAATGATTTTGAGTGAATAGGAAGGGTGTGAGTATAGACTTTATAATATCTCCAACATTAAAACCATAATTTAAAATTACCATAATATTTTATATTTACAACTTTTTTTGTTTCATAGTCTACCAAATAAATTCTTATTAAATGAATTACACCCCTAAATATTTTTTCTCTATAAAATTTATTTTATATATATATATATAATTTAGCTCTATATTCTATACAAAATTATGCAAATAATTGAGGAACCTTTTATGTTATAATGGATGAAATACTTACCATACTTCTAGTGGGAGGTTATAACCACAAAATCATTAATCTTTATACATCATTATGTGACTGGTTTTAAAAATTATAGTTGTCTCATTTTCTTCTTCTCCATAAAGTTTTAACACTCACCATATTTAACCATAATCGGGTCATTAGAGTGAGGATCAAATCCTGGTCATAGTAGAAAAGAATGATCCAAATTTTTGGGAACCAACGGTTCCCCAATGACTTCCAATAAGATTTTTATGTATTGAATCATCATAATTATTACATAAGATATACCATAATTAGTATACAGTATAGTATACAATATTTAATCAACTACCAAATAATATGGAATTATACTCATTTTTTTGGTCTTCAATGTTTGAATGACATTGTGTCTTTAAATGACTCATTCCAATTGGCATTGATAATGAACCATTATAACTATTTATATGTTAATAAAATTTTAAAACATTACCAATTTATGTGTTTTTATCATTTCTGGACAATAAAATTGATACGTCTCTCTATATTTCATACCATGTATTTTTATAGTTTCACCATGATTCCTTTTTGAGAAGAAATTTCTAAACCTATTTGTAATTTATTATCACCTCATTGTCTAATTTTAAATGAGATTTTTGTAATCCTTATATAACAATAGAATATTAATTTTATCCAACTTCCCTATTTATATACAAAACTATTTAATTCATTTTGGTAAAGTAAAGATCTATTATAGCTTCATAAAAATGAATATTCCAATACTCAAAATATTATTTCACACCAAAAATGGATGATTATAGCTAATAATATTAAAATAATTTATTTAATAAGAAAAACCATTATGTTGTGTTTTATATTCATCATTATATTTACTAATATAATGTAATGCAGTTTTGACAACCAAATGATATATCGCTTAATCATTATATATTATTACAAATAAATCGATACGAATCTTTTTGAATATATATATTAAAAATGTTTTAATGATATCCAGTAATATAATTTTATTTAAAACCTTTATCTATATATAAATATTTACAAATATACACTCTAATTTTTATCGCAATCATATAATGAAGGGTCCACTTGCACCATATGGTTTTTACCACTTTAGGTGGATGGACCAAGTTCCAAATATGATTACTGTAGATGGATTCTATTTTACATTTAATATATTCTATACATTTATGAAATATATAATGCATGATAGCCTCTTGATAAAAAAATAAAATTATATATCTTGGGTTCTTGATAAAATCTTCCAAACATGTATAGTCTTTATGTATTCTTATTATATTGATTGTGAAAAAAATATTTTTCCAAATCATCCATCTAAATATTACTATCATCTTATTGAACTTGGACTTCATAAATTTAAAATATAATATAAATAATGGTAATGGAAATTAATTATATTATAAAATTATAGCCTTTAAAAAAATGGTTTATAATTTGATGGTTTTTAAAAGTAATAAAATTTCAATCTTTGGGATGATATAAAATAGATATTTATTTTATTTGAGTTTTAATTTACCTAAGGAAATTAATTTTATATATTCCTAATAAACCCAAATCATCATGAATGAAACGTTGGGATACATCCCACTCTAAATATCATGTTTTACAATTTCAATAGACTTTGATTGAACATTTTTAAGTAATAATGGTCCATTTTATGGAGTATTACTGCCAACAAAACTAGGACGGTTTAGAAGACCCATAATTAATTGAATTATATCATGGAATGTATGATTTATCCTTTCACATAAATTATTCAACTATAGTTTACTAGGTATAGTATGTTGTGATTCTATACCACAATATCCTAGATAGTCATTAATGTTTTCAAAACATATTCTCCACCTCGTCCTGATTAAAGTGTTTTAACACTTTTATAATTTAATTTTTTTCTTCTTTTTTCAACTCATTGAATGTTTAAAAGGGTTCATACTTATTTTTTAAAGATGATAATACCCATTCCTAATAATTTGATCATTATATGTAATGATGTAATAAAAACACTATGAGGTACTTTACTTACTAGACCATATATATCTGTATGCGTGAGTTCCAATAAATCAGTAGCTCTTCCTTTTTTTCCGTAAAAGGATATTTGGATAATTTTACTAATAAACATTATTCATATATATCAATTGATTTATAATGATTTGAATCTATAAATACATCTTTATATATTAATAAGATGTTATTATTATTTATATATCCTATGTGATAATACTAATGTTAATTTGAATTCAAAACATGAATATTAAAATTATTATTATTTTCCTTATAGATTTTATTATCATGATCCAATATATATATATATTAATAAAGTTATTATACCCATTGAAATTTTCTTTTCTATAAGTATAATATTATTTTTTCTTTATTATAAATGAAAAACCATACCTTTCTTGGAAAGATACACAAATAAAATTTATAATTTTTGAGGGTTCATGATAAAATATTTGTAATGATCATTAAAATACACTAATAAAATGTAAATTGACCTTCTATATTGATAATTTGGTTTATATTTCTCCATTTGTAGCTTATATCACCACTTATCCATTAATAATTTATTTCTTATCTTTGAGAAGTTGTAAATTTGCAAAACCTGTTATGTGCATCTGGTATCTAATAGCCATGATTTAATGTTAGATAAACTGATCTCTATAACATATAATTATTCTCAAAAATGACTCTTAGATAAATTTTTAATCCATTAAATCACATTGAATTATTTCATGTTTTTATATAACTTATGAATCATTAAAATCAAGGTTTATATCGCATGACGTCTTATATCATATGCATCCTTTTGATACATTTAATAAGAATATTTCCCCCTTTGAGGTAAAATGAAAAAACTCATATATTGTGGGTTAATTTATAATAAATATTTTCTCTTCTTATTTGAGAAATGTTTTCAAATTATGAAACCAATCTTTGAAATTGTTATAGTAAATGTTTTTATTCTTTAATTATCAATCACATTGATAAATCTGAAAATAAAAATCCATAATTTTTTATTTTCAAAGAACAACATTATGGCTGAGTTGAAACCTCAAAAATTTGAAAATACCTATTTAAAAAGTAAAACAATAAACACATGAAAACTTATTTTATGTTAATCACACCAAGAATTAAAATTTATTCTGGGCCTCTATGATTTCAAAATTTAAGAAAATGATGAAGACAATGCCTCAGGCTGCTAACAACTAAGATTTATGCACCCCGATGTAGAATCTCACCTTCATCAATGTATCATTAATTTTGAGAATCAATAATAGACCATGTAATAATACAATTTCAAATAATAGTATATAAAAAAATATTCATACACCACCATGTTAGGACCACCATCACTAAATGAAAACATCATGGTAATGAAAACAAATCAGAATTCCATAACTAAGTTATTCAATCAAAAATCAACAAAAAATGACCACAAAATAAAAAAACACTACTGAAACCAAACACATCCTTTTCCATAGAATACATCATCAGATATACAACCCCTAGACCAAAATAACATGAATAGGAAACCATACAAACTGTGAAACCAAATACACAAACTAAGAAACCCAAAACAAGTGACCAATCCATACTCAAACTCATAAAAATCATGAATAACTTCACCATAAAATCTCAAGAAACCTTGTAAACCTTCATGATAAGCCATTTTAGGTTCAACTATAATGTATATACATTTTGAGTGATCCTTTGAATATGACAAAAGAATACTTTTACTCTGCCTAAATTGGTGCTTTTATTATATCCAAGTCCATCAGTGGGATTCTTAGAATTGAGTTTCATATCGGTTTCATCCACCCATTTAGGGTATGGATTCATTTCTGATTTTAATGGTGCACACTTATCCTAAATCACATCCATTTGAGTGATAAGATACTATATGGAATTAAAAAATACTGGTGGAATTTTCTTTTAAGTTGATGGACACATAGATAAATCCTTATAAAGACATGTAGTTTTATCAATGGAAACTCCCTTATGAATTTAACTGTTTTTATTATTTTTTAATGTAGTATTTTTTGAAACAAAATGACGACTATTTATTTCACTAGTGGATAAAATTTAATTTATTCAAAAATTAAACCTAAAAATGATTAATATTAAAATAAGAATCTAAACAAAAAAATAGATAGAATATAAAAAATTAGATTATCTCGATCTCATAGGATTATCACACAGGAAAACATTGCTGATAAAAAATTGAATATTAACCATGTAATATTAATATAAAAAATTCAAATATGTAGTCTTGAGAGTAAACATAAATGAATAATAATTAAATTAAATATAAGGTGTTTATTAGTGGTTGTAAAACCACATGATAGTTACAAGTATAATTGTTGGAATAATATTTTGACAATTGGGATTATAGTTTTATCAATAGGGATGGTAAAATTACCATCAAAATATTATCTCAAATAATGAAATTATAAAATTTTATTTTTGTATCTTATAAAATGAAAATATATCAAACCTATATCTTGGTACAAATAAATAACATTCTTAACAATTATGAAATAAGTGTTTTTATTTTTTTATAAAACACATATGTTTCATTTTCACTTTTTTAATAAATATAAAATTAAAAATAATGTTTTCTTTAACAATATTGGTTTATCAAATAATATTTTGTTACATTATAATGATAATATAATTTTATGAGGCAATAATAATTTTTCGAAGGGTGAGAAAATTTCTAATAAAATAAAAAAAATTATTTTTAAAAAAATTAAGGGTTTTATTTACAAATCAAATTTGACATATTTAGAAAACTATTCACATTAATTCGAATTAATTTCTCAAATATACAAATCAAAAAATGGGTAGGGATATTTTTTGGTTTTTTTCTAAAATACTTGATTTTTTTAAATAGTAAAATATGACAAGATATAGTTTTTTATCATTATATATTAAATACATGTATAACTATGTTATGAATGATGTAAATAATCATAATCATGAACTCACATAAATAAAGTTTATTATATGGTCATAAGATTCATTTGCATTGGAATTATTGAGAAAAATTAATAAACTAATGAATTATACATTAAAGCACTCCTCTTTTCTCCCCTTATAAATACCACCCCTTTTCCTCACACCTTATAATCCTTATCACATGAAATTTTTCAGAACAATTATCTTCCCAATACACTCCCCAATTGTCATTTTTTTGTATCAAAAGTCCTTTCTATGTCGCTTTAATGTTTTTTTAAACAGAGGGCATCTGAAGAGCTAATATTATCAAGTTATCCCTTTCAATACATTTACTATTATACCTCCCCCAAATATCTTCAATACAATATTAAATAATAATAAATTTATAAAAAATATTATTAAATGTTTTTTGGTTAATGGAACATCCACTTTACGCCCTCCCCATGATTTATTCTCAATGAAACATCATTAATAATATGGTGAGATCACCACCCCCAAGAACAAAAAATTTCTTTTTACATCTCCACCTTTGCGGATTATTTAAATGAACCTTTTATAGTTTTAAATGATATTAATGATTATGTTATATATTCATTCAAAATCAGTAATTTATATATATACATTATATTAATGGAAACCCAAAAAGTTAATAATGGTTAGAAAATTACCCAAATGAACTTAGAGTATAGTAATAACACCTATACTCAATGAATCATTGTTATTTTTAAACAATATTAGATACTAAGTGAATTTTAAAATTATGGAAACATATTAAATTCATGCCATTATTATTCTAGATTTATAGAACCCTATCATAATGAACATTCATAATCATTCATATGTGATGCGAACTTGGAATAATTAAATGAAAAAACATTGATGTAACATCCCAGATAAATGAATAATATGACATTTTAATATTTATTAATATTTTTGAATTAAATATTAATTTTACTTTAAATTTTATTCTATGTTCTATATCATACCTGATACGCAGCAGTAGGTTTCCTTGGAATCTTACGTTGCACACAATGTTGGGTCATAATAAAAATAATAATATTATATTATTTTAAATGGTAGTTAACACCTAGCCATTTTATTGGTTGGAATAGATAGAACTTACTAAAATATGAATATACATGTTTGTTAGATATTTTTACATTTATCCAATAAATTTTAGAGGCTAAAAATAAGAATAAATATTATTTTAAGCATTAATACTCTATTATTAATTAAAAAGACGATTTGTTGCCTTTTGATGGTGAACCCTCCATAAATATTTTTTTGGTCACTTTTGTATGTTATATTTGACAAAATAAAATTATTATTTAGAATCGAGATATCAAAATTTACCTTGGGAATATTTTTGGTATTTTCCTGATAAAATTTATTTTTTAATGAATAGTGAAAAATATTGTATTTAAATTCAAAACTGCCTTTTAATATAATTTATTTATATGGCTAGATTATATTTTTAATTGGTTTTAAAGTGTAAATATATTTTATTTTTACCATTTTATCCAATTTTTGTCATTTTAAGTAATTTCACTTTGAAATTGGACATAAACAAGTGTCAATATTTAGATAGTTATTATTTCATAAAAACACGCTTTTTGTTTTGACAGCAGAAATTAATTTTAAATTAATTTCTTCCACTTTTGTGTTTTAAATTTGGAAAAATTAATTCCATATTTGTAATCAGTATGTCTAAATTTCTTAAATAGGTAACTTTTATTTTTATACATTATGATTATTTAGTTCAGTAGAAATTTTATTTACCATGGTTAATGGGTAAATCTGGTAAATATTGGTAAACAAATATTATTATAATAATATAAAATTACCCTAAAATGTGTCCTAATCATATTTTTTGATACATTTATGACCATGGGAATCCATGGGTAGATTTTTGGGACCCCATGGAGCCACTTGGGAGTGATAATGACACTTTATATTAATTAATTTAATGTAAATACAAAATTGACATAAACATATATATTTTAGTAAATCAATTTTTACATAGGATTATATAAGTTATATATTCAACTATAAATAAGATTATGAAATATAAAAATATTTCCAACATCATGATATTTGTTTTATAATTTTTAGACATCAAATAAATAAATAAAAATTATGACACAATAATGATATAGTGTTTACCTCATTAATTAATGATTTAAATAAAGAAGATTATAAAGATTATAAAAGTATCTAAAACCTATCCAATTATTATTGTATGATTTTATTTATAACATTGGTAATCTTATATTATACTTTAATGAGTGTTTTACCTTTATAAACCTCAAATCATTATATTATAAAATAATATTTTTAAATATTCTTAAAGAGCCCCTCATCCTTCTTATAAAAATCCCTCACTTCTAACCCATTTCATACACTTTTAAATCCCCTTGTCTTGTGCAAACTCTTCCCAATTTATCTCCCTAAATCCCTCTCATCCTCTTAGAATCCTTCCCCTATATCGAAGGAAATTCAACTAATCATTTTGGTTCCAAACAAAGCGAGATACCTGATTTAAAGGTAACGTCCTCTCTTAAGATATTTTGTTTTATTTTCCTTATCCAGCCCCCTAAACTCTTTTTATTCCATTATTTTATATAAAAAAAGTATAATAAATTTAATATGTTGTTTTTAAGAGAATTATTATAACTACACTTACACACACATCCATCTAATGGATAAGAACATTGTAACACCCGAGACTTTTATGTTATATAAATTATCAAAGGAATCTTTTTCTATGCAACACTTGCTTGACTTGCTTTACACGCAATCGCGACCTTCCTTGATAGCTTGCGTCGTACGCAATACCGAGTTTCACTAAACAACAATATGCTATTAAAACTAGCCGTTATGAATAGTAATAACCACTTTTTGAAATTTTATAAATTTTATTTTTCAAAATGGACTTCATTTTTGGACTCAGAATATCGAAATTAGCCTAGGGTGAAATTTTGGTATTTTTCTGAAAACTTTCAATTTTTGATGAATAGTGAAACCACTAAGTGGTAGGTTAAAAACTGAATTTTGCATAAAACTTAATTTTACCGCTTCTGTGAATGGAATTTCAAAAATCCGAGAGACACGGTTAATATCAAGGACTAAAATGTGGTTCAATGAGATGAAAATAATTTTTTGGTGAATAGTAACTTTTTACTATTTTTACCGCGGTTAATAGTAAATAGGGTAACTAAGGGTAAATATGATATTAATATTACCCTAACACATGTCCTAATTCTATTGGACAAGTGTAATTCGACCAAAAACAAACTTAGGAATAAAATATGACCATTTAGGCCCACTTGGATTAGATTAGGACATTTATTATTAATTTATTTAAAGAAGGGTTAAAATAGTTAAAATCAAAGTTTAACAAGTAAATCATTTTTAATATAGGGTCATACATAAGATAAATTCGATTGTAAATATTAATTAGAAAGCTAAAAAGATTTCCTACATGATGGTATTTTATTTGTAATTTTTAGACATCAAATAATTTAATTTATTTATGACACAAAGATGATGCAGTAATTATCTTATTAATGAAATATTGAAAAAATTGATAATATAAATACCAAAATAAATGTAATTTGAGACTTTTTATGAATTCCACTAATTTTCTAGGTTACTATGATATATTAGTGTTGATTTAATCAACTTGGTTCGAACATATAATTCTGTTATGACTTTCACAAAAATCAGATATCAAATAGTGTCAAAATTGACACAAAATAGTTTTTAAATCAAATATTATATTATTAATTGTTATTTTATTCCTAAAAATCTAAGGTTCGGCCAAATGACTTAGATAAGGATATATATATTAATAATAAACAATTTGGGGTTCGTTTGGCATGTTATAGTAAGTGTATTAACCATAGAGTGAAAGAAAACAAAAAGACACGGTAAAAGTTAAATTAATTAACTTAGAGTTAAATCTAATTGATAAGGTTAAACTAATACCCTAAACTTGTTTAAATCCTATTGGTTGATAGGATTTCGACCCATCCCCACTTAATCTTCGAAATAAGACCCTTTGGAACCATTATAAACCGATTTTGACTTTAATATAAAATAATATTTTGAGATATTCCTAAGGTGCCCCTCTCCTCCCTTATAAAAGGGCACCTCCTCCCCCTCCTCCTCGCACCAATTTGAGCACTCAAGCTCGGCCAACCCCTGCCATTTTCCCTTCTCCACTTCCCTAGAATAATCCTAGAGGTCCTGGTCTTCTCCAAAGACCAATCTTAGTTCCTTAAGTGGAGGATTCAAAAAGGCGTTCCAAAGAAGAGGTAATATCCATTACCGATCTTTTCAATTTCTTTCTTCTTCAACTTCTTCTTCTTCAGTTGTTTCATGATAAAGTAATAACATCAGTATTACTTACATACTGATATGTTATTATAAATATGAAACAACCCTAATTCACCTTCTATCCATCCTACGGAAAAATGAAATCACCGCGCGTGCGTACGTACGGAATACCGTCTCCACGCCGTGGTGTAATCTATTTTCCACCATCACCTTACAAGGATGGGTATAATGGTGTAATGAGTAACTATATATGATTATTATTAAGTAATATTGATACTGAAATAATATATATATATACTCCAATACAATTCCACGATCATAGGAACGATATCATCACTCGTGCGTACGTACGGAATACCGTCTCCACGATGTGATGCGACTCGTTCTACATGATCTTCATTTCATAATGATTGTATAAATGAATTGAATGAATTAATATGGTATATACTACACTAATACCATTCTAGAAATTAATTATCTATAACCTAAAGATAAGAATAAGAATTTATTCGACAAAACACGCATAAGAAAAAAAAGTTATAAAGACCCGAGTAACAAGTAACAATGAAATATTACTAACAAGAAGCTAATAATATGACCATATATGATCTCATATCAATATGTATGATTCTGGAATAAGTCAATAACATTATTCAAACCATTATACAGGAGCTTCGGACACGAACAAAGCAAATCGGACCTAAGGTAAGGGAAATATCACAATCTCATTTTTTATCCGAGATTGTTTATTCGTAAGTATTTACTGGGGTGTATTTTATCATCCACATCCATGTTCCCTCAATATGTAATATTGTTTCCATCCACTTGAAATAGTTTAAATCCAATTTTACCCTTAGGTGAGTTTTTAGTAAAGAATATGAAAGGAATCTTTTGTCGTTTTTCCGTACGAGGTACTTTTTGACTTTTCCGACAAAAGTACGAAGAATGTTTTTTTTAACTTATACGGCATGAATGGATTTTTAAAACATTACTTCAAAGAATCTTCCTTTACAAGTTTTCAAGTTTATTTTTAATCAACTTCTTTTATTTTAAAGTTGTATGACATGTTATGAAAGGAAAAATGTTTTTGAAGAAGAAAGGATATTTTCCTCAAGAATTCAATTCAAGTGTTTTATCAAAATTATTTTCCATCTAAGATAATAAAGGGTTCTGTTTCTATCCATATTTTTACATTGGTTTGACTATGTTGTGATGGAATTATGTTTATGAATTCCTTTATCATATATGAATTGATTTATGATGTCATGATGTTTCAAGAATCCCATTTTTGTTATATGTGTTATGCGATGATGTATGTTTTATGATTATGTGGCACACATAAGAAAGGATTCATTATAAGATGGGTGGGACCTATATCTCCCTCCAATGCATTGGGTAAAGATTTTATATCTCATGAGATAGACATGGCTGGAACGGAAGGTTATTTCGGTTCAGTGATACAGGACTGAAACGAGGAGTGAACTCGGTTCAGAAAGGGACTTTGTCCACTAAGATAGTCTTGGCAATGAGTCATGACTAACAAGAAATGATTTTCCATGATTATGTGTGCATGCCACAAAGATTCAAGTTTTATGTTATGATTATGGGGATCTCATTTTCACTTCTATGATTTATTCCATGTTAAGATATTATGATCTCTTTTGCAGGTTTTGATTTTCATAAAGATATGATATGATTTTTATTTCCTTTATTTGCCCTTGCTGAGCATTTGAGCTCACCCTTTTATGTTTTCTTTTCCCCAGGTCGGGAAGATGGATATTAAGTAGAATATGCTAAAAGGGACCCTAGATATGATGAAATAAATGGGAGACACTGTAGAAGATTTATGAACCAGTTGTTTATGTTTCCCCAGTTTCTAAAGACACTATACCTATACGGTCCTTTGTGGTTTTGTCATATGTTGTAATAAGAGTGATTCAATTTTGAAGTATTAACAATGTATGTAAAGTGTGGGTCGTTATAGTTGGTATCAGAGGAAAGGTATAGTCAACCTTTGGAAACTAGGATGTGAAAGCCTTAGTAAGAACCCTAAGGATAAGTCTAAGCATAGAACACAATCTTAGTGTTTTAGAAATGGCCTTGAATAACCTAGGATAAGACCTTAAGCATGAAAATTTTATTCTTGAATTATGTGGTTTCCTATTATAATTAGTGTTGCTCACACTATTCTTCTTGGTTTTAGTCAATGGCTGGAACCCGAAGGAACCGTGTTAATGCGGAATGCGATGGGCAATGCAATGATTGTCCCCCTGAGCAACCAAACGATATGGGAGCTGGAATGCAAAATCTTGTAGCCATGCTCACACAACTTTCTCAAGCTATGAATCATGCAGGATTTCCAAACGAACAAAGAAGGGAGCAACATTCTGTTGAATCCTTCATGAGGCAGCGTCCACCATCTTTCAGCGGGTCTACTGATCCATTAGTTGCTGAACAATGGATTAGTACTACTGAAAAGATATTTTCAGTTCTTCAATGTTCTGAGCATGATAAAGTCATCCTAGCAGTGTATCGTTTGGAAGGAGATGTGGATCAATGGTGGAATCTTGTTAAGAATACGAGGCAAAGGGATGAAATTGAGTCTATGGAATGGGACGAGTTCAAGAACTTATTTTTCAATAAGTACTTCCCTCGTATTCTCCGAACAAAGATGGAGAAAGAGTTCCTTGAACTGAAGCAAAGGGATGATGAATCAGTTAGTACCTATGAAGCAAATTTTACAAGACTTGCAAGGTATGCTTCTGGTATTATTATCCAACCTGAGAGTAAGATCGATCGATTCTTTAGTGGCTTAAAACCAAGTCTTCGAAGGGCGTTAGCCATAAGGGACTTCAATAGCTACGAGGAAATCGTTCGATGTGCTCTCAAATTCGAGATGGAGATTGGAGTAACCCATCAGTCACATGGGTTTGATAAGAAGAGGAAGATGGAATTCAAAGAAAAATCTAAAGAGCACACGGAAAAGAAGATGAACTTTCCCTTATGCTCAAAGTGTGGAAAGAAACATGGAGGGAGTTGTCTTAAAGGGACAAGTAAATGTTTTAAATGTGGAAAGGAAGGCCATCGGGCATTTGAATGCCGTGATAATGGGAAGAAGATGTCTAATGATGCAAACAAAGGAAGGGATACACAGAATGAACCTGCTACACTTTAATGTTTCAAGTGCAAGGAGATGGGGCATTATGCCAATCAATGCCCAAATCCAAGGGTTGATGATGATGGTCGACGTCAACAAACTCTTAAGGCTAAAGACAAAGGAAAGTCACATGCAATTTCTATCAGCGATGTGGAGTACGATAACGATGTGGTGAAAGGTACACTTACCATCCACTCTAAAGTAGCAAATGTTTTATTTGATTCTGGATCCACCCACTCTTTTATTTCTGAAAAATTTTCTAAGGGTATCACCGTATTACCTCAACAATTAGATGTTGAGTTAGCTGTGACAACACCTAATGGCACATCAATCGCATCAGAAGTTTATAATTCTTCTCCGATCGAAGTTTGTGGGAAAGTGCTTCCTGCAAATCTTGTGATCCTTCCTTTAGTGGAATTTGATGTGATTCTTGGCATGGATTGGCTTTCTCTACATGGAGCTCATATCAATTGCCAAAGAAGGGAAGTCACATTTCATATTCCAGATCAACCTACGATCGTCTATCAATGCAAGGATGAACATAACCTTCCAGTGGAAATTTCTTCCATCTTATGGGTATTGATTCCACTAAATGAAGGTTATTTATCTCAAATGGTTGGTGAGAAACTCACGATTAAGAATATGCCCATTGTACGGGAGTTTGATGATGTCTTTCCGGAGGAATTGCCGGGTCTTCCACCAAATCGTGAAGTTGAGTTTTCAATAGAACTCGTACCGGGTGCTTTGCCTATTTCAAAGACACCTTATAGAATGGCCCCAATTGAGTTGCAGGAATTGAAGAAGCAACTCCAAGAGAATCTTGATAAGGGATTCATACGCCCTAGTGCGTCACCTTGGGGAGCACCTGTTCTATTTGTTAAGAAGAAAGATGGATCAATGAGACTCTGCATTGATTATCGAGAACTTAACAAGATCACTATCAAGAACAAATATCCTCTCCCACGCATTGATGACTTATTTGACCAACTACGCGGAGCTCAATACTTTTCCAAGATTGATCTTCGTTCAGGGTATCATCAATTAAGGGTCAAAAGGGAGGATATACCAAAGACGGCTTTCCGTACAAGGTATGGACACTATGAATTTATAGTGATGCCATTTGGTCTTACTAATGCCCCTGCTATCTTCATGGATCTAATGAATAGAGTCTTTAGAGACTATCTTGATCAATTTGTGGTAGTCTTTATAGACGATATTCTTGTCTATTCAAAGAGCAAGGAAGAACATGAAGATCACTTGAGAATTATATTGAAGACCCTGAGAAAGGAGAAGCTTTATGCCAAATTTACCAAGTGTGAATTTTGGCTTCAAAAAGTTGCATTTTTGGGTCATATAATCTCAAAAGAGGGGATATCTGTGGATCCAGCAAAAACAGAGGTTATCGAAAGATGGTCAAGACCAACAACAGTAACTGAGATCCGAAGTTTTCTTGGTTTGGCTGGATATTATCGACGTTTTGTAAAAGATTTTTCACGATTATCTAATCCACTCACCAAGTTGACTCGGAAAGGAGTTAAGTTTGTCTGGACAGAGGAATGTGAAGAGAATTTCAAGGAGTTGAAAAGAAGGTTATCCAGTGCACCTGTGCTCACACTGCCTTGTAGTGGAGAAAGGTTTGTGATCTACAGTGATGCATCCAAGAAGGGATTGGGGTGTGTTATTATGCAAAATGATATGGTGATAGCTTATGCCTCACGACAGTTGAAAATCCATGAGCAAAATTACCCAACACATGATTTGGAGTTGGCTGCGGTAATCTTTGCATTAAAGATTTGGAGGCATTACCTTTATGGTGAAAGGTGTGATATTTATACTGATCATAAAAGTTTAAAGTATATTTTCACACAAAAGGAGTTGAATATGCGCCAAAGAAGATGGTTGGAGCTGATTAAGGATTATGACTGCTCAATCCATTACCACCCTGGGAAAGCAAACAAGGTGGCAGATGCATTAAGTCGACAAGACCATGCTAGTTTATCCATGATGAGGATCACAAAAGATCCAATATTTATGGATTTACAAAGGATGGATCTTGGAATTATAATGGAAGGGGAAAAATCTTATCTTTCTCAAATGAATGTTCAACCATCTATACATGTGAAGATTAAAGAGGCACAGAAAGAAGATGTCGAGTTACAAAAGAAGGTGAGAAATGTTCCTGAATTCAACCTTGATTGTGATGGGATAATAAAGTTCAGGAATCGTGTTTGCGTTCCTCCCATCCCCGAATTAAAGAATGAGCTGCTGGATGAGGCTCATAGTTCATCATTTTCTATTCATCTTGGAAGCACGAAGATGTATAGGGACCTGAAAGAGTACTTCTGGTGGGATGGCATGAAAAGAGATGTTGCTGAATATGTCTCTCGATGCTTGGTTTGTCAACAAGTTAAAGCTGAGAGACAGAAGTCTAAGGGGATGTTACAACCATTACCCATACCCGAATGGAAATGGGAAAACATCACTATGGACTTTGTCACAGGACTTCCTAAAACATCCAAAGGCAATAATGCTATCTGGGTCATAGTTGATCGTCTTACAAAGTCTGCACACTTCATTGCTATTAGAGAGGATTTCTCTCTAGATCAGCTTGCCAGGATATATGTAAAGGAAGTGGTAAGATTGCATGGAGTACCACTTTCTATTATATCTGATCGAGATCCGAGATTTACCTCGAAGTTCTGGCGAAGTCTTCAGCATACTCTGGATACAGAGTTGAGTTTCAGCACTGCTTATCATCCCCAGACAGACGGTCAGTCTGAGAGAACAATTCAAACCCTAGAAGATATGTTGAGAGCTTGCTCTATGGATTTCAAAGGAGGTTGGGATCAACACCTACCTTTGGTGGAATTTTCTTATAATAATAGCTTTCACTCCAGTATTCAGATGGCTCCTTATGAAGCTCTCTATGGAAAGAAATGCAGGACTCCAACTTGCTGGGATGAAGTTGGGGAAAGAAAGCTATTAGGACCTGATCTCGTTGATGAAATGGCAGAAAAGGTTAGATCTATTCAACAACACATAAGAGCAGCTCAAAGTCGACAGAAAAGTTATGCCGACAACCGAAGAAAAGACCTAGAGTTTGAAGTGGGCGATAAAGTGTTCTTACGAATATCTCCCTGGAAGAGGGTTATGAGATTTGGAAAGAAGGGGAAGTTGAGCCCTAGATATATCGGTCCTTTTGAAATACTGGATCGTGTTGGGAAGGTAGCTTACCGATTGGCGCTTCCACCGAATCTCTCTCAAGTTCACGATGTGTTCCACGTATCTCTCCTGAGAAAGTACATACCAGATCCTTCACATGTACTCAGCTCAGAAGTTGTACCGCTGGAGCAAGATCTTTCTTATGAAGAACAGCCGATAGAGATTCTGGATCGTAGCGAAAAAGTCCTACGAAACAAGACCACTCGCTTGGTGAAAGTTTTATGGAGGAACCACCAACTTGAAGAAGCTACATGGGAGCTTGAGGATATGATGAGGGAGAAGTATCCTCATCTATTTGTTACAAAGTGACGAATTTCGAGGGCGAAATTCTTTTTAAGGGGGGTAGAATGTAACACCCGAGACTTTTATGTTATATAAATTATCAAAGGAATCTTTTTCTACGCAACACTTGCTTGACTTGCTTTACATGCAATCACGACCTTCCTTGATAGCTTGCGTCGTACGCAATACCGAGTTTCACTAAACAACAATATGCTATTAAAACTAGCCGTTATGAATAGTAATAACCACTTTTTGAAATTTTATAAATTTTATTTTTCAAAATGGACTTCATTTTTGGACTCAGAATATCGAAATTAGCCTAGGGTGAAATTTTGGTATTTTTCTGAAAACTTTCAATTTTTGATGAATAGTGAAACCACTAAGTGGTAGGTTAAAAACTGAATTTTGCATAAAACTTAATTTTACCGCTTCTGTGAATGGAATTTCAAAAATCCGAGAGACACGGTTAATATCAAGGACTAAAATGTGGTTCAATGAGATGAAAATAATTTTTTGGTGAATAGTAACTTTTTACTATTTTTACCGCGGTTAATAGTAAATAGGGTAACTAAGGGTAAATATGATATTAATATTACCCTAACACATGTCCTAATTCTATTGGAAAAGTGTAATTCGACCAAAAACAAACTTAGGAATAAAATATGACCATTTAGGCCCACTTGGATTAGATTAGGACATTTATTATTAATTTATTTAAAGAAGGGATAAAATAGTTAAAATCAAAGTTTAACAAGTAAATCATTTTTAATATAGGGTTATACATAAGATTAATTCGATTGTAAATATTCATTAGAAAGCTAAAAAGATTTCCTACATGATGGTATTTTATTTGTAATTTTTAGACATCAAATAATTTAATTTATTTATGACACAAAGATGATGCAGTAATTATCTTATTAATGAAATATTGAAAAAATTGATAATATAAATACCAAAATAAATGTAATTTGAGACTTTTTATGGATTCCACTAATTTTCTAGGTTACTATGATATATTAGTGTTGATTTAATCAACTTGGTTCGAACATATAATTCTGTTATGACTTTCACAAAAATCATATATCAAATAGTGTCAAAATTGACACAAAATAGTTTTTAAATCAAATATTATATTATTAATTGTTATTTTATTCCTAAAAATCTAAGTTTCGGCCAAATGACTTAGATAAGGATATATATATTAATAATAAACAATTTGGGGTTCGTTTGGCATGTTATAGTAAGTGTATTAACCATAGAGTGAAAGAAAACAAAAAGACACGGTAAAAGTTAAATTAATTAACTTAGAGTTAAATCTAATTGATAAGGTTAAAATAATACCCTAAACTTGTTTAAATCCTATTGGTTGATAGGATTTCGACCCATCCCCACTTTATCTTCGAAATAAGACCCTTTGGAACCATTATAAACCGATTTTGACTTTAATATAAAATAATATTTTGAGATATTCCTAAGGTGCCCCTCTCCTCCCTTATAAAAGGGCACCTCCTCCCCCTCCTCCTCACACCAATTTGAGCACTCAAGCTCGGCCAACCCCTGCCATTTTCCCTTCTCCACTTCCCTAGAATAATCCTAGAGGTCCTGGTCTTCTCCAAAGACCAATCTTAGTTCCTTAAGTGGAGGATTCAAAAAGGCGTTCCAAAGAATAGGTAATATCCATTACCGATCTTTTCAATTTCTTTCTTCTTCAACTTCTTCTTCTTCAGTTGTTTCATGATAAAGTAATAACATCAGTATTACTTACATACTGATATGTTATTATAAATATGAAACAACCCTAATTCACCTTCTATCCATCCTACGGAAAAATGAAATCACCGCGCGTGCGTACGTACGGAATACCGTCTCCACGCAGTGGTGTAATCTATTTTCCACCATCACCTTACAAGGATGGGTATAATGGTGTAATGAGTAACTATATATGATTATTATTAAGTAATATTGATACTGAAATAATATATATATATACTCCAATACAATTCCACGATCATAGGAACGATATCATCACTCGTGCGTACGTACGGAATACCGTCTCCACGATGTGATGCGACTCGTTCTACATGATCTTCATTTCATAATGATTGTATAAATGAATTGAATGAATTAATATGGTATATACTACACTAATACCATTCTGGAAATTAATTATCTATAACCTAAAGATAAGAATAAGAATTTATTCGACAAAACACGCATAAGAACAAAAAGTTATAAAGACCCGAGTAACAAGTAACAATGAAATATTACTAACAAGAAGCTAATAATATGACCATATATGATCTCATATCAATATGTATGATTCTGGAATAAGTCAATAACATTATTTAAACCATTATACAGGAGCTTCGGACACGAACAAAGCAAATCGGACCTAAGGTAAGGGAAATATCACAATCTCATTTTTTATCCGAGATTGTTTATTCGTAAGTATTTACTGGGGTGTATTTTATCATCCACATCCATGTTCCCTCAATATGTAATATTGTTTCCATCCACTTGAAATAGTTTAAATCCAATTTTACCCTTAGGTGAGTTTTTAGTAAAGAATATGAAAGGAATCTTTTGTCGTTTTTCCGTACGAGGTACTTTTTGACTTTTCCGACAAAAGTACGAAGAATGTTTTTTTTAACTTATACGGCATGAATGGATTTTTAAAACATTACTTCAAAGAATCTTCCTTTACAAGTTTTCAAGTTTATTTTTAATCAACTTCTTTTATTTTAAAGTTGTATGACATGTTATGAAAGGAAAAATGTTTTTGAAGAAGAAAGGATATTTTCCTCAAGAATTCAATTCAAGTGTTTTATCAAAATTATTTTCCATCTAAGATAATAAAGGGTTCTGTTTCTATCCATATTTTTACATTGGTTTGACTATGTTGTGATGGAATTATGTTTATGAATTCCTTTATCATATATGAATTGATTTATGATGTCATGATGTTTCAAGAATCCCATTTTTGTTATATGTGTTATGCGATGATGTATGTTTTATGATTATGTGGCACACATAAGAAAGGATTCATTATAAGATGGGTGGGACCTATATCTCCCTCCAATGCATTGGGTAAAGATTTTATATCTCATGAGATAGACATGGCTGGAACGGAAGGTTATTTCGGTTCAGTGATACAGGACTGAAACGAGGAGTGAACTCGGTTCAGAAAGGGACTTTGTCCACTAAGATAGTCTTGGCAATGAGTCATGACTAACAAGAAATGATTTTCCATGATTATGTGTGCATGCCACAAAGATTCAAGTTTTATGTTATGATTATGGGGATCTCATTTTCACTTCTATGATTTATTCCATGTTAAGATATTATGATCTCTTTTGCAGGTTTTGATTTTCATAAAGATATGATATGATTTTTATTTCCTTTATTTGCCCTTGCTGAGCATTTGAGCTCACCCTTTTATGTTTTCTTTTCCCCAGGTCAGGAAGATGTATATTAAGTAGAATATGCTAAAAGGGACCCTAGATATGATGAAATAAATGGGAGACACTGTAGAAGATTTATGAACCAGTTGTTTATGTTTCCCCAGTTTCTAAAGACACTATACCTATACGGTCCTTTGTGGTTTTGTCATATGTTGTAATAAGAGTGATTCAATTTTGAAGTATTAACAATGTATGTAAAGTGTGGGTCGTTATAAACATATTGTTTCTGTGGATGGAAAACTAACGCCTCACGAAATGATGATTGTTCAATATTTTCCTACCACCTCTTATGGAGGCCATTAGGATGGAACTGTATTTATATGTGATATATATTATATTTATATTGTCTCTATGATTCATTATTTTTCATTTATGCAATACCTTTATGGTTTTCTATAGTTGGTAAATACGATAATTTCATTTGGGGCAGTACGGACTATCTCCCCCTCAAAGTGATATGACTCAATCATTCCATACATTGAATGTATATAGGATGGAGTTAATGATATTATATATGATATTATACTATATTTTTAATATAACTTTTTATCATTATGTTTTACTCTATTAAATATGAAATATAAATGAAATTAGCGTTCATCCATACGTACGTCTTACCGTCTCCATGAACGGTGCATTTCATTTATTACCACCAAATGTTATGTACTATTATAAATACATATATATACTGGATATATATGATATATATGATATCTAAATCAAGAATATAATTTTTTAGATAATTTAATTTCGACCACGTGGACAATTTATATTTTTAACAAGTTCATTTTTATCTCAATTTCCAAACATCAACAAAATGTTTGATATTAACTCAAACAATTAACTAATTGTTATAGCTTGGTAATAATTAATATAAAAGGAATAAGAAACTTTAAAAGGGTTCTTAATCAAGTATAAATTAACTTTATTTTATTCTTCAGGAGAATAAATAATGATCGAGTCAAGTCAGACATGAGGTAAGGGACTTTGTCTCAACCTCCTTACATTGAGGCATATTTAGTTTTATACACAACATTATTTTATATGGTGTATAAACACCATTTAATTTTAATTTCATTCAAAAGGAAAATTTTATTATGGAGCATTTTACTAAATGAAAAAAGTGGGGGTGTATCTTTTTAACGTAAGCGGTGACAACGACCTTTCCGTCGCCGTGAGTATTACTTGATATATGGCTTCCATAACAGGTCATAATATTTTTTAAAGGGAATATAAATACCATATACTCTTTTATGAATTTTATTATTGAAAAAGGTCTCGATAATGGATTTTTTATATCAATATATTTAAAAAATATATTTTGATTGAAATGTGTAAATGTTATATTTCCATTATATTTTTTTATGTGTTATGAATATGTTTTGGTTCTTGGGAATTGTTATATATATGGGTGGTTCCATGATAAACATAGGGTAGGTGATCTTGAGATATCTCTCCAATGCATTGGGTAATTTCATGGAGGTAAACATGAATCATTCTCCTAGGATATTTAGGGAGTATACTGTGGTGGGTATTCCAAATTTAACACCATACATAGTTGTGAAAGCTACAACATGAGTATGTTATGGATGCCACAAGTTACCTTTATGATTTTTGATTTCTATGTTTTATTCATAAATCATATGATTTCATGAGGTATGTTAAAGAGCTTATGTTATGTATGTATTGATGATCCAATGTTTTCTTTCTTTATTATATAACCCTTACTGAGCTTTTTATGCTCATCCCATGTTTTTTAAATATTTTTCACATGACTTAAAGATGAATAGGGTCAAGGATGGGATCAAGGGAAAGTCATGATATCTAAAACATGGAACTAGACATGACTTTTTTTTTCAAGAGTTATTATTTTATGAAAAAAAAATGAAACAGAGTTTAATTGTCTATTTGGTAATTTTTGAGATGTATTGTAATAGTTATGGTGTAATTATCTAAAACTATAAACCTAAAAAGTCCCTCAATGTGAATTATCCATTTAATTAAAGATTATGTAATGTTTAAGGTTGGGTCTATATAGTTGGTATCAAAGGTCGATTTAGACAACTTTAGGAGTTAAGATATTGTTAAATTATTATCCATAATTTTTTTAGTTTAAGTTATTATTGAAATGATATAGCATTTACAGATTACCATGTTGCTTCTCTTAAGATATACTTGTGTTCAGAATGGTTTTTCATAGAGGATATAAGGCAGTTATGATGGGAAGACATACGGAGGAAGACAACATTCCAAATCAGAAACCTGAGATGGTCAGAATCAGAACTAAACGGTTTTTTGTAGTAAAGGCACAGTTGAATCTGTCTATAAATGGTGGTGGTATCCATGCATGAGATCAGCCAGAAAAACAATAGATTAACATGTTAGTGGTGGATAATTTTATGAGGAAACTCCCCCATCATTCAGAGGATCATCTAACCTAGTGCTAGATAAAGGGTGGATGAAAGCAATGAAGAAGATTTTTGATGTCAAGGGATGTTCAAAAAATCAAAAGGTTAGTCTTGTTATTTACCATTTTGAAGGTGAAGTTGATCAGTGGTGGTCAATGGTGAAAAATATCAAGGATATTGAGGATATTGATTCTCTTGATTGGGATGAATTCAAAGGTATGTTTATTGAGAAATATTTTCCTAAGGTGGTTGTATTAGGATGGAAAAACAATTCTAAGAATTGAGGTAGGAGGATGAATCCATTGCTGGTTATGAAGCAAAATTCATTCGACTTGAAAGGTATGCTCAAAATTTCATATGAGATATTTATATTAAAATCAGCCATTTTTACACAGGATTAAATCCAAAGTATCAAAGGGATTTAACTTCTCGTGAGTTTAAAAGTTATGAAAAACATTTTTTATATGAGGAGAAGGTGGAAATGGAGTTTGTCAATAATCAGGTGTTCTTTAACAAAAAACAGAATGAGAGGTCAAGGTTAAAGGTGAAAGGGAATAACTCTTCAAAAACGTCTGATGTTAAGAAACATAAGTTTACTGTTTGTGAAAATTATAGTAAAAATCTTATTGGGGAATGTATTTTGAATTCATGGAAGTGTTACCAATGTAGTAAAATGAGACATAAGACTCATAATTGCACTTCAAAATATCATGGTAATGGTAAGATAAAATATATTTTACAGTCAGTAAAATATTTTAAGAGTAATGAAATGGGTCAATATTCAAATGAGTGTCCAATGAAAAACTCAACTGAGGAATAGCATTCAGACTACAAGTAGAAAGCTGTTGTGAAATCCTTTTCAACAACATCAGTAGATGTTGGGTCATCAAATTAAGTAGTATGAGGTATGCTATTTTTTTAGATTATGCCAATGTGTTGTTTGATTCAGGGTCTACACACTCTTTCATTTCTGAGAAGTTTTATAGTAAATTGGGAATTCCATCTCAAGATATGAATCCTGAACATATGGTAAAAACACCTAGAGGAAATGTTGAAAAAAAAAGAAATCATAAGAACCTTTATGTCCTTGTGTGTGGAAAGAATCTACCTGCAAACCTTATTTTTTTCTCTAGTAGAGTCTGATGTTATTTTGAGTATGGATTGGATTTCATTTTATCATGCAATGATTGACTGCAGAGCTAAAGAGGTTTCTTTTCATAATTATTTTTAGTTTGTGAACAAAAACGAACCCTTAATTTTGATAACATATCAGGAAGATGATAAACTAGTAAAAGATACAAATTGAATTTCACCAGGCACATATTGTTGAAATCAAAGGAACTATTCAGATTAATGATGTGCTAATGGGAAATGAGTACATTGATGTTTTTTATGATGAGTTTCCTATTATTATATCTGATCAGGAAGTTGAATTTACTATTGACATAGTTCCTGATGATAAGACAATTTCAAAACCCCCTTATCGAATGGCTCAAATTGAACTTTTAGAGGTAAAGAAGCAATTATAGGATTTATTAGATAAAGGCTTCATTAAAACTATCACATCACCATGGGGTGACCCAGTATTATTTGTTAAAAAGAAAGATAGTTCAATGAGACTTTGAATTGATTATTGAGTATTGAATAACATTAATGTTTAGAACAAGTATCATTTTTCTCATATCAATAATTTGTTTGATCATCTCTAGGGAGCTCAAGGTTTTTTCGAAGATTGATTTGAGTTCGGGGTACAATCAGTTTAATGTAAAGGAATCAGACATTCCAAAGACAGCATTTTTTACTGGATATAGGCATTATGAATTTGTAGTTTTTCCTTTTGAGTTAACCAATGCACCTGCTGTATTCTTGGATCTTATGAATATAATCTTCTATGATTTCTTAGATAAGATTGTGGTTGTGTTCATTGAAGATATTTAGTTTTTTTCTAAAAGTAAAGATGAGCATGAAAGTCATTTAAGGGTTGTCTTGAAAACCTTAAATGAATTGGAACTGTATGGGAAAATCAGCTAGTGTGAGTTTTGGTTATAAAAAATTTCTTTCCTTAGTGACATGGTTTAAAAAAATGGAATAATTGTTGATCCTGCTAAAACAAATGTTGTTGAAGAATGTCCAAGACCCACAAATATAACCGATATTCACAGTTTTCTTGCATTAACAGGTTATTACATGATTTTTATTGAAAACATTTTACAGTTATCTATCCCAATGACTAAGTTAACTCAAAAAGGTGTCAAGTTGATTTGGAAAAAAGAATGTGATGATTGTTTTCATGAATTGAAAAGAATATTGGTTAATGCTCCAGTTTTGGTACTACCTTCCAGAAATGGTGAGTTTGTTATCTAAAGTTATTCTTTTTTGAAAGGACTTGGTTTTTTCCTTATGCAGAATGATCAGGTAATTTCTTATGTTTCACTTCAATTGAATCCTCATGAGTTAAATTATCCTACACATGATTTGGAATTAGCTTCTATTGTTTTTGCTTTAAAAAATTTGAGGCATCATCTGTATGGAGTAAAATGTGAATTATATACTGAACACAAAATTTTGAAGTATATATTCACTCAAAAATAATTAAACATGAGATAGATGAGATGGTTGGAATTAATCAAGGATTATGATTACACAATTCTTTACCATCTAGGAAAAGCAAATAATGAGTCTGATTCTTCGAGTCAAAAACATAATGCTTCATTAACCATGCTGCATTTGATATGAGATCCTTTGGTTTTTTATTTGATGAACTTTGGCATAGATGTTTTTGGTGTAGAAAATTTATCTGTTTTGTTTTAGGTGTCAGTGAAATCATCCCTATCAGACAGAATTTAGAAAGCACAGAAGGAAGACAATGAGTTGCAGAAAAAGATAGAGTTGGTTCAGAAGGGTATGTTTCATTATTTTAACATTGATAATGACTGTGTTTTGAGGTTTGGGATGATATTATGTGTGCCTTGTGATTCGCAGTTGAAGAATGAGTCGTTATGGGAAGCTCATAGTTCTCATTTTTTAGTTCATCCTGGCAGTACTAAGATGTACAGAGATCTTCATGAGTATTAGTAGTGGGATGGAATGAAAAGAGATATTGCTAATTTTACTATGAAGTGTTTGACTTGTAAATAGGTTAGAGCATAGTGACAATTGCTGAAAGGGATGCTTTAGTATTTACTGGTGCCAGAGTGGAAATTGGAAAATATATCCATGGACATCATTGTGAGATTACCAAATTCATCTCGAGGTAATAATACAATCTGTTTTATTGTTTATCGATTGACTAAATATGCTCATCTCATTCCTATTCGAGATACTTTTTCTCTAGATCAACTTTCTTGATTGTATATTAAAGAGATATTCATGTTGCGTCATGTTCCGCTCTCCATTGTATCATATCATGATCTCAGGTTTACTTCTAACTTTTGGAAAGGCTTTGAGAAGTCATTGGGTACTGAATTAAATTTTAGTAAAACTTTTCAATATCAATCAGATGGGCAGTTAGAACGAACAATTCTAACGTTGGAGGATATGTTACATGCTTTATCGATGGATTACTAGGGATGTTGGGACCAACATATTTCTTTGGTTGAATTTTTTTTATAATAACAGTTTTCATTTCAGTATACATATGGCTCAATTTGAGGCATTATATGGGAAGCGGTGTCAAACTCTATTTTTTTGGGTTGAAGTATGTGAAAGGAAATTTATGGGACCAGAATTTGTAGAATAGATGGAAGAAAAAGTTCAATTGATTCAGAAGCAAATGAAAACATATTAGAGTAGGAATAAACTTTATGCGGATTACTAGAGGAAGGATATTTCTTTTGAGGTAGTTTATCATGTCTTTCCTAATGTTTCCCCATGGAAAAGTGTGATGAGTTTTGGTAAGAAGGGAAAGTTGAGTCAATGGATCATTGGAACTTATGAAATCCAAGATAAAGTTGGATCAGTTGTGTACTGAGTGGATTTACCTCCAAGTTTATCCCAGGTACAAAATGTTTTTCATGTTTCAATGTTGAGAAATTATATGCTAGATCCATCTCATGTTTTGAGCCCAGAGGTAGTTCAGTTGGAATAGAATCTCTCTTATGAGAAACTACTAGTCCATATTCTTGACCAAAGAGAGAAAGTGTTGTGGAATAAGGTGATTCATCAGGTAATGGTTATGTCGAAAAACTATATTGTTGAAGAGGAAATGTGGGAATCTGAAAATTCTATGAGGGATAAATACCCCCATTTATTTAAGTGAATAAAATTATGAGGATTCTATTCCCAAAAAGGGAGAAGGATGTAACATATCAAGTAAATAAAGAATATGACATTTTCATATTTATTAATATTTGTGAATTGAATATTAATTTTACATTAAATGGGATTCTATGTTCGATAGCGTACCTGATACGTAACAATGGGTTTCTTTGAAATCTTACTTTGCACACAATGTCAGGTCATACTAAAAAATAATAACATAACATTATTGTAAATAGTAGTCAACACCTAGCCTTTGTATTGGTGGGAATGTATAGAACTAAATAAATTATGAATATACATGTTTATTAATTTTTTTTACACTTATCAAATAAATTTTAAAGGGGTAAAATAATAAAGAATCTGATTTTAAGCATAAATTCTCTAATATTCATTAAATAGACGATTTACAGCCTTTTGATGGAGAACCATCTTTAAATATTCTTTGGTCACTTTTATATGTCCTATATGACAAAATTAAATTCTTATTTAGAATTGGGACATCAAAATTTACTCTGGGTATATTTTTGGTATTTTTCTGATAAAATTCATTTTTTAATTAATAGTGAAAAATATTGTACTTTAATTCAAAACTGCATTTTAATCTAATTTATTAATAAGGATAGATTATCTTTTTAATTAGTTTTAATGTGTAATTATATTGTATATTTTCCATTTAATCTAATATTTTTCATTATAAGTAATTTTAATTTCAAATTGTACATAAACAAGTGTCAATATTTTGATAATTATTATTTCTTAAAAAATACCCTTTTTGTTTTGACAGTAAGAATTAATTTAAAATTAATTTCTGCCACTTCTGTGTTTTGAATTTGGAAAAATGGATTTCATATTTTGAATTAGGATTTTCAAATTGTGTAAATAGGTAACTTTTATTTTTAGAAGTTATGAATATTTACTTTAGTAAAAATTTTATTTATCGCGGTTAAGTGGTAAATCTGGTAAATAAAGGTAAAACAATATTATTATTATAATATAAAATTACCCTAACATGTTCCCTAATTTTATTGGTTGATACCTTTCTGACCATGGGCATCCTTGTGTCAATTTTGGGACCCCATAGAGCCACTTGGGAGTGATAATGACACATTACATTAATTAATTTAAATTAAAGACAACAATGTCATAAACATATATCTTTTAGTAAATTAATTTTTACATATAGTTATTTAAGTTATCTCTTCCACTATAAATATTAATTTTAAATTTAAAAAGATTTCCTACATCATTATATTTTTTTATAATTTTTATACATCAAATAAATAAAATTATTCATGACATAATAATGATGCACTATTTACATCATTAAAGAATGATTTAAATAAATAAGATTATAAGATTACAAAATATCCAAAAACTGTCCAATTATTATTTCATGATTTTATTTCAAAAATTATTCATCTTATATTCGACTTTAATGTGTTTTGGACCTTTATAAACTGAAAGTATTTATATAATAAAATAATATTTTTAAACATTCCTAAAGAGCACCTCATTCCCCTTATAAAAAGCCCTCACTTCTAACTCATTCAACAAACATCCCAATCCCATTTTATCATCCATAATCTACCCAAATAATCTCCCTACCTCCCTATACTCCTTCTATAATCATTCCCCTAGGCAAAAGGAAATTCAAGTAAAACTTTTGGGTCAAACCAAAGGGAGATACCTGATTTAAAGGTAACGTCTTCTCTTAAGTTCTTTTGTTTTATTTTCCTTTTCCAGCCCCCTAAACACTGTTTATTGCTTTATTTTATAGAAAAAACAGTATCCTAAATATACTAGGTTGATGTTATGAGAATTATTCTAACTACACTTACACACACCTCTGTATAATGGGTAAAAAACAAACTATTTCTGTGGATGGAAAACTAAGGCCTCACGAAACGATGATTTTTCAATATTCTCCTACCACCTCTTATGGTGGCCATTAAAATGACACTATATTTATATGTGATATATATTATATTTATATTTTCTCTATGCTTCTGTATTTATCATTTATAGAATACCTTTATGGTTTTCCATCGTGGGTAAATATGATAATTTCATTTGAGGATGTGCGGACTACCACCCCCTCAAAGTGATATGACTTGTTCATGCCATACGTGAAACATATAATGGATGGAGTTAATGAAATTATATATGATATTATACTGGAATTATAATATACCTTTTATAATTATGTTTTTAATCGATTAAATATGAAATATAAATGAAAGTAGTGTTCATACGTACGTACGGCTTACCATCTCCATGAACGGTGCATTTCATTTCTTACCTCCAAATGTTATGTACTATTATAAATACTTATATATACTGGATATATATGATATATATGATATCTAAATCATGAATATAATTTTGGATATAAGGGAATTTTGACCACATAGATAATTTATATTTATAACAAGTTCATTTTTAACTCAAATTCCGAACATCAACAAAATGTCTGATATGAACTCAATTAATTAACAAATCGTTATAGAAAGGTAATAATTTGTAATAACTCGGTTCATATTTTCGAGGTATGGGTTTCTTATTTCCCTTTTCTTCAAGTGTTTTTTTTAATAAGGAAAATGGGGTAAAATCCCAAAATTTGTTGGTACACACTGTGTACTTTTCCACACGTCGTGTACTTTCGCTGTGTGGAATGAGTACACAGGGCGTGTAGTCTTATCAGTGATGAAGGGTGTAAAAACTGACTACATGTTGTGTACTTAGTATATAGACACTGTGTAATCAGTCGGTAGGTGAACAGTAAGGTGGTGGAAGTAGCCGCCAGTAGAGCGACAGTACATGCTGTGTATTCATAAATACACGCTGTGTAATCATGTCGACAGATGAACAGTAAGGAAATGGAAAGTGGCCGCCAGAGGAATAGTTAAAAATATGGAAAGTACACGCCATTTACTTGAGAGTACATGCCATGTAATTATGTTTTTTGGATTAAAATGGGTAGTAGCATCCTCTTTCAATAGAAGAAGCATAGAACGTCGGGAAGTTGTAGGAGAGAGGGTCAGACCTTGGAAGTGCGCCCGGTGGAACACTGGGACCCAGATTCCTTCACCGATGATCATGTTCGTACCGTGCCGGTAAGCCCTACCCTCTCCTTCATCATTTATTTCCAATTATTTTCCAAGTGGAAGTTATTTCAGTTTGATTGGGTGAACGTTTATCTGAGATCTAAGCTGTTATAGGTTGTTTCGGGAGGCGTCGTTTGTATATTTTGATCAGTGGAGATCGAGGTAGGTTTTCTAGTATATAATTCCAACTTTTGAGTGTTTTTGTGTACCGTTGTGCTATGCTCCAATGTGTGGTAAGTCGTATGGTTGAGGCCTTTATTGATTAAATACCTATAATTGCATAGGTAATTTATTGAATATGTGTAACTGCGGTTTGGGGATCATTTCTTGGATCCATGGCCACCCTGTGGGTGCATTTCCCTTGTTATCTTTTTGGCCAGGTTACCTGAGGGTATGTCATGATTTATCATACTTTGAATTTTCTTTAGAGGAAATTTATACGTGTTTTCTTGCTTATGTGTTGGGCTCGGCCCAGTTAATTACTTTTCCTGAGGGTAGTGTTTCGTTTAGCCTGAGGGAAATTTTCTCATGCCGGTGGGCAGTATATTCTGTGTCTGTGGTCGACACCTCATACACCTGAGAGAAATATTCATTATGCATGTGGGCAGTCACCTACGTGTTTCGATTCTAGTTACTTGAGGGTAATTATTAGCATGTTTGAGGACAATTTTTAATTGAATATTCACTATGGTGATTTATTATGGTGAACCTACCAAGCCAAAGAACAGTATTGGAATTGATAAATAATAATTAAAATGGCAATATAACTGGTAGGAATGTTTAATTTTGAGTATTTCTTAGTTTACTGCATTTAATTATTCCACACTAGTGTGGCACATTTTTCACTGACAGTTGGGCACGGGCCTTTAGTGGTTGACAACTGTGATTTATTTCTCACACCCTGTTTGGGTCATGTCTTGGGCCCAAAAATATTTTATGGCTGCAGGTGTGGATAAGGTAAAGGGTCCTTACACAGGTACTTGATTGTTTTAGAGGATTAGAAGAGAATGGGACCAAGCTTAGGCTTGAGATGCTGCTAAGTTCATGTTGTGTTGTTTTGTTTTTCTTTTCTATACTTGAATCATATAATTTATTGTATTTGATTGCAGTGTACCTTGTCTGGCTACTTTATTAGGTTAGGACATATTGCATAATCATATGTATAAAACTGTTTCCATATTTTACTTTTGTATTGTTGTCCATTTCTGCTTAGTATTGTTTAATGTTTCCTATTTTGTGTATGTTTATATTTTTCTACTGTGCTACACTTTGACAAATGAGGGAATAGTTTCCCCACTATCAGACAAAGGCCCTCACTGCTAGTTGACAGCCTCTGGCATTTGGGGAAATGCGCTTGAGGTCATGTGACCAACCGGGTTCAGGGCACCCGTTGTGTGGCACCCGGATCCGGGATGTTACAAAGTGGTATCAGAGAAATTTCATTTCTTTGACTTGCTGTTTGGAGCCTATAGTCAGGGATAGGATGGGATTGGTATTTAGTAATAAGTTTTTCCTGGGAGTAGCTAAACTGAGTATAGGTAAAATCCAATCTACCTTGTTTAATTGTTATTTATCTAGTTTACAATTTTATAGTTGATTTTATTTTCACCGTTGGGTGATGCACATGTGTTGTGCTATTTATATTTTATACTTTGGTTATATTTAGTGGCAACCTGATGAGATGAGGGTATTCCATCTCATGAATCATTAGGAAGATGTTAGAATCACATGCCATGAATAGTTTCTTTACCATATAGGTGCATTAGTAATTTCATGTTGTTGTGATAGATGATGTGCTATAAAAATGCAAGATGTTGTGATAGGTACCTTGTTAGATATGCCTAATATTGATAGTGTATTGGTACATGTTATGGTTGTGTTTATGGATGCTAAACTTTGGTTCCTGAGAAGTATGTGCTCTCTTGGACTGGAATTTAGCGGAACATGATCCAGCTTTTGTTGAGTTTTGTACTATAATGTAAAATATCGAGTGCTAAACATTGATTTTTGGGCAGTATGGGCCCCCATGGAACAGAATTTGGCATAATGATGCTGTAAATTAAAGAAAAGGGGGCTATGGATTAGTTTCTGAGGTTTACTATCCGGAAACCTAGACAACACGGCATGTGTTCTACGAACACATGCCCTGTACTCTTCTGTTCAAGAAGAAGTGAAAATTTGTTAAGTACACATCGTGTACCCTATGTAAACGTCGTGTAGTTTCTAATCATGTCATAGGCCGTGTAGGCAGAAACATGGTAGGGGAAACTCTTGAGGGAACACGTCGTGTACCGATTGTACACGCTATGTCGTTTAATCTGGGGATTCGTCCGTGTCACTAACAACACGGGTCGGTGTTACCTCTTATTGTGAACGTCGTGTACCTGTGGGACATGTCGTGTGGTCTTGACCAGTGAGAGACCATGTGGACTTGGTCGTGTGGCTGGGGAAATAGGGTAGTTTACATGTTGTGTGCGGGTGTAACATGCTGTGTAGAGTCAGCTGAGTATCCAGTTGTGTCACAAACAACACGGGTAGTTGGAATCTAATTCGTATATGCTGTGCCTATCTGGAATACATCGTGTAGTGTAAACTGTGTACTAGGCCATGTCACAAACAACGTGGGTCGGTAAAGCTCACCCAGTAGAGGTCGTTTAGTGTCGTTCTAAAGGGAGTCGTGTGGCATAGCCGTGTTGAAGGACTTAGGTGGGGGAAGACAATTCAAGTACACGTCATGCGCGTGGACAACATGTTGTGTGTTTTGGGTGTTACACGACCAGTTCTGGTAGAAGTACAAGCCCATGTAATGGACTTAAGGGAACACGCCGTGTAGTTATTATACTTGTTGTTTAGTCTTTTTTTGTAAAACATGAATGTTTTCTTTCTCATGTTCCCTCTTTTCACTTGCAGTTCTTAGTCTTTGATGATCTTGGTCTAAGGATTGTTTTGACATTGTAGAGTCATTCCACTGAGACAACCATGAGTTGATTTCCAAGAGAGTGGAAACAATTATACTCCAGAGATGGTAGGCCATGAGTTTCCGATGGATCCTCCAGCAGAGCCAGATGTGGCGCCAGTCGTTATACCGGACGCAGGCGCGAATTCACAATTCTGTGAATGGTGTATGCAGTTCATGTAGACCTTCTAGGGAACACCGTCGGTTGCCACATCTATGATAGAGCTGACACGTATATTTCAGCAGCAACATCTGCCTACGTTTTCAGGGGATGGTGGACCACTGGCAGCGGAGTCTTGGGTGGGTTCTATGCAGACTAACTTCGAACTTCTAGAGACTCATACGGGGAGGAGGTTCAAGATCTCTACTTATATTCTGTGTGATTCCTCCAAGAGATGGTGGGATGTTACCACCCAGTCTGAGCATCATCGAGACATGGCATGGGAATATTTTCAGGCAGCCTTCTATGACTTTTTCATTCCAAATACTCTAAGGGAAAATCAAGCTCGAGAGTTCATGAATCAGTAGTTGGGCGCCATGTTAGTGATGGATTATCCTGACTGCTTCATGGAGCTACAACACTTTGCACCTGTTCTGGTGGGAGATGAGGCTTTGAGGGCTCGACGCTTTGAGGATGGTCTTTGATATGACATCTGAGTGGTGGTGAATGTTTTCAGGTGGCCTACAGTGCATGTTATTGTGAACCAGGTGTTGATTACTGAGCGGAACCTGCGAGAAGCTAGTGTTGCTAGAAAGGGTGGTTCGGCACCAGTTTTTGGTAATATTTCTACCGAAAAGAGGAAGAGGAAGATGGATTTCTATCACAGTGGCAGTACTAGGTAGCATAATTCTTCAGGTGGCCAGGTAATGTGCTACCAGTGCGGAAAAGAGGGGCACATGAGATAGTAGTGTCCACGTGACCCAGTGGAGTCCCGAGCTTGTGGCAGGATGGGTCATCTACAGCGTTTTTGCATGGCGTTTTCACTAGTGTCTAGTGATATGGGTTCTGTGTAGACTCTGCATGCATGAGATGGACCAGCAGCTTCTTACCAGGCAGGGAACTGGAATACGTTGGAACATTCAGGATAAGGTGGTGGTCGTGGCCGTGGTATCCACACACCAGGATCTTTGAGACAATCGAGCAGGTTAGATCAGGGTAGCCAGGCTGTGTCATAGGGCCATAACACTGGGTAGACATATGCAGTGCAACAGACCCAACAAGAGCAGCGTCTCATATTTCCCACTGTCTGGGGTACTATTCTAGTTTCTTCTGTTTTGTCTTTAGTACTTTTTGATATTGGTGCTACACATAGCTTTATTTCTGTGCTCGTTGTGGAGGGATTTGGGCGCTGATTTTCTTCTTCTTCTGATTTTATAATGTTAGACACTCTGTTAAGGATTTGAACGGCAGGTGTGCATTAGTGTAAGGAGTTCCCCCTAGAGGTTGGTGGGTGTCACTTTCTGTGGGACCTCTATGTCTTGGAGATGACAAGTTATGATGACATTCTGGGGATGGACTGGTTGGTACCCTCTCGAGCCTTTTTATATTGCTATCATCATAGGGTGAGTTTCATGTTACTAGAGGGGGGAGAGTTTCTATAAAAGGGAGAGTGGGATGTCCAGGCGAGCTGAGCTAGACCCAAGCATCATGGGCAGGGTGGAATGACAACCCAGATTGCAAGTTTATATCTGGATGACCAGGGAACTTGTCAGAAGAATTTCCCTTCAGTGGTTGATCGTTTCAGGGATGTCTTCCCGGACGACTTTTCAGGTCTACCTCCAGAGTGATAGGTAGATTTCTCTATTGATCTTGTTCCAGGAGCGACACCGTTTTCCATTCCTCCTTATATGATGGCTACACTAGAATTGTAGGATCTCAAGAGGCAGTTAGAGGAGTTGTAGGATAAGGGTTTCATCCGACCAAGTAATTCTGCTTGGGTTTCACATGTCATGTTTGCGAAAAATGCGGATGGTACCCTCAGACTTTGTGTGGATCATTGGAATTTTAACTAGTTTATGGTTAAGAACCGATATCCCATTCCTAGGATTGATGATCTTTTTTATCAACTTTGAGGATCACGAGTGTTCTCAATGATTTACTTGAGATCCGGATATCATCAGGTGCGCGTTAGACCATGGGACTTACTGATTACAGCCTTTAGGATCATATATGGTCTATAAGAGTACTTGGTTATTCCATTCAAACTCTCAAATGTGCCAGAAGTTTTCATGGATCTGATGAATCATGTGTTCCACCCTTATTTGGATTCTTTTGTGGTAGTCATTGTTGAAGATATCTTGGTGTACTCTCACACTCAACCCGACCATGCCACCAATATTGAGATCATACTGAGTACACTGAGAGAGCATCAGTTATATGCTAAGATCTCAAAGTGACACTTTTGGATGGACTAGATACACTTCCTGGGTCATATTATCTCAGAGGAAGGTGTTGTAGGGGACCTAGAGAAAGTGAGATCAGTGGTTTCCTTAGAGTAACCTAAGACCATGTTTGAAATACAATGTTTCTTAGGGTTGGATGGTTACAACAGGAGATTTATACAGTGTCTATCCCTCTTAGCATTGTCGTTGACAAGTTTTACTAAGAAGGGAGTGATGTTCGTTTGGTCGGAAGCTTGTGAGACAGCCTTTCAGGAGCTGAAGGGAAGGTTCACATTAGCACCAGTCCTGATACTTCCAAAGAAAGGGAAGATCTATACAGTTTACTGTGATGCATCAGGTATTGGTCTAGGAGTAGTGTTGATGTAGGGCGATCAAGTTGTTGCATACGGGTCTTGGCAGTTGATTCCACATGAGAGGAATTACCCGATGCATGATCTCGAGTTGGCTGTTGTTGTTCATGAGTTACACTGTTGGAGGCATTATCTCTTGGGAGATCAATTTTTGGTGTTAAAGTACCACAAAAGTCTTAAATATATCTTTACCCAGCATGAATTGAATATGAGATAGCGAAGGTGGGTTGAATATCTTCAGTCATTCGACTTTGAGCTTGCCTATACACCTAGTAAGGGTAAGGCAGTTGTTGATGCACTGAGTATGAAGACTTAGATACAGGCAGTGTAGGAGACCAGCGGTGAGTGTAAGCTTATGGATTTGTTCTCTGAGATGCATTTGGAGGTGCATGATAGTCAGGGGCGAACCTATCATCCATCCTTATCTGTGACTTCTACCCTCCTAGATAGAGGGAGGATGAGACAGCTATTAGATTCTTATGGCCTAGTTCTACGGGAGTCGGTGGCAAGTGAGAACCCTCTTCCTGGTTGGGTGATAGGCGATGATTAGGTATTGTGTATCCATGGAGTATTGTGGGTTACATGGGATATACAATAGGATTTGATGCAAGAGTTTCATGATTTAGCTTGGTCAGTGCATCCCGGAATTACCAAAATGTATTGTGACTTGAAATGTTAGTATTCGTGTCCAGGTATGAAAAGAGAGGTAGCTGGTTTTGTTAAGAGATGTTCAACCTATCAGCGGGTGAAGGGGGAGCATCAGAGGCTAGCCGGACTGTTACATTAGTTACCCATTCTGGAGTGGAAATGGGATGATGTTGTGATGAATTTCGTTAATAGTTTGTCGAAGTCACTTCGAGGCAGTGATGTCGTGTGGGTTGTTGTGGACAGAATTACGAAGGTAGATCACTTTTTTCCGATCAATGAGACCTTCAGTTTTGACGATCTTGGGAAGTTGTATATTCGGGAGGTTTTATGTCTTCATGGGTTCCCTCGATCTATCATTTTAGATAGGTAATCCCATTTTATGTCTCGTTTCTGGTAGAGTTTTAGAGGGCATTGGTTACACAGGTGCTTATAAGCATTGCTTACCACCCTCAGACCAATGGCCAGTCATAGCATACGATACAGGTGATAGAGGCCATGCTTCGTGCATGAATCCTAGAATTTGTGCGATCTTGGGAGAAGCACATACCCCTGGTTGATTTTTCCTACAATAATATTTTTTAGGAAACTATTGAGATGGAACCTTATGAGGATTTATATGGTAGGACATGCCGATTACCTTTGTGCTAGTTAGAGGTGGGTGAGGCAGCTTTACTGGGACCCCATCTCATGCAGAAGACTTTAGAGCAGGTCAAGTTGATACAGAAGTGGATGGCTACTACACAGTCTCATCAGAAATTTTATGTTGATCGCCGCAGATGAACCTTGGAGTTCATGGTCGGGGATCAGGTTTCCTTGTGTGTTTCACCAAGGTTGGGACACAAGCGGATCAGGAGACAGGGTAAACTTTCACCGAGTTATGGGGTCATTTGAGATTATGGAGAGAGTCAGTTCGGTTTCCTATCGGTTGCAGTTCCCATAGAGGTACCGGGACATGCACGACGTCTTCCACATATCTTAGTTGTGCCATTATCACTCAGACTTTTATCACATTTTTCATCCTGAGGAGGATGAACATCAAGTCGATGCATCCTTTGAGGATCATCTGATACATATTGTGGATATAATCACAAAGGTTCTCTGAGGCAAGTCAATTCCTATCATACGGTTGCCATGGCAGCATGGCTGAGTGCAGGATGAAACCTGGGAGCGGGAGACCGATGTACGTGCTCAGTAGCCAGAGTTGTTGTCAGCTTTATCTTCACCACCCTTGGAAGGGAAATTTGAGAACGAATTGCTTTAAGGGTGTAGTTTGTAAGAACCCAGTTATTCATTTTGAGGTACGAGTTTATTCATTCCCTTTTCCTTAAGTGTTTTTTTAAATAAGAAAATGGGAAAAATCACAAATTTTGTGGGTACACAATATGTAATTTTCCATAAGCCATGTACTTTAGCTGTGTGGAATGAGTACAGAGGGCGGGTGGGTCTGTCGGTGATGAAGGGTGTAAAAACTTACTACACACCATGTACTTAGTATATACACATTATGTAATCAGTCGGCAGGTGAACAGTAAGGTGGTGGGATTAGATGCCAGCAGAGCGATAGTACACGCCGTGTATTCAGAAATAAACTCAATGTAATCATGTCGACAGATGAACAGTAAGGCGGTGGAAAGTGTCTACTAGAGAAACAATTAAAAATATGGAAAGTGCATGTTTTGTAATTTTGTTTTTTGTATTAAAATGTGTTGTATCCTCCTCTTTCAATAGAGGATGCATAGAACACCAAGGTTCTGTGGGAGAGAGGGTCGGATCTTGGAAGAGCTCCCGACCAGACACCAGGACTCTGATTCTTTCTCCGATGATCGCGTTCAGACCACACTGGTATTCCCTTCCCTTTCCTTGATCTTTTTGTTCCAATTATTTCCTGAGCAGATGTTATTTTATTTTGATTGGGTGAACGTTTATCCTAGATCTACGCCATTCTCAGTTGTTTCGGGAGGCATCGTTTGTATATATCGATTAGTAGAGATCTAATTAGGTGGTCTGGTGTATAATTCCAACTATTGAGTGTTTTTGTGTACCTTTGTGGTACACACCCATGTTTCGGGTGTCATATGGTTGAGTCCTGGGATGATTAAATACCTATAATTACATAGGTAATTTATGGAAAGTATCCGCCATAGGAACAGTTAAAAATATGGAAAGTACATGTCGCGTACTTGATATTACACGCCGTGTATTTTTGTTTTTTTCTTAAAATGGGAAGTATCCCCCTCTTTCCACAGAGTAATATTAGAACACCACAAAGTTTTATGAGAGAGGGTCGGACCATGTAAGAGCTTCCAACCGAACACTGGGACTCTGATTCCTTTGTCGACGATCACGTTCGGACCGCGCGGGTAAGCCCTTCCCTCTCCTTGCACATTTCATTCCAATTATTTCCCAAGAAGAAGTTATTTTAGTTTGATTGGGTAAACTTTTCTCCCAGATCTACGCCATTCTCTATTGTTTTGGGAGGCATCGCTCGCATATATTGATCAGTAGAGATCGATGTAGGTGGTCTGCTGTTTAATATCAACCGTTGAGTGTTTTTGTGTACCGTTGTGCTACACACCCATGTTTAGGGTGTCGTATAGCTGAGGCCTTGAATTATTAAATACCTATAATTACATAGTTAATTTATTGAATATGTGTAACTTCTATTTGGGGATCATTTCTTGGATCCAAGGCCACCCCGTGGGTGTGTTTCCCTTGTTAGTTATTTGGCCAGGTTACCCAAGGGTATGTGATGATTTAAAATGCTTTGAATTTTCATGAGATAAAATGTATAAGTGTATGCTTGTTTATGTGTTGGGCCCGGCCCAGTTATTTGCTTAGTCTAAGGGAAGTGTTTCGTTTAGCCTGAGAGCAATTTTTCTCATGCCTATGGGCAGTAGCTTCTGTGCCTGTGGGCGACACCTCATATGCCTATGGGAAATATTCGTTATGCCTGTGGGAAGTCACCTGCAGGTTTTGATTATGGTTACCTGAGGGTAAGTATTTTCATTTCAGAGGACAATGTTTACTTGAATATTCACTGTGATGATTTATTATGGTGAATCTGCCAAGCCAAAGAAAGAGCATGGAATTGATAAATAATAATTAAAATGGCAATATAACTGGTAGGAATGTTTACTTTTGAGTACTTCTTAGTTTACTGCATTTAATTACTGCACACTATTGTTTCACATTTTTCACAGACAATTGCGCACGAGATTTTGGTGGTAGAATACTGGGATTTATTTCTCACACATTATTTGGGTCATGTGTTGGGCCCAAATAGATTATATGGCTACAGGTGTGGATAAGGGAATGGGTCCCTATATAGGTACTTGATTGTTTCAGAGGAGTAAGAGATCATGGGACCAAGCTTAGGCTTGCGATGATGTTGACTTCCTACTGTGATGTTTTGTTTTTATTTATAGTACTTGTATCTTGTAGTGTATTGTATTTGATTACAGTGTATCCTTTTTGACTTCATTCTTAGGTTAGGAAATATTGCATCATCATATGTATACGAATGTTTCCATCTTTTACTTCTATACTATTGTTCATTTCCGCTTAGTATTTTTTACTGTTTCTTCTTTTGGGTATGTTTATATTTTTCTGTTGTGCCGCACATTGACAAATGAGGTCATAGTTTCCCCACTATCAGACCAAGTCCCTCGCTGCTAGTCGGAAGCCTCTAGAATTTTGGGAAATGCGCTTGAGGTCATGTGACCAACCGGGTTCGGGGCACCCATTGTGTGGCACCCAGATCCGGGATGTTACATATTTGATATAAAATGAATAATAAACTTGAAAATGTTCTTAAGTAAGTAGAAATTAACATTAGTTTATTATTTATGAGATTAAATAACGATCGCGTCAAGTCTAACACGAGGTAAGGGAGTTCATACCAATCTCCTTTCATTGAGGCATATTTAGTTTTATACACGAATTTCTTTTATACGGTGTATAAACACCATTGATTTTTTATTTCATTTAAAAGGAATCTTTTTCTACATAGCATTTTACTAAATAACAAAATGGGAATTTTTCATTTTAACATAAGGGTTGATAATGAACTTTCCACCACTGCAAGTATTATTTGATTTATGGCTTCCTTAATAGGACATAATATTTTTTAAAAGGAAATTAAATACCATCTACTCTTTTACATATTTTGTTATTGAAAATGGTTTTGATAATGTATTTTTTCTGAAAATATATTCAAATTCTGTATTTTGATTGAAATGTGTAAATGTTATCTTTCCATTATATTTTTTATGTGTTATTAATATGTTATGGTTCATAGGCATTGATATGTATCTGGTGGTTCCATGATAAACCTAGGGTGGGTGAGCCCGAGATAGCTTTCCAATTCCTTGGGTAACATGATGGAGGTAAACATGAATGTTTCTCCTAAGAGATTCAGGGAATATATTGTGATGGGTATTCCAAATGTAACTCCCTATGTAGCTGTGAAAGCTACAATGTAAGTATGTTATGGATTACACAAGTTATCTTTTTTTATTTATGATTTCTATGTGTTATTCGTAAATCTTATGATTTCACGAGGTATGTTAATGAGCTTATGTTATGTATGTATTGGTGATCTAATGTTTTATTTATTTGTTTTATAACCCTTACTCAGCTTTTTTATGCTCACCCCAAGTTTTTGAAATTTTTTTCACATGAGATAAAGATGAATAGGGTCAAGGAGGGAATCAAGGTAAATTCATACTGTCTAAAACATGGATCTAGACATAACTCTTTTTTTCAAAAAGTTTTATTTTATAAAGAAATGGAAACTGAGTTGAATTGTCTACTTTGTAATTTTTTGAGATGTAATGTAATATTTATGGCCTAATTTGTTAAATCTATACACCTGAAAATATCCTTAATAGGAATTACCAATTTAATTCAAGATTATGTAATGTTTAAGGTTGTGTCCTTATAATTAGACACTGTAAAGTTTTATTGTTTCTCAATTAAAGGAATCTAATCTAATATAAATTCTTAATAATAAATAAATATTGCTTAATTAGGAACTTAATAAAGGGTTTAACAAATTTAATTTGATTATTTAGTAAGTTAAGTGAAAGTGAAAAATGAATCTAAACCTAAATTAATGACACTCTATGAACCACCCTTTTTACTTTTGGGTATGAATTTTCTCTCGATACCTAACTTTTTATCAAAATTATATATTATAGAATTATTATAAATTCTTAATTTATGTCTGTTACATGTATACCTAACTTATTTTCCATTTATTTTCTAGGGTTATACAAGCATTATTTTTATTTCCCAATACCTTGTTTAAAATGAAACCTAAAATCGGGGAAATTTTTTATCTATTAAAACTTATATATATCACACATTTAAATTATTTTTCATATTCATGATTTCATAAAAAATAAATTTTTTTGGGATAACTATCTAGTTTACATATAGTTTCAATAAAAATTCAATATATTTTTCTTCTTTAAAATCCTTTTACCCATTCTTTAAAACTTCATTTCAATGATTCATTTCTATACCCAATTCTCTTCGAATTTCTTATGAATTTCTCTTGAAATGAAGTCCATATTAGAGGCATATAAAAATTTATCCAAAAGTAATATTTTAAATATTTAATTAATAATTATAATTGGAAAATTTAAGAAGTATTCACTGATTATACATTACGGAAAGACTATGTAACTCATTTATTTCAAGGGGTATTTCTTATGATTATTCCCTATGTTTGGTTCCCTAATGTAGAACACATTTGAATTTACATGTTTTTGTGGGTGCACCATTATAGTGCTCCAATGAATTGGGTAATTTTTTAATCTCACAAGACGATATATATGGGATTATGGAGTATACATAATTTATTATGGGACTTTATATAAGGAATCGGCCTTAAACATTACATTATCTTGAATTAAATGAATAATTCACGTTGAGGGTATTTTTAGGTTTATAGTTTTAGAGAATTATGCTATAACTATTAAATTACATCTCAAAACTTACATGGTAGACACTTCTACTCAGTTTCCATTTTTCCAAAAAAATAAAAACCCTTAAAAAAAGATTCATGTCTAGTCCCATGTTTTATACAGCATGACTTTTCCTTGATCCTATCCTTGACACTATTCATCATTATGTCCTATGAAAAACATTTCAAAACATGGGATGAGCATAACAATATTAGTTAGGGTTATAAATAAATTAAACAAAACATTAGTTCATCAATACATACATATCATAAGCTCTTTATCATACCTCATGAAATCATTATATTTACATTTTAAACACAAATCATAAAGGTAACATGTGGCATCCAAAACATACATACATTGTAGCTTTCACAACTACATAGGGAGTTATATATGGAATACCCATCACAGTATATTCCCTAAATCTCTTAGGAGAAACATTAACATTTACCACCATCATGTTATATAATGCATTGGAGAGCTATCTCGGGCTCACCCGCCCTAGGTTTATCACGGAACCACACATATACATAACAATGCCCAGGAACCATAACATATTCATAACACATAATAAAATATAAATTAAAGATAACATTTCCCCATTTCAATCACAATATATCATTTAAATATATTGACATAACAAATTCATTATCAAAATCATTTTCGATACCAAAATACGTAACAGATTATATGGTATTTATTTTCCTTTTAAAAACATTATGGCTTGTTAAGGAAGAGAAAAGATCAAATAATAATCGCCATAGTGGAAAGGGTCATTGTCACCGATTATATTAAAATAAACATTATTTTTTTCATTTAGTAAGTAGCCTCTTAGAAAAATATTCCCTTTTAATGAAATTAAATCTTAAAGGTTTTTATATAGCATATAAAAGAATGTCGTGCATAAAAACAATTTACCTCAATGAAATGATATTGAGACGAAGTCCCTTACATCATGTCTGACTTGACCCGTTCATTCATTAATATCCTGGATAATACAAAATTGATAATTTCTACTTTATTAAGAATCTTTATAAAGTTTATGATTACTTTTAAATCACTTATTACAATGTTATAAACATTATGCAATCATTTAAGTTAATAATGGTCATTTTGTCGATATTTGGTACTTGAGTCAAAAATGGACTTATTTTAATTAAAAGTTTTTCAAATGGTGAAAATTTCATTATATACAGAATGATATTCGTGATTTATATATCATATATATCATATATATTTAGTATATACATGAATTTATAATAGTACATAACATTTGTAGGTAAGAACTGAAATGCACTATTCATGGAGATGGTAAGCCGTATATACGCATGAACGCTACTTTCATTTCTATTTAATATTTAATGGAATGAAAACATAATGATACATATGTATATTATAATTCCAGTATAATATAATATATATAATCTTAGTAACTCCATCCTTTATACGTTTCACATATGGCATGAACGATTCATATCACTTTGAGGGGCGGTAGTCCGCACTTCCTCAAATGAAATTATTGTGTTTACCCATAATGGAAACCATAAGGGTATGATATAAATGAAAAATACAGAATAATTAATAAAATATAAATTTAATATATATCATATATAAATACAGTTCCATCATAATGGTCACCATAATAGGTGGTAAAAGATGATTGAACAATCATTGTTTCGTGAGGCGTTAGTTTGTTGTCCACAGAAACCGTTTGTTCTTTACCCATTAGATAGAGGTGTGTGTAAGTGTAGTTAGAATACTTCTCATAAAAACAACCTAGTATATTGAGGATACTGGTGTTACTATAAAAGAAAGGAATAAAAAGAGTTTAGGGGGTTTGAGAAGTAAAATATAACAAAAGAACTTATGAGAAGAGGTTACATTTAAATCGGGTAACTCCCTTTGGTTTGAAACTAATGAGTTTCTTGAAGTGCCTTATGCCTAAGGTAAGGCTTATAGGAGGAATAGAGGTATCTTGAGAGCTTATTTGGGTAGAGTTTGGATGATCCAAGGGGCTTGAGAGGTGTGAGTAATGGGTTATAGGTGAGGTCTTTTTATAAGGGGGAGGAGGGGCTCTTTAGGAAAGTGTGAAAATATTATTTTAATATATAATTATTTTCAGTTTCTAAAGAGAAAAAACATATTAAATACGAAGATAAGAGTAATCATGGTCTAAATAAAACCATATAATAAAAATTGGATGGGTTTTGGATATAATTTTAATCTTTATAATCTAATTTATTTAAATAATTTATTAATGAGGTAAACACTACATCATTATTGTGTCATAAATAATTTAATTTATTTGATGTAAATATATTATAAAAAACACCAAAATGTAGGAAAAAATTTTATATTTCTAATTAATATTTATAGTTAAATATATCAATTATATAACCCCACATTGAAACTGATTTAGAAAAATAATACATGTTTATTATATTTTTATTTTTACTTTAAATAAAACGTTATTAATATCATTACCGTACCCAAGTGGCTTTCAAAGAAAAAAAGTCTCACCCAAGGATTTTCTTGGTCATACATTACTCATCCAATACGTTTAGGACAAGTGTTAAGATAATTTTTTATTATTATAATATTTTTTTACCATAAATTACCCTATTTACCTTTAACCACGGTAAATAAAAGTCAAACGTTACTATTCACCAAAAAATATTTTCATATAATTGAACCACATTATACTTACTAATAACAACCATGTATTTTATATTTTCTAAATTCAGTTCATCGAAGTGGTAAATTTTCATTTAAAATAAAAATTCATCTTTTAAACTACTACTTAGTATTTTCATTATTCATCAAAAAATGATGTTTTTCAGAAAAATACCAAAAATTCAGCCTAAGATATATTTGATATTCAAAATTAAAAAATGACGTGTATTTTACAAAATTAAATACTTAGAAGTTTCATTAATTAATTTAAAATTAATTACCATTGTCAAAACAAAAAATGTGTTTTTATGAAATAATAACTATCAAAAGATTCACACTTGTTTATGTTCAATTTCAAAGTGAAATAACTTACAATGAAAAACATTGTATTAAATGGTAAAAATATAATCTAATTACACATTAAAACCAGTAAAAAATATAATCTAACCAAACAGATAAATAATATTAAAATGCAGTTTTGAATTAAAATACAGTATTTTTCACTATTCATTAATAAATGTATTTTATTAGAAAAATAAAAAAATTACCCAAAGTAATTTTTGGTGTCTTGATTATAAATACGAGTTTTATTTTGTCAAATATAACATATAAAAGTGGCCAAAACTATATTTAAATAGGTTTCTCTATCAAAAGGCGATAAATCAACCTTTTAAAGAATATTAGATTTTTTATGCTTAGAATTAGATTAATTCACATTTTAAGCCTCTAAATTGTATTGGATATATGTAAAAACATTTAACAAACATTTATATTAATATTTTAGTTAGTTCTATTCATTACCTTTAATATAATGGCAAGTTGTTAACTACCATTAAAAATAATAATATTATATTATTATTTTTAGTATGACTCAACCTTGCGTGAAACGTAAGATTTCAAAGAAACCTATTGTTCTGTATCAGGTATTCCATAGAACATAGAAACCTATTTAAAATAAAATTAATATTTAATAAAAATTTATTATTTTTTATTTACTTGGATGTTATATCCTTCCCCCCTTTTGGAGATTGCATCCTCGCTATTTTTATTCACTTATCAAATAAGTGGGGGTATTTATCCTTCATTCATATTCAGATTCCCACTTTTCCTCTTCAATAATATTATTTTTTCACAAAACATTTACCTGTTGAATTACCGTATTCCACAACACATTCTCTTTTCGGTCAAGAATTTTGATTGCTTGTTCCTCATAAGAGAGATTCCCTTCCAACAAAACTATCTCTGGGGTCAAAACATGAGATGGATTTGGATTATACTTTCTCAACATTGAAACATGAAAAACATTGTGTACCTAGGATAAAATTAGAGGTAAAGCCACTCAGTGCGCAACTGATCCAACTATCTCTAGGATTTCATAACGTCCAACAAACCTCAGACTCAACTTTACCTTCTTACCAAAACGCATCACACTCTTCCATGGAGAATCTTTGAGAAAGACATGATCACCTACCTCAAAAGAATGATCCTTCCTCCAATTATCTGCATAACTTTTCTACCTACTCAAAGCTTTTCTCATGTGCTTCTGAATCAACTGAACTTTTTCTACCATCTCTTCTACCAATTCTAGTCCCATCAACTTCTTTTCACCTAATCCATCCCAAAAAGCTAGATTTCGACACCGCTTCTCATATAATCCCTCAAATGGAGCCATCTATATACTAGAATGAAAACTTTTATTATATGAAAATTCAACCAAAGGAAGATGTTGGTCCCAACTTCCCTAGTAATACATTGAACAATCACGTAGCATATCATCCAAGGTCTGAATTATTCGTTATAACTGGCCATCTGATTGTGGATGAAAAAATAGACTAAAATTTAATTCAGCACCCAATGACTTCTGAAGACTGTTCCAAAAGTTAGAAGTAAACATAGGATCGCGATTAGATATAATGTAGAGGGGAACTCCATGAAAATTGACTATATCTTTAACATATAACCAAGAAAGTTGATCTAGAGACAAATTATCTCGAATATGAAGGAAATGAGCAGATTTAGTCAATCGATCAACAATAACCCAGATTGTATTATTACCTCTAGATGTATTCGGTAATCCCACAATGAAGTCTATGGATATATTTTCTCATTACACTCTGGCAGCGGTAAAGACTTAAGTATCCCTTTTGGTATATGTCTCTCTTATATAACCTACAGAAAAGTAAAACACCTCATATTAAAGTCAGCAATATCTCTTTTTATTCCATCCCACAAGTAATACTCATGAAGATTAGTGTACATCTTAGTATTTCTAGGATGAACTAAAAACGGAGAACTATGAGCTATACATAACAACTCATTCTTCAACAGTTAATCCAATTGCATGCATAATCTCTTCCCAAATCTCAAAATACAATCATTATCAATGTCAAAATTAGGAAACTTACCCTTATGAACAAACTCTACCTTTTTCTATAACTCACTGTCTTCTTTCTACGCTTTCTTAATTCTGTCTGATAGAGATGATCTCACTGACACCTGAAACAAAACGGAGTAATTTCCTACACCAACAACTTCTATGCCAAATTTTATCAAATAAAAAAACAAAGTATCTCGATCCAAACATAGCATGGTTAATGAAGCATTACTTTTTCGACTCAAAGAATCAGCCACATTATTTTCTTTTTCCAGATGGTAATGGATTGTATAATCATAATCCTTGATTAATTCCAACCATCTCCTATGTCTCATGTTCAATTATTTCTGAGTGAATATATATTTCAAAATTTTGTGATCAGTATATATCTCACACTTTACTCCATACAAATGATGCCTCCATATTTTTAAAGCCAAAACAATAGCAGCTAATTCCAAATCATGTTTACGTTAATTTAACTCATGAGGTTTCAACTGACGTGAAGCATAAGAAATTACCCGATCATTCTGCATAAAGACACAACTAATTCCTTTCAGTGAAGCATCACTGTAGATAGCCAACTCACATTTTCTAGAAGGTAGTGCCAAAATTGGATCATTCACCAATCTTATATTCAATTCCTAAAAACAATCATCACATTCTTTTGTCATGATGAACTTAACACCTTTTCAAGTTAACTTAGTCATTAGACTAGATAACTGTGTAAAATTTTCAACAAACCTCCGGTAATAACCTTCCAAACCAAGAAAACTACTGATCTCAGTTATATTTGTGGGTCTTGGCCATTATTCAATAAATTTTGTTTTAGAAGGATAAACAATTATTCCATTTCTTAAAACAATGTGACCAAGGAAAGAAATTTCTGGTAACCAAAACTCACAATTGTTGAATTTTCCATAGAGTTTCTTTTCTTTTAATGGTTTCAATACAACCCTTAACTGAATTTCTTGGTCCTCTTTACTTTTAGAATAAACCAAAATATCATCAATCAAGACAAACATAAAATTTTCCAAGAACTCACAGAAAATTATATTCATAAGATTCCTTAACACACTAGGTGAATTGGTTAACCCAAAAGGAATAACAAAAAATTCTGAATGGCCATATCAAGTATGAAATGTAGTCTTCGGAATGTTTTCTTCCTTTACTTTCAACTAATGGTACCCCGAACTCAAATCAATCTTCGAAAAAACACTGAGCTACCTGGAGATGATCAAATAAATCATTGATATGAATAAAATGATACTTTTTCTTAACATTGATGTTATTCAATACTCTATAATCAATGTAAAGTCTCATTGAACAATCTTTCTTTTTACCAAATAAGACAAGAGCACCCCATGGTTATGTTCTAGGTCAAATGAAACATTTATCTAATAAATCATACAAATGATTCTTTGAATCTAAAAGTTCAATTTGAGTCATTTGATAAGGGGGTTTTTGAAATTGTCTTAGCATCAAGAACTATGTAAAAAGTAAATACAACATCCCAATTAGTTATAATACCAGGAAACTCATCAAGAAAAGCATGATGATACTCATTTACCACTAGAACATCATTAATCTAAAAAGTTCCTTTGTTTTCAACAATATGTGTAAGGTAACATTCATTTCCATATTTTACTAGTTTCTCAACTTCTTGATATGTTATAAAAAGTAAGGATTCATTCTTGTACACAAACTGAAAATATTTCTGAAAATAAACTTATTTATCTCTGTATTCAATCATTGCATGATAAACAGAAATCCAATCCATACCCATAATAACATAAAACTCTACTAGAGGAAAAACAATAAGGATTACTTGTAGATTCTTTCTGCACACAAGTATAGGAAGGTTCTTATAATTTATTTTTATCTTAAAATTTTTCCTCGGTGTTTTTATCATAAGTTTATGATTCATATCTTGAGATGAAATTCCCAATTTACTAGAAAACTTCTCATGAATAAATGAATGTGTAGACCCCGAATCAAACACACATTGGCATAATCTGAAAAAACAAACAGTGTACCTGATACTACTTCATTTGATGGCCCAACTTCTACTGAAGTAATTTCAAAGGACATCACCACCCCTTTCTAGTTGTAGGCTAGTTACTTTCCCTCAGTTTTGTTCTTCTTTGGACACTCATTTTCATAATGACTCATTTCATTGCACTTAAAACATTTTACTGATTCTAAATTAGATTGTGTCTTTCCATTGCCCAAATCTTTTTCAGAGCAATTACGAGCTTCATGTCCCATTTTACCATATTGGTAGCACTTACCAGAATTCAAAATACATTCCCCAACATTATTTTTACCACAATTTTAAAAAATGGTAAACTTATGTTTCTTTCCATTATAATTTTTTGAATAGTTCTTCTCTTTCATCTTCCACCTCGACCTCTTATTCTGTTGTTTTTCAAAGAAGACCTTATCATCAGAAAACTATGTTTCCACCTTCTCCACACATCGAATAAGTTTTTTATAACTTTTGAACTCATTAGAAGCTAAATCATTGTGATAATTTTGATTTAATCCAGAGTAAAAATTGTTGATTTTACTATTAAGATCTCATATGAAATTTAGACTATACCTTTCTAGTCAAGTGAATTTCTCTTCATAAGCAGTAACTGATTCATCCTCCTACCGCAATTCCAAGAATTGTTTTTTCATCCTCAGACGAACCACCTTAGGAAAATATTTCTCAAGAAACATACCTTTGAATTCATCCCAATCAAGAGAATCAATCTTCTCACTATCCCTGATATTTTTCACCATCGACCACTGTTGATCAGCTTCACCTTCAAAATGGTAAACAACGATACTAACCTTTTGATGTTCTGAACACCCGATGACATAAAAAATTATCTATAGTTCATTAATCCACCCTTCAGCTAGCACAGGGTTAGATGATCCTTTGACAGATGGGGGATGTTGCCTCATGAAATGTCTCACTACTGACTTGTTCCTCTACAGTTGATCTGGCTGATCTTGTGCAAGGATACTACCACCATTTATTGCTTGAGTCAACTATGTCATCACTAAAACAAACTGTTTAGTTCCGATTCTGACCATCTCAGGATATTGATTTGGAAGGTTTTCTTCCTCCTGATGTCGTCCCATCATAGATTCCTTGTTTCCTCTATAGAAAACCATTCTAAACACAAAAATATCTTAAGCGAAGCAACATGGTAATTTGTAAATCCTATATCACTTAAATCTTACCATAAATGAATTTATGGACATTAATTTAACAATATCCAAACTTCTAAAGTTATCTAAACCTCACATTGATACCAACAATAAGGACCCAACATTAAACAATACATAATCTTAAATTAAATGAATAATTCACATTGAGGATCTTTTTAGGTTTAGATTTTTAGAGAATTAGGCCATAACTATTACATTACATCTGAAAAATTACAAGGTAGAAACTTCTACTCTGTTTTCATTTTTTTATAAAATAGAAACTCTTAAAAAATATTCATGTCTAGTCCCATGTTTTAGACAGCATGACTTTTCCTTGATCTCATTCTTGACCCTATTCATCATTAAGTCCTATGAAAAACATTTCAAAACATGGGATGAGTATAAAAATCATAGTAAGGGTTATAAAACAAAGAAAGATAACATTAGTTCATCAATGTATACATAACATAAACTCTTTAACATACCTCAAGAAATCATAATATTTACATAGTAAACACAAATCATAAAGGTAACATGTGGCATCTATAACATACATATGTTTTATCTTTCACAGCTATATAGTGAGTAACATTTGGAATACCCATCACAGTATATTCCCACAATCTCATAGGACAAACATTCATGTTTACCTCCATCACATTACCCAAGGTATTGTAGAGCAATCACGTGCTCACATTCCCTAGGATTATCATGGAATCCTCCCTATACGTAATAATTCCCATTAACCATAACAGATTCATAACATATAAAACAAATATATAGGAGAGATAACATTTCCACATTTCAATCACAATATATCATTTAAATATATTTAAATAAAAAATCAATATTCAAAACCATTTTCAATACCGAAATACATACCGGATTATATGGTATTTATTTACCTTTTAAAAACATTACAACTTATTAAGGTAGCCAAAACATCAAATAATACTCATGGCATTGGAAAAGATCATTGTCACTACTTACGTTAAAAGAAACATTCTTTTTTGTCATTTAGTAAAACTCATCTTAGGAAAAGATTCCCTTTGAATAAAATGAAATTTTAAAGGTGTTTATACAGCGTATAAATGAAAGTTTTGTATAAAACAAAATATGCCTCAATGAACGGAGATTGAGACGAAGTCCCTTACCTCCTGTCTGACTTGACCCATTCATTCTTTAATCTCCTGAATAATAAACTAATGTTTATTTCTACTTTCATAAGAATCTTTTTCTAGTTTATGATTCCTTTTAAATCACTTATTACCATGTTATAAACATTATGTAATCATTTAAGTTAATAATGGTCGTTTTGTTGATATTTGTTAATCGAGTCAAAAATAAACTTCTTATAATTACAATTTGTTCATGTGGTCAAAATTTTATTATATATAGAATTATATTCATGATTTATATATCATATATATCATATATATCCAGTATATACAAGTATTTATAATAGTACATAACATTTGGAGGTAAGAAATGAAATTCACTGTTCATGGAGACGGTAAGTCGTACGTACGCATTAACGCTACTTTCATTTCTATTTCATATTTAATGTAATGAAAGCATAATGATACATAGGTATATTATATTTCTAGTATAATATCATATATATAATATCAGTAACTCCATACTTTATACGTTCCACATATGGCATAAACGAGTCATATCACTTTGAGGGGGAAGTAGTCTGCACATCCTCAAATGAAATTATCGCATTTACCCATAATGGAAACCATAAAGGTATGATATAAATGAAAAATAAAATGGAATATAAACAATATAAATATAATATATATCATTAATAAATACACTTTAATCATAATGGACACTATAAGAGGTGGTAGGAGAAGATTGAAAAATCATCATTTTGTGAGGCGTTAGTTTGTCATCCACATAAACATTATGTTCTTTACCCATTATATAGAGGTGTGTGTAAGTGTTGTTTTAATAATTATCATAAAATCAACCTAGTATATTGGGGATACTAGTTTTGTTATAAAATAATTGAATAAAAAGTTTTTAGTGGGTTGGAGAAGTAAAATAAAACAAAATAACTTAAGAGAAGACATTACCTTTAAATCGGGTAACTCCCTTTGGTTTGAACCAAAAGTGCTTCTTGAAGTTCCTTATGAATAAGGTAAGGCTTCTAGGAGGAATAGATAGATATTGAGAGATTATTTGGGAGAGTTTGGACAATATAAGGGGCTTGAGAGGTGTGATTAATGGGTTAGAGGTGAAGGCATTTTATAAGGGGGAGGAAGGGCTCTTTAGGAATGTGTGAAAATATTATTTTATTATATAATTATTTTCGGTTTATAAAGGTCAAAAACATATTAAATATGAATATAAGATGTCTCATGGTCAAAATAAAATCATCCAATAATAATTAGATAGGTTATGAATATTATTTTAATATTTATAATCTTATTTATTTAAATCATTTATTAATGAGGTAAACACTACATCATTATTGTGTCATAAATAATTTAATTTATTTGATGTCTAAAAATTATAAAAAAACACTAAAATGTGGGAAAGTTTTTTAATTTTATAATGAATATTTATAGTTAAATATATCAATTATATAACCCCACATTAAAATTTTTTTAGCAAAACAATATGTGTTTATGATATTTTTATTTTTACTTTAAATAAAAAGTTATTAACATCATTATCTTACCCAAGTGGATTTGAAAGGCCAAACATCTCACCCATATATTTTCATAGTTTTTCATTACTCATAAAATAAGTTTAGGAAAAGTGTTAAGGTAATTTTTGTTATTATAATACTGTTTTTACCTTGAATTACCCTATTTACCATTAACTGTGATAAATAAAAGTAAAAAGTTACTATTCACCAAAAATATATTTTCATCTTATTGAACCAAATATTACTTACTAATAATAACCATGTATTCCATATTTTTTAAATTCAATAGACAAAAGTGGTAAAATTTCATTTAAAAGGAAAAGTCGTTTTTTAACTACTACTTAGTGTTTTCACTATTCATCAAAAATTAAAGTTTTTCAGAAAAATACCAAAATTTCAGTTGAAGTTATATGTGATATTCCAAATTCAAAAATTATTTATATTTTACCAAATTCAATATATAGAAGTTTCATTAATTAATTTGAAATTAATTCCCTTTGTTAAAACAAAAATCATTTTTTAAGAAATAATAACTATCAAAAGATTAACACTTGATTACGTCCAATTTCAAATTGAAATTACTTACAATGACCAACATTCGATTAAATGGTAAAAACAAAATTTAATTACTCTTTAAAACCAATTAAAAAGATAATTTTACAATATAAATAAATATTATTGAAAGGCAGTTTTGAATTAAAATACAGTATTTTTTACTATTCATTAAAAACTGAATTTTTTCAGAAAAATACCAAAAAATTACCCAAAGTAAATTTTGATGTCCCAATTCTAATAGACGAATTTTATTTTGTAAAATAAAACATATAAAAGTGACTAAACTATATTTAAAGAGGGTTCGCCATCAAAATTTATTAAATAAATTTTTTAAAGAATATTACAGTATTTATGCTTAAAATTCGATTAATTCACATTTTAAGCCTCTAACTTTTATTAGATAAATTTTAAAACATTTAACAAAAATATATATTAAAATTGCAGTTAGTTATATTCATTCCTGCCAATAAAATGGATAGGTGTTAACTACCATTTAAAATAATAATATTATATTATTTTTTAGAATGACTCATCCTTGTGTGCAACATAAGATTTCAAAGAAACCCGTTTATGTATATCGGGTACACCATCAAACATAGAAACCCCTTCAAAGTAATATAAATATTTAATTAAAATGTATTATTCTTTATATATATGGGATGTTACACTTTATCTACAATGTTATGATTTCGTGATATTGAACCTTAACTTATGTTTATTTTCTCATGTATTATAATGTTACCACATTCCTTTGATTTTATGATTTTATGATTTTCAATTCTTTATTTAATGATCACATGTGATTATTTGTGATCCTTTTCCTTTATGGTATAATGTTATGATATTCGAATCATATATTATGCTTTGTTATTATTCTTATTCATTTACTGGGGTTTATAGATCAACCCTTTTTTGTATTCCCTAGTTTATCATTTCCTATTTTTGAAGCAAAAATGGATCTAGGGTAAAATAATGGAGTTTAAAATAAATATGTTTTATTTTATATTCATATTGGTCTTTAATTAACATAGTCCCCCAAAGAAACCAGACCTCTAGATCTATTGGTTGTTTTTAGAGGATATTTATGTTAAATATAATGTAATAACATGTGTATTGTGCTTGGTTAATTATGGTTAGTATCAAAGTAATTTCTGGTTATTTTTTGGGATTATAATATGAGTACATTAGTAAACTCCCTAGGGATAAACCTAAGTGTAGGAAAATATCTTTCGGTTTTGGTAATGTATAAAGATCGTGGTTTCCAAAAATGGAATTCCTCTCTAGGTTATATTAGTGAGTTTAGATCTATCATTGATTTATATGGGTTAAAAACCCATAAATGGTCATATTGGGTATTAACATAACCTTTACCTAGTGAACGATAAATATGTTTACCTGGTTTGACACTCCTAGAGGGTATACACTGGCATATTCACAAACCCTATAAAAACTAGTATGAATGACTTGAATGGATAGTTATGTTATAAAACCTAATTAAAAATTTACCATAGATAACCATGATTGAAACATATAGACTCATAAGTTGGGATATACATGTCATTTATTAGTTATTACACTAAGTTCATTGTTCCCCTTTTATATGTTTATTATATTAAGTATCTACAAATATATTTTTCCTTGTTTTTATAATGGTGGGAAATAAGATTAATAAATCCAACAACCAATTTGATAATAAATTTAATGAATTCCCAAGTATGATGCCTAACATGATGGGAGTAAGAGATTAGAACTCTATGGAAGTACTGGCTCAACAGACTCATGTTATGAATATTAACAGGAATCATGTGTAATTCCCTCACTATCCTAATAAAGATTAACTTACTGTTAAGCCTTTTATGAGACAAAGGTGTATCAATGTGAGAATTCGGAGTACATTTTCCTTAAATAAAAAATGTGTTTGATAGATTTCAAAAAACATAACATCAAAATAAAATGAAATATCAGTATAAATATATAGATATAAATATTATAAAAATTAAATATATCCACTAAAACAAGTTTTTGAATTATTAGGTATAAATAGGAGAAACGTGATTATGAAATATATTTATATATATTTCTAAATAATGGTTATTGTTTTCAAATTTAATTAATTAATTAATGTGTTTATGAATATATATCAATATATGTTGTAAATTTTATTAATAAAAACTAACTATTTAATTTTCAGATAATTATCTTTATAATATATAAAATTGATTAATTCATTTTATTTTTATTAGTGTTTAATATAAATTTAGAGTAATAACAAATAGTATTTAAAAATTTTATTTTCATGTAAAAATAGTTTCTCATTGTATTTTATGATATTATTTGAATACTAAGATAAAAAATTCATGAAATAAATTTTTGAAAAAAAAATATTCATTTTTTAATTTATATGGTAATATTACTTTTACATGAATTGTTTTTATTTTTATAAAAAGATTGATTTTTAGATGACTAGAGAAAAAATACTGTTTTTAAAAATAATATAAAATTTGTGAAATTACTCATATATGAGTATGAACTATAAATTCAATAAATAATTTTCTAAGTTCAAAGGTTCATTAAATAAGTGAATTTATAATTTTTTTATAAAAATTAATTTAAAAACCTGTATTTCACATTTTATATCTTAAATAATATTTTTCAAAAAAATTAATATATGATATATTTATTATTTTAAAAAAAATTATCACGCATAAAAATTTAATAAAATTGGATTTAAAGGATGGAATCATTAGGTACAAATAAAATAATAAGGAAACTTTTTTTCATGAGAGATAAGTTACCTCATGTAAAAAACATGTGACCATGGTAAAAGATCAAATGGTAAAAGATAAAAATCTGAAGGTAAGGAGATGAAAATATGTTAAAATAATTTGTGGGAATGGGGGGTTGAGGCCAAGATAAGAAATAAATATTACCATATATATTATTTCTCAACTTATTATCAAATTTAATTGTGATTAACTTCCTGTTACGGAGAAGTTTTTGGCATGTTCAAAAATTCTATCTCTTTTCACTTATAAATGGGGAACTCCACTCCCCACTTCCCCTCACACCACAAAAAAAATAGTTCAAACAAAAATATACCCAATAATATCAAAAAAAATCCCAAAAAACATCAATATTTTAAGGCCTTGTCAAAAGAAAATCCATTAAATGGCTTAACCCCCTTCACAAAGGAGATAATTCAAGTAATGGGTTATAAATTTCTAACTACTTCTTTCTCATTTAAATTTATTTATGTGAAATCATTCTTTAGAAAATTAAATCACACCATAATAAAATGAATAGATAAATATAATTATTATAGTGATATGGTATTATAATTATAGTAAAATTATTAACCACTTTTCTACCTTTTCTATTAAGAAAAACGTAACTATTAATATTGCATTGTAATGACTACCACCTCCAAGAAGTAACATGTATCGTTTTACTTTACTACCTTCAAAGGTTAGTAGTAATAAAGAATTTTATATATATATATATATATAATATATATATATATATATAATTTTTATGGTTATCATATGTTTTATACTATGAAATGATAAACCATATTATTCTTTTTCCCCATTCTATGGAAAATAAAATCATCTCTCATGTGTATGTGTAGGCTAACACCTCCATGGATCTATGTATTCTATTTATCAATTCCACCTTTCATGTATTGTCCTAAGAATGGTTTGGAAGGATAAATATTATTTTTATGAAATTATTAAGGAACTTTAAATAAAAATTATACAACATATTATCAATATGAGAAATCAACAACCATTGTAAATTCCATTGTCTAAAAGATCACCCTAAGACAAAAAAATTTCTTCATACTATAAAATAAATACATAATTTACATTCTTCGTATAATTAATTCCATTTTTAATATAATAAAATAAAAAAACTCTATATGATCATTATGATTCTATTAAGAGGATATTACATTTATTCGATATTATAATCACATATTAGTCCTAGCATATTCATGTTTAGGTTGGTATGACCACCTACTTGGAGAATTCTATAAACTTATATCATGGATGGGTATAGGAATTTAATTTATTATAATATATTATAAAAATAAATAAGTAAATAGTTTTTTACTAGTAATATAAAAATTTCACAAATTAAATAAGAATCCACCCTTCGTTCAATCAGAATCATTGGAAAATTCTCATCACAAAATTCATCTTCAAATAAAATTATCGAAACACTAATAAAATTAAAAAACACCCATTTGATTAATTATAAAACATCAACTCTAGTGCATTTTTTTAATCAAGAAATAATTAAATTTTAGAAAAGAATGAATAAATACCCCATTATTATAAAGCTAATTAAAAAATACTTAGGTTACTCACATCTGATAATAAAAGTAGATAATAAAATAACTAATATAAAGGAAGAAAATAATTATAAATGAATTTTATAAATGGATATATATATATATGTGTGTGTGTGTGTGTGTGATAAATATTTTTTATTAGTTGATTAATATATTTATGTTTTTTATATAGGATCTTATACTATATTCGACAAAGAGGGAAAATAAGGAAAGGGTTTCACTATCTCATTTTCATCTCCATGTCACATGTTTTATATTGTACACTGTAATTTATTTTATATGGTATATTAACTACCCAATTTCGTTAAAATATTAAAGCACCTTCCATTTAATTATATTTTAATTTACATTTCATGATTTTCCTCTCAATATCATTTGATATTTTCAATACTAATTGCATAAGGATTTAAACTACTCAATCATTGATTCATTGTGTCATACCCTTTACAACATGAATATACTATTACAATATTTATTCAAGCCCAAAATTTAATATATTTTATATGGTATTTACTATTTTTCTCTAGGTTAATTATTTATCACCACAAATATATAAATTTTTTAAAAAACAGTTATAGAAAAAAGAATAAGGTTTGTTAGAATTACTCTCATTTTTACCAATGAATATTATTTTCCTTTTTAATAACTTCCTTCCCACCAATTTTCTCATCTATTATTGTTAAATATACTTTTTATTATTCTCTATGATTATTATAATTATATTTACCACATTTAAAATGGAGAAATTAATAACTTTTTAGGATTTGTTTTTTCATAAAAAAGTACTATAAAATATTTAAAATGGTTTTACATCCTTACAAAATTAAATGTTTATAATCCATCCCAAATATATTTTTCTAAAATTTAAGTATTTTCATAGATAAATTATATATGTTTATTTTAAAATTTAATTTTCTAAATGTTTTCAATTCATATATTCTTAAAACTAACTTCTGAAAGTAACCTTTAACTTCATATTTTTATGATAATCTTAAAAATGTTTTCTGAAAACTTTTTAAATTTTTTATTCCATGTGAAAACATATCTTCCATGACTATATAATATTATATGAATCATTCCATATAATTTTTCATGGTTTCTATAATAAATTATTTTTTGTTCTATTTTTGGTAAAATATTTTATTTAAAATACTTTTAAAAGATTAAGATATTCTCAAAATTCCATCAAGGTTTTTTTTAAAACACATAAATATATTTTCCATCTATTTCACTATCCTTTGATACATGTCATTCTTGATTTTAGGATATTATTAAAATAATAATCTCCACCTTCTTTCTAGGGATCTATTAGAAACATTCTTTATTATCAACTAAATGATTCATCATTTCCATGGTCTTACATAGTCTTTGAATGTTAATAAACAAAATATTTCTTCTAATAACATCCATTTTTGAATACCCAATTTTTTATTACTTTGATTAAAGGGTGTTCTCTTATATTCCATACATTGATCGATTGGGTAAATTATTATTTAAACTATATAAAATTTCTCTATAATGTGTAAATACCAAATGATTTATTATCATAGATGAAAATTATATACCTAAAATTTTCTTAAGGTTATTGAATACCCATTTATTATCCATGGGTTTCCATGTTATAATTATTTGTGGAACTATGAATGTTTTCCTCATTTGGTTCTATGAGTAAAATATGTGTATCGAATTTTCTTTCTAATAATGTTTTATGATATGATATATTTTATGCGGAACAAAAATGTGTGGATGATAATGGGTGGAGCCCTATATAGACCCCATATTTATTTGTTTATGTTTATATCTAATGATAAAATCAATGGTGGAAATAATTATTTTTTTAACACAAGCATGGGAATAATGGGTTTGCCCACATTGTCAATAATTGATATGATGAGTTTTTTTCATTATAATTTATTTAATATTCATCTAAAAGAGTGTATTATCTTTGTATGTAAGGCTAGGGTATTTATTGTTGATATTATAGGATTTGTTTAGTTATCCTTTACTAACTATGATAATAAAACATTTGAAATGTCATTAGAGATATTTATAAGGATATTTTTAGGGATACATATAAGGATAACTCTAAGAATGAGTAAATGTATAGGAAAATATCTTGGAATTTTGGTTAAGGATAATGAATGTTGTTTTCAAGAAATTACATCCATTTTTGGATACTACAAGTGGATTTGACTCTGGCATAGAGGTACCTAAAGGTAATAACTTCAAAAGGGGAGCATTGATATAGACTCAATTTTCACAAGGTGCATGATAACGAGCCTTGATAAACACTGGATTTGACACTCTTAGAGTATATGATTTAGAAATTTACAAACTCTTTAAGAATTAAAATTAATGATTATAATATATGATGACTATGATTGAACTAGGGTAAACCTAAGGTGTCCTAGATTAAAAATAAGGTGTCATGATTTTTACATCCTATAAGAGATTTTATCATGATTTTGTAGTTTCCCACTATGATAAGTGTTTCTCAAACTATGAATTTTGGTTTTATTCAATGGCAGTAAACATAATTAACTTGCTTTACATTGAATGTGATGGAAAATTTATTGATGTGAATCTTAATGGGTTGATGACTTGAGTAAAAGACTTTATGATTATTATTAATATTTTATCATGGAACATGATTAACAATGTGAACCTTAACCAACTCTAATAATCACCAAAGAATATAAGCATTTAGTTTGAAGAGATTTCATGTATCTGAGACCATGGAGGAAAGAGGATTCAGTTTCATATGTGTTCAGATTATAGAAACAAGCACTCAAGTTAATTTCTCAATGGGATGAGAATATTTTTTTGGTGGGGAAAATAATAAAACAAAACAAGTAACTTTAAAATAAATAAGAAATGTTTGTTTGAGGAAATGGATGGTAATATTATAATCCCTAAAGTATTATTGATGTAAAAATGTTTCAAATGTCAAAAATAATGGGATTATGAACATCGATGTCCTAGGGCGAAAGCAGGTGAAGAGAATCGGAAAAGTGGTATGAGTAATTGGTATATTGCTGATAATAAAGAGACTGGAAATGACATATGAAAGAAAAGAGGTATTAAAGAATAACATGATGAATCCTAGTTAATGGCTTAAGGATGAGGTGTAATAATTTATGTTTTAGGTGTTGGAATTCCCAAATTCTATTGTATCAATCATAATATATATAAGGATCTTTTTTAGAAGTTTTTCATTAATGAAATTCAATCATATGTGGAATGGTAATAATAACCTTGAAAATAGATTAAAAACATGGTGATACTTTGTGAAAAACACTTGACTAAGGTAACATAGCCCTTAATATGTTCCAGATGTTGAGATAATGAAGTTAGTACACAGAGATGTTGGACATAAATAAGTAAATTGGATAGTATTGATGACCTCTGAACTGATTAATTAGTTTTTTATATATAGTTTTATTTTATCATTAATAGAGTTTAAATCGTTTTTTTATTTAAGAAATATATCCCATAATATATTTTTATATAGTTAATGAGGAAGCATTTATTTTTTCAGTAAGGTTCAAGGGTAATTTGGTTTATTACTATGTTTTAAGAGAATGCATGATAAAGGTATTAACAAATTTATTATGAGATAATAAATATCCAATTTATGATATATGGGGGATTAATGTTATGTTTATTTTGAGAATTTTAGTGACCTTATTTAAATATATGAATTTTGGAAGGGTAATAAGGTTAAACATTTATGGATTGTTTTAAGTTAAATTTTGGATTACGTTTTAGAGATTGACATATTACTTCATCATATGATGATTTATCTATATTGGATAACTAGTGTTATAATTTTTTAAATATAGATAGAAAGAATGACTTATAATTATATTATGAAGCTTCTTTAGTTCTTGAGACATGAAAACATTCATCTCTTAGAGTAAGAGAATATTTTAAAATTTATCAAATTATAACCAAATGATGATAATTTTCTTATAAATTGGAATAAAATTAAGAGAGTGTTTAATCATAATAGTTTTCAATGGATCCAAGAAGGGAGTGTATTTTAGATTAAATTTTTAAACTAAAGAAAAAAAAATATATTAACTAAAAATGATCGGGAATAGACTTTTTTTTATCAGAGTATTAAAATCAGATACATATGTTTTCTGATTATAATGTTATGATCGGTATCATAGAAACATTGAGAAAAATTTCATTAGAAAGATAAGAATATAACAAACTTTATATTTTAATTGTATAATAGAAAGTAAAACATGGATCAATAAGAAATATGAAAGATTATAATAGTGAGAATGGCTTATAATCCTAACAAAATAATTTTAACATTAACCTTAAGAGTAAGGTATTCAAAAAACATGACAAAAGATATCTATAGTTTCAAAACCTACAATAATGGTCAATATTTCTTTACTAGTAAATCCCTCAATATAAAGATCGATAGGTCTCTATATTCCAATCCTCTATAATCCCTCAATATGATCTATTAGTATCAGATCATCAATTTTGGAACAAGAATGACCTTAATACAGTTATTAGTGTTGGATATATCTTCATAACGATGGAATCCCCTTATCCAATGGATCAGATTCACCATAATACTATCCCTAAAATCCCTCAATCAAAACCACCATTGGAATTAGTGAATACAATATAATATTTTTATAATGAATTAAAAACCCTCATATATATTCCATATAACTTAAACTATATAAAATATTATAAATGTTGAGAATGATATGTTCATGCAAAGTGATCTTTAGATGTGTTGAGTTGTGAACTAAATCAGATCCCATCACTTCAAATAAACTTTTATTTATAGGAAATCCTTAAATTCTCATATTTATGAGTTGGTTGAAATGGTCTTAGACAAATTTCACTTTGACTGCCCATAATGATCTGGATTGTGATCATAACATCTATGAATGAGTTGTACTTCATTTTTATAATTTTGTATTATTTAGAACCATTAAAATTTTATTTTATATTTTATCCAATATATATAATTATAATCAATCCTATTATAAACATTAGATAGTATGATGGAATTAACTATTATGTTTCATTCTGATAAATTAGAAAAGGGTTAATCTGATGTGTTGATACCAATTTCTATCTAATGGATATTACATTTTTTAGTCATTTCCAGTTAATTTTTTGGTCTGATTTATCAGATGAAAAATCATTATGATGGATCATATTGAATAATAAAACTTTATATTTATTTTAAATTATATTTATTTCAATTTTTTCTATAATATAATTTGTAATACCCCGACCCCAGTTACCTAGAGTTGGTGCATTATTACATAACATTAGAATGATACAAGGAAATATTGTCCTAAAAGTCCAATTAGTTTAGTAGCCTTGGAAATACTAGATACATTCATAAGGTCAACATTACAACTTGAAAAGAAAAACAACACTAAATTATTCCATTAGAAACATCCAAGCTTCCTAGATTATATCTGCATGTCACTCATAACTAACTTCTTCACATCCTGGGAAAAATAAAACATAGGAAGGGGTGAGCTCAGATTCTCAGTAAGGATAACAATATAGAACAAACTTTCATAAATAATCATAAACATTCAAGTCAATGAATAACTAAAACAAAAGCCTTTTAAACTTGAACATGAGAAAAATTTGGAAAAAAAATTAAATAATTCCATTTACTTATTCATATGGATATTATATTAATCGAATAATCACATGGAATATCAATAACCACTTTCATAACGATGGAATGCATAATGTCAGACTATCATAACCATATAGTCAAGGCCTTGTGCCAAGACTACAAATAAGATTTTTTCAAGGCCTTGCGCCAATACACTAGTTTTTCTTATGAGACCTACTAATGCATCAAGGAGCTATAGCAGGCTCCACCCGTCACTTACGATGTCCAATGTATTCCTCATATGAAAATTTTGAAACATAACATAAACATTCTTATAAAAACTAGCATATGAAATGTCAATACTTTATTACAAACCATTAATAGTATAAAAAAGAACATCCACAGTAAAACATAACTCATTTAATACAATATGGAATATTTTATTGTAACATATTAACCTAAATCCAGAATAATGAAGGATATTTACAGATATAAAAATAATTTTCAAAACTATTTGAGAGAAGTATCCCACTTTTTCTTGAAAACATTCAAAAGTATCACTATTTATCATGAAGCTGTTTAAAATAGATTTTTATTCAAAGTGTCCCATAACACTTTGAAATTTTTAAAAGGAATTTTAATTTTGAGAAATTAATTTTCATATAAATAAATCCTTAAAACCATTTTTAAAACATGGACATTAACAAGAAAGATTTAGAAAAATAAATCATTAAAACATTTAAAGATGATATTTTAGTAAGAGTTTTTATAAAAAAGAGAGACACTTGAATAAAGATAATTGGGGTAATAAAAACTTTTTAATACAATGATAATAAAGGGATTCATGATATAATATGTCAAAGTACATTATATACACCATATAAAAGTGATTTGGTGTATAACAACAAATAAGTCTCAATGGAATGTAATTTGAGATGAAACTTCTTATAAAGATCGTATCCTTAGGTTAAGGATAAATCAATGACATAATTATTAGTGAAAAATATAAATACACTCAATATTATGGTATATTCAGTATAAATAAATCATAGGATATGCACACATATTCATATAAAAACAACACCAATGAATTTGATATTTAACTCAACAAATGGAGATTGAGTTAAAATTACTCTTATCGAGTTCATATCGATGACTTGAGAATTTATCAATGGAGTGATTATGTGTATCAAAATTATATCTACATAACGGGGAGTGGAAATTATGACATAAGTAAATGAATAGTGATTCCACACATAATCTTGGAGTAAAATAATCAATGAAGTATGCGTAAAGCCAAATTAGTAGAAATTGAAATTTCAAATTACCTTATCGATTTGGTAACATATGAAACATGCAACCACGAAAGGACGATCATACAATTATGATGTAAATATACATAAATTAATGTATATTTCATAATGAATACCATCATGGGTAGTACACACACCACATGCAATAAATAAGTGGTGAACAATGAAAAACTCACGGAATTAAAAGTGAGATAAGAAACCCATTACTTTGTACTTTTTCCTTGGTCTAGGGTAGTTTAACCTCATGTATAATGGTGAAATATTTTTTATTGAACTATACAAGAATAATATACATTAATATGATATCATATATGATCTTTTAACATTGATTTATTAATAATATCTTAGTATTATCATCGTTTTGGGTGTTAACGGATTCATTTTCCTTTATATTCTTTGTTATGTGAGACATATTTTTTATGGATGGGATGTATATTATTCATATACAGAATGATATAATATCTCTAAATATTATTTTTAATCATATAATGAAATTTATTCTTGAATGGATACGATGGGGAATGAATCTCATCGCGTTCGTGGAGACTGTAATCTGTATGTACGCACGAGTGAAAATATCATTTTTTTATATTAAAATAATATATAATTGGATGGTATATCATATATAAAGAATAATTATAATGTTATATTTTATTATTTACATGAATTACACATCATTATTATACCCATCCAAATATTAATGTATTGAATAAAAATTACACCACGACGTGGAGACGGTAATCCGTACGTATGCACGTCTGGTGACATGGCATTCAAAGGATGGATAGAATAATTAATATGGTTGTACCATATTTATAATAACATCAAAGTATATAAAAGATACTACAGTTATAAATTTAGAAAGGAAATAACCAAGAATGAAGAACTGGAAGAAGAAAAGAACTTGAAAGAGGGTGGTGAAATTATTACCTCTTCTTCAGGTTCTTCCTTTTGATTTGATCAAAAGGGCTCCTTAAGTTGTCTTTCTGACCAAAGGAGGGCTTCTAGGATGAAGTGATGGAAGTTGAGAGGATATGCGGGCAGGGTTTGGCCGAGCCAGAAAGCCTTGAGGGTGTGAATTTGAGAGAAGGGGAAGTGCCCTTTTATAAGAGGGGTGATGGGAACCTTAGAAAAAACTAAATATATTATTTTATAATAAAATCATTTTCAGTTTCTAATGGCTCCAAAATGAATTATTTAGAGGATAAGGTGGGATGGGTCGAAAACCACTCAACAAATATGTTTTATATGTGTTTGGTTCACTATATTAACCATAACGTTTAGATTTAACTCTTAGTTAAATAGTTTGACATTTACCATGTCTCTTTGTATTTTTATATTATATGGTTAATAAACATACTATATACTTCCAATAGAACCACAAGTGGTTCATTAATGACACACCAATCATTATATAATTCCTTTTCTTGAACCTTATATTTTTAGGAATATAATATAAATTAATAATATTTTATTTTTTTAAAAAACACTTTTATGTCAATTTTGACACTATTTGGTATTTTGCTTTTGCTAAATTCATAACAGCATTATTACTTCGAAACAAAATTCATCTAACCAACCCTAAGATGTTATAGTAAGCTATTAAATTTTTTGAATTCATAAAAAGTGTCAAATTACATTTATTTGTATATTTATACTATCATTTATTTTAATATTTCGTTAATTAGATAATTACTGCATCATCATTGTGTCATTAATAAATTAAATTATTTAATGTCTAAAAACTATAAATAAAATACCATTATGTATGAAATCTTTTTATCTTTGTAATAAATATTTATAGTCAAATTTATCTTATGTGTCAACCTATATTAAAAATGTTTTAGTTATTAAACTGTGATTTTAACTCTTTTAACTCTTCTTTGAATTAAATAACAATAAATGACATAATCTAATCCCAATTGACCAAATATTTTCATATTTTATTCCTAAGGTTGTTTTTGGTCGAATTATACTTATCCAATGAAATTAGTACATGTTTTAGAGTAATAATAATATCATATTTACCCTTAATTACCCTATTTATTTTTACCGTGGTAAATAAAAGTAAAAAAGTTACTATTCACCAAAAAGTATTTTTATCTTATTGAACCACATTTTATTCCTTTATATTAATTTTGTCCCTCGGATTTTCAAAATTCAACTCACAGAAGCAGTGAAATTATGTTTTATGGGAATTTACAAATTCTCCTAGAAGGTGGGTAAAAGACGGTGAAAAGTTCAATAAAATTATATATATCTAATATTATTACAAAATGACTCCAATGAATTACATTGTACTTATATAGGTATTATGTATCTCTTTTGACCAAAAATAAATTTTAATAAAAATAAATATTTATTTAAATAAAAATTCGGTTTTAAACTATAACCCAGTGTTTTTCACTATTCATCAAAAATTAAAAGTTTTCATAAACATACCAAAAATTTACCCTAGGATAATTTTGATATAATAAATTCAAAAATGAAGTCTATTTTACCAAATTCAAAACATATAAATTGGATTTATTAGTTTAAAATTAATTCTCGTTGTCAAAACCAAAAAAGCGTATTTTTATGAAATAATAACTACCAAAAGATTGACATTTGTTTATGTCAAATTTCAATTTGAAATTACATCCAATGACCAAAATTAAATTAAATGGTAAAAATATAATCTAATTATACATCCCAACCATTCATATGCATAATTGAACACTATAAATTATTTTGATTAAAAAAGTTGTTTTCAGTTAAAATATATTATTTTTCACTATTCACCAAAATTTAAAAGTTATCAGAAAAACACCAAATATTAAATGAAAGTAAATTGATATCTCTTGATCCCAAATAAAAAGTTTATTTTTTCAAATTGAATTTATAAAAGTTTCAAATATTGGATTTAAAAAAAGGATTCGCCATTAAAAGGCCGTAAAATTGCATTTTTTTGAAAAATACTTCTTTTATCTGAAAAAAATTAATTTGTGCTTACATTATGTATAACAAATGCATAATATAAATTCTAAAATTATAAGGGTTATATAAAGTTTAAAATTATGTTAATACTATTCATAACCTCTTTTGAATGGCTAGTTTGGTAAGTCGTGGTGCACTTGAACTCGATGTTGTGTGTACTGTAAGTTATTGAATTACTTTGAAGAACTAACGTACTATGAAATCTTGGGGTGTTACATTCTTCCCTTATTCAATAAATTGCATCCTTTCAATTATTAAAATTGGGCTTGGGAATATAATGGAAAGTCCTACATCAGAAAAATAGTCAATAAAACTATCACATTAAAATAAAGAAAGAGGAGTACAAAGGTAACCCAAGATAACTGTAATGACCCGAAATTTTGAATAAATATTGTTTCCTAATTTTATGTGTTATTTTATTTTATTTTTATACTCAACAAAAATGTTTCATTTGATAACATGATTATAATTAAAATGAGACCGTTGGGTTTTGACTATTATATGACCATTGGTCAATATGACCGTCGGAAACTAAATGTTTTGATTATTGTCTCTAAATACAAGTAATCTTTGTTAATTTATAGTAAGAAGATTCAATGGCCTCGCCCAGTATTCTTGGACCGATCGAAGCCCATCTAACAGAACATGGGAAGGAGGTAGCACCACTGGGCTTTGCTCTGGACCAAACCCAAGACGAACTTCATCTTGTGAAGCTAGAACGGAATCGCCTTCGCGAGAAGTTCAACCGGATAGAAATTACTACTCGTTCGATGTTGGCCGAGCCTCCCTCAGATTCTCTCACCTTAGCACACCTTACACTTAGGTCCTATGCTGGCGTGATAACGGGCTATTTAAGGAGACCATAACTACCTTGTGTAATCCTTTGTTTTAAATAAAAATTGGTATTTCTTCTTATGATAATGTTTTTGACTTTTCAAATGTCTGGATAAATATAGTATGCATATTTTTGGTTAATTTTAGAGAAAAGATATTTTATAAAATGTTTATGTAAACCTTAAATAATTAAAAATGTGTAATGATTTTTAAAAAATGGTCTTCTACAATTATGTTCAGTACGAAATTTAGAGTCTAATAAGATCAACAAGATTTTTGATGAATAGTAATTTATGAATAGTGATTTTATGATTAGGATTTGTAATGTGTCCAAATGTATTACTAATCTCACTTAAAGATAGTATTAGTATAATCTAGGCACCTTGATTAAGTAATGTGATTCAATAAAATGGTTAAATAATGGTTTCATAAATTATTATTCAAGTATTAGTTTTTTTGGGTGAATAGTGTTTTTTGATTAAAAATTAAAGTAAAAATATTTAAAAAATTATTCTTATAAATTGGATTTCATTTTTGAACTCAGAGCATCGATATATGTGAAGGTAATTTTGGGGGATTTTTCTGAAAAAGTTGAATTTTCGTTGAATAGTGTATTTATTTAAAAAATAAATTAAAAATATTTAGAAAATTATTTTTATAAAATGGAGTTAATTTTTGAAATTAGAGCATTGATATTTGGTTAAGGTGAAATTTTGGGTTTTTTCTGAGAAAGTTGAATTTACAGTGAATAGTAAAAAATACAGTTTTAGGGTTTCGGTATGTTTAATGACATCATAACTGTGTCATGATGATGTCATGAGATATTTTAAGGGATGTCCGACCAAAGGTGATGAATTATTGTATTGGGGGCCCCATGTGGCATAACTTCATGGAAAATATCATGGGAGAGCACATGGTTTTGAGAAAACCACTTTTGAGGTGTCCCTTGGCCATTAATGCCTTGTCCCCTCACTTTCCCTATAAATACCAAGCCCTCCTTTCATCCATTCAACTCCAAAACCATCCTCAACGAAGTTAGGGTCTCCTTACCTCCCAAAGATTCCTCCCAAGGTTCCCCCAATCCCTCAAGGTCCCAACCTTTGAGTTTTAAGAGTTACGTTTTAAGGTAAGGGGTCCAACCTCTCTCTTTCTTTTCATGAAATCTCTTTTATGTAATTTCTTTTATGCTCCATGTTATTATGTTAAAGGATGTTATTTTATACTCCTCTTACTTCCCTTTTCATGTTAATATAATTAGAGATCCCCTCTTACTCTCATTATTTCGTTTTATGAAGTTTTAAGTGGCGTCGTTAGGCTGCCGAAATTTTTGTAACGGATTCTATCTCACTTCTCATTTTTCAAGATCTATTTTCATGTAAAGTATTTAAAATTCCTTTTTATTATTTTGGGGTATGATCTCTAAGTTTATCATACTGATATTTTATGATCATATGATGAGATACCACATCTTATCTCTTCAATTCAGTATTTTGAAGTTTTAAGTGGCGTCGTTAGGCTACCGAATTTCAAGTGGTTCTTTCACCTTTCTCCTTTTTCAAAGTTCTAATTCCATGTCAAGTCTTGAAAGTTACTTTTTATTATGTTGGGTTATGATCTCTAAATCTATCATACTGGTCATTTATGTTCATATTATGAGATACCCTATTTGATCTCATCAATTCATTTTTGTTGAAGTTTAAGTGGTGATGTTAGGCTGCTGAATTTCTAAGGGGTTCTTTCACCATTCTCGTTTTCAAGATCTACTTTCATGTCAAGTCTTTCAAGTTCCTTTTTATTATGTTGGGGTATGATATATATATCTATCAAATTGATCATTTATGTTCATATGATTAGATACCCTATTTGATATCGTCAATCCATTTTTGGAAGTTTTAAGTGGCGCTGTTAGGCTGCCGAATTTCTAAGGGGTTCTTTCACCCTTCTCGTTTTCAAGATCTACTTTCATTTCAAGTCTTTCAAGTTACTTTTTATTATGTTGGGGTATGATCTCTATATCTATCATACTGATCATTTATGTTCATATGATTAGAGACCCTATTTGATCTCGTCAATCCATTTTTGGATGTTTTAAGTGACGTCGTTAGGCTCCCGAATTCTCATATGAGAAATCTTTTTTTTGTCTTCCTTTCAAGTTATTAGTTTCATATGTTATATCATTAAAATTTCATTACCATGTTCTTAAATACTATATATTATGTTCCCCTACTATTTTATGTATCATTTTTGAGTGGGTGACCCCTGTCCCCTCTCTTTTCAATGTGTTCTAAAACCATATACCGTAGACGTTATTCTGCATAGTTTTCATCTCAAAATTCCTCCCTCCTTATCTCAAAATTATTTTATGTTATTAAGTAAATACTCAAAGCTCTTATTTCTAAAGGGGTATTCACATATATATGAAAATTTTCTATTTTAAATTCTGTGATTTACATACATGAAACCCGCTTTCCCTTTTCTGTGGGTTTAAAGTGACATGAAGATCATGTCTTTAAAGAAGTTTTTAAAACATTATGATTATGAAATGAGACCCATTTCTTTTATGCTATATTGGTTGTTTATGAAATGATTGATGATGATATATGTGGCTCACATGATAATAAAGACATGTCAAGGGTGCGCCGAGATAGCGCTCCAATGCGTTGGGTAAAGACTTAATCTCTAGAGATGAATTTTTAGACTGATACCTTGGTGAATAACCTTAGTAATTTTTAATGACACCCTGGGGATGGACCTTGGTGAAACGAAATGATTTTCAATATTAAATGTTTTAGCCACATCTTCAAGTTATGAAAAAATGTTATTTTTATTATGATATGACTCATGATTTCATTTTCATTCCTTAAAGTTCTTTTCATGACTTTATTGATGTATCTCAAGTTCACATGTTAAATGTTTCCCTTGTTTACCTTACTGGGCCTTCTGCTCACCCTTTCTTTTGATTTATGTACCCAGGTTATGAGATGCAGTAATGAACCTAGGGTGAACATGAGGAGAAGCCTTTCAAGTGTTTAAGAAAAATGTTTTTTATGTTTTCATGTTTTAAGTTCCTGGTTTCCAAGACACTAAACCTTAAAGATCCTCAGTTTTGTAAAATTTAATGAAAGTTTATGTGATAAAAAGACGGGATGCTATAGTTGGTATCAAAGGATGGTTTAGTTATTTGTGTAAATTAGGATATGAAAAGTCTAGGAATAACCCTATAGAAAAGTTTAAATATAGGAAATCTTCCTAGTATTTTGGTGAGTATTGAGTAAGGGGTTGTCAGGCAAATACATCCCTGTATGGATACGAGCAGGTAGAGGTGGCTCTGGCACAGATGTACATAGGGGTAAAACCCGAAAACACCGCTTTGAGCTAGACTCGAACGGGAACTGGTACACGACAACGGGCCTTGCTGCACTCTTGGTTACAACACTCCCGGGGGATATGCTTTGGTAAATTCATAAGCTTAGTATGAACCATTTTCAAAGGAACATAGATAAAATAAAATAAAGATTCACATAAGAATATATGATCATGGATAACCTAGATGGGAACCTAGGGGATCACAAGTTAGGGTATAATTTTCTTCTACAAGTTATCCTTATATGCTTTCAGTTCCTTTTCATGATTATTGGCTAAGTACTTAAGCCCCTAATTATGCTTTCTCTTCTTAGTTAATGGTGGGAAATGGAAGAACATGTCCCAACAACTAATGTGATAGGAAATGCGACGATTGTTATATTAATATGACAGGGATGATTAGGGGATTAAAAGTTGATTATTATTTTGGAAGACGTTCACTTATTTGGGGACCCTATATGATCGAGGTAAATAGATTACTATGGTATTTTCATTGAGTAGTAAGGTTGACTTATATTTTGAAGAATTGATGAATTTAAGGTGGACTTATAGTAATTTAGGTTACTTATGGAAATGATTAACCAATCTTGGGTAAAATATGTTTAGGTTAGCTACTTTTTTTATAAGATGTTAGGTGTGGTTGATGTTGTTTGGAGATGAACAATGATGTTTATTTTGGAAGACTATGTTATCAAATCCTTCTTGTATTTGGGATTCAATCTTAGTTTTGTTTATTTTGAGGAATTTTAAGGACCGTTACTTATGGAATGGTCTATGATAAACTTTGGGTAGTACCTTGGATCTTTTAATATTTAAATGTAGTTTCCCTTCTTATGGGATTATTTCTTTTTTGAAGAGTTGTTTTATCTTAGCTTTTTTGTTTTTGGGATAATGTTTAAAGGTAGAAGAATATGATAGTTAATATTTTGTGGATTAAGTGACTCTCAAGAAGATGATTCTTGTGTTTCGATGAGACCAAGTGTTTTTGAATGCTCATCGTTTGGAGAAAGGATTAGTTTTGGGTAGAAACTTATTAAAGGATGAAACTCTACATGAAGGTAGGTATATTTTATTATGTTTTTGTTCTATGTAGTAAATGAATTCCTCAAAATTATGAAAAGGAATGTAAAACAAAAACATTGTTGGTTTACGTTTCCTACTAGGTAATCAAAGACCGTTTACACACATCATAAGTTTGGGATTTTCTTATTGTTAACTTTCTCCTAATAATGTTCTCTATCACTCTCCCTCAGAAATTGACCCTTTCTTTTTCTTCCATGTCCATGTTTTCCTACATGGAATCCTAGTGTTGGTTAACTCGGGTGACCTTTGTACTTCCCCTTCTTTCTTTTAAAGTAATAATTTTACTGACTCCTTTTCCGATGTGGGACTTTCAATGAAATTTCAAAACCCAATTTTAAAAATTGCGAGGACACAATTTCTTAAGGGGGGAAGATTGTAGCGACCCGAAATTTTGAATAAATCTTGTTTCCTAATTTTATGTGTTATTTTATTTTATTTTTATACTCAACAAAAATGTTTCATTTAATAACATGATTATAATTAAAATGAGACCATTGGTTTTTGACTATTATATGACCATTGGTCAATATGACCGTCAGAAACTAAACGTTTTGATTTTTGTCTCTAAATACAAGTAATCTTGGTTAATTTATAGAAAGAAGATTTGATGGCCTCGCCCAGTAGTCTTGGACCGATCGAAGCCCATCTAACAGAACTTGCGAAGGAGGTAGCACCACTGGGCTTTGCTCTGGACCAAACCCAAGCCGAACTTCATCGTGTGAAGCTAGAACGGAATCGTCTTCGCGAGAAGTTCAACCTGATAGAAATTACTACTCGTGCGATATTGGCCGAGCCTCCCTCAGATTATCTCACCTTAGCACACCTTACACTTAGGTCCTATGCTGGCGTGATAAGGGGCTATTTAAGGAGACCGTAACCGCCTTGTGTAATCCTTTATTTTAAATAATAATTGGGATTTCTTCTTATGATAATGTTTATGACTTTTCAAATGTCCAGATAAATATAGTATGCATATTTTTTGTGAATTTTAGCGAAAGGATATTTTAAAAAATGTTTATGTAAACCTTAAATATTTAAAAATGTGTAATGATTTTCAAAAAATGGTCTTCTACAATTATGTTCAGTACGAAATTTAGAGTCTAATAAGATCAATATGATTTTTGATTTATAGTAATTTATGAATAGTGTTTTTATGATTCGGATTAGTAATGTGTCCAAATGGATTAGTAATCTCACTTAAAGAAAGTATTAGTATAATCTAGGCACCTTGATTAAGTAATGTGATTCAATAAAATGGTTAAATAATGGTTACATAAATTATTAATCAAGTATTAGTTTTTTCGGGTGAATAGTGTTTTTTGATTAAAAATTAAATTAAAAATATTTAGAAAATTATTTTTATAAAATGGATTTCATTTTTGAACTTAGAGCATCGATATTATGGTAAGGTAATTTTTGGGGATTTTTCTGAAAAAGTTGAATTTTTGGTGAATAGTGTATTTATTTAAAAAATAATTTAAAAATATTTAGAAAATTATTTTTATAAAATGGAGTTCATTTTTGAAATCAGAGAATTGATATATGGTTAAGGTGAAATTTTGGGTTTTTTCTGAGAAAGTTGAATTTTCAGTGAATAGTAAAAAATACAATTTTAGGGTTTCAGTATGTTTAATGACATCATAACTGTGTCATGATGATGTCATGAGATATTTGAAGGTTTGGACGACCAAAGGTGATGAAGTATTGTATTGGGGGCCCCATGTGGCCTAACTTCATGGGAAATATCATGGGAGAGCACATGGTTTTGAGAAAACCACTTTTGAGGTGTCCCTTGGCCATTAATGCCTTGTTCCCTCACTTTCCCTATAAATACCAAGACCTCCTCTCATCCATTCGACTCCAAAACCATCATCAAAGAGGTTATGGTCTCCTTACCTCCCAAGGATTCCTCCCAAGGTTCCCCCAATCCCTCAAGGTCCCAACCATTGAATTTTAAGAGTTACGTTTTAAGGTAAGGGATCTGACCTCTCCCTTTCTTTTCATGAAATCTATTTTATGTAATTTCTTTTATGCTACATGTTATTATGTTAAAGGATGTTATTTTATACTCCTATTACTTCCCTTTTCATGTTCATATAATGAGAGATCCCCTCTTACTCTCATTATTTCGTTTTATGAAGTTTTAAGTGGCACCGTTAGGCTGCCGAAATTTTTGTAACGGATTCTTTCTCCCTTCTCATTTTTCAAGATCTATTTTCATGTAAAGTATTTCAAGTTCCTTTTTATTATGCTGGGGTATGATCTCTAAATTTATCATACTGATATTTTATGATCATATGATGAGATACCCCATTTTAACTCTTCAATTCAGAATTTTGAAGTTTTAAGTGGCGCCGTTAGGCTGTCGAATTTTAAGTGGTTCTTTCACCTTTCTCCTTTTTCAAAGTTCTAATTCCATGTCAAGTCTTGAAAGTTCTTTTTATTATGTTTGGGTATGATATATAAATCTATAATACTGATAATTTATGTTCATATGATGAGAGACCCTATTTGATCTCATGAATTCATTTTTGTTGAAGTTTAAGTGGCATCGTTAGGCTGCTGAATTTCTAAGGGGTTCTTTCACCCTTCTCGTTTTCAAGATCTACTTTCATGTCAAGTCTTTCAAGTTCCTTTTTATTATGTTGGGGTATGATATCTATATCTATCATACTGATCATTTATGTTCATATTATGAGAGACCCTATTTGATATCATTAATCCATTTTTCGAAGTTTTAAGTGGTGCCGTTAGGCTGCCGAATTTCTAAGGGGTTCTTTCAGCCTTCTCGTTTTCAAGATCTACTTTCATGTCAAGTCTTTCAAGTTCCTTTTTATTATTTTGGGGTATTATATCTATATCTATCATACTGATCATTTATGTTCATATGATGAGAGACCCTATTTGATCTCTTCATTCCATTTTTGGATGTTTTAAGTGAAGTCGTTAGGCTGCCGAATTCTCATAAGAGAAATCTTATTTTTGTCTTCCTTTCAAGTTCTTCATTTCATATGGTATATCATTCAAATTTCATTACCATGTTCTTAAATACTATATATTCTGTTCCCCTACTGTTTTATGTATCATTTTTGAGTGGGTGACCCATGTCCCCTCTCTTTTCAATGTGTTCTAAAACCATGTATCGTAGACGTTATGCTGCATAGTTTTCGTCTCAGAATGCCTCCCTCCTTATCTCAAAATTATTTTATGTTATTAAGAGAATACTCAAAGCTCTAATTTATAAAGGGGTATTCACATATATATCAAAATTTTCTATTTTAAATTCTGGGATTTACATACATGAAACTCGCTTTCCCTTTTTTGTGGGTTTAAAGTGACATGAAGATCATGTCTTTAAAGAAGTTTTTAAAACATTATGATTATGAAATGAGACCCATTTCTTTTATGCTATATGGGTTTTTTATGAAATGATTGATGATGATATATGTGGCTCACATGATAATAAAGACATTTCAAGGGTGCACCCAGATAGCGCTCTAATGCGTTGGGTAAAGACTTAATCTCTAGAGATGAATTTTTAGACTGATACCTTGGTGAATAACCTTAGTAATTTTTAATGACACATTGGGGATGGACCTTGGTGAAACGAAATTATTGTCAATATTAAATGTTGTATCCACATCTTCAAGTTATGAAAATATGTTATTTTTATTATGATATGACTCATGATTTCATTTTCATTCCTTAAAGTTCTTTTCATGACTTTATTGATGTATCTCAAGTTCACATGTTAAATGTTTCCCTTGTTTCCCTTACTGGGCCTTCTGCTCACACTTTCTTTTGATGTATGTCCCCAGGTTATGCGATGTAGTAATGAACCTAGGGTGAACATTAGTAGAAGACGTTTAAGTGTTTAAGAAAAATGTTTTTTATGTTTTCATGTTTTAAGTTCCTGGTTTCCAAGACACTAAACCTTAAAGATCCTCGGTTTTGTAAAATGTAATGAATGTTTATGTGATAAAAAGACGGGATGCTATAATAACCCATACTTGGATTCCATGTATGAAAACATGGATATGGAAGATGAAATAAGTGTCAAGTTCTGGTGGAGAAGGATAGAAAACATGATCAGTAGAAAGTTAACAAAAAGAAAACCACAAACTTGTCATGGGACAAACGGTCATTAGTTTCCCAAAAGGAAAAGTAAATGGACAACATTTTTTTTGTTTTATATTACATTTCATAAAGATGAGGAATTCATTTATGATATTGAATAAGAACATAAAGAGATATACTTAATTTTTAAGTAGAGTTTCATTCTTTAATAAATATTTACCACTTACTCATTTTTTTAAACGATGATTATTCAAGAATACATGGTCACACCAGAAGATCTAGAATAAAATTCTATAGAATCACGTTATCCACGAAGGATAAAATATATATTTATGTTGTCATTAGAGATTAATCAAAACTAAAATGGTTAGTAAAAGATCTGATGATTCCCCAGAAGGATATTCCTTTAAAGAAAGAAACACTAATCTTAATTTCTAAAATTAAACCAACAATTCCCCAAAGTTAAATAAATACAATTCAATAAACAATTGAGCTTAAAATACTTCAATATAATCCAAACTAATATTGAAACCCAAAACCTAGAAGAATTTGTTTATATAGTCTTCCACATTAAATTATATCTCCAAATGACATCAATTACTTTTAAAGTCACATACTTAAAAGTAATTAACCTAATAACATATTCTCTATTATAGGTTATTCATTTCCATAAATAACCCAAATCACTATAAATAAATAATAAAAACATAGATAATAATCCACCATTACTCCTAAAATGAAATCCCATAGTATTCTATTTTCCATGGGCATGTTGTGTTCCCAAAAAAGCAAACATCTTCCAAAATAACATTTATCACTTAATCACCAAATCATTTTCATATACTAAGGGTATTCATTTGATAAGACGTAAGATCCCAAACCAGCTTATTATTGGTAAATAAAATCATTTAACTAAAAATAATGGGTCACACTAACTAGGGACTTCACGTAGTCCAGTGGTAGGCGATAAATCCCAATCGTACTCTGGTTGTGGGTTCGATTCCCACAGCTTTGTCCGATGCGACGGGTTGTCACGCAGTCTACGTGTTGTACTTTTTCAAAAACTATATTTTATAACATTACCAAAATGAGATAAATTCATCAAAATAACCATAACATAATTTAACCACAAATGTTATCTCATACCTTGGATTTTCATCCCAAAATATAATAACTTGTAATTTCCTCAAACCTAATGATCATATAAAACCAAATGGTTATTTATAACTATATCCACAAGAGAAAAGATAATTCTTCCTCAAATATCATTTTCACATGACAAACTACAGGGTTACAAATACAAGTGAAAATTATTCCGAAGTAATCCAATCAACAAGGAGCACTAGTACTTTTAAAAATTTCTCCAAACATTTATTTCGACATAGCTTCTTCTTTGAGAAAGAAAATATCCTATATAATAGGGAATTCACTCTAGTAATGACCAGGTCCCCTACATTTATGAACAATGACTATAAATGAATTCTTGGGACAATTTTTATTTTCTTCCATAGTACTCTTCATTTTTTCTCGTCAATTATTCACTTTATGTCTTTCTTTCCCACACATAAAACATTTCTTTGTTCCATTGAGACACTTTCCTGAGTGTCTCCTTCCACATTTCCTGTATGATGGAAAATTGGGGATTCTTTTCTCCATGGTCTGCACTACTGGTGATCTTATCATTCATCACCTTTCTTTTCTTTGTTGAGTCTGGGAGTTGGTTAATATATATGTTTTTTATCATATTTTTGGAAAACTAACTTTGGCATGAACATGATATCTTTTACGCCTATCAACATTCCATTTTGTTGCTCATTTCCACCACCATTCCCACCTTGTACATCATTCTAAAAGTTACTATGACTTCCTTGGTATCTAACCATTGACTAAAACCCGAAATCATTGTATGAGTAATTGTAGTCATAAAATCATTTAGAGAATATCATGAGATCATATTTTCAATTTGAAACACTTTAGGGTTAACCAAGGTAATTTATTCTCATCTTATATTAAAATACTTTAAATCGGTTTTTAAAAAAATTGTAAATTATCCTAAGAATATCCCCCATGAGTGTCATAAATAAGAGTGCAGCAAGGCCCATTGTTGTGCACCAGTTCTCATTCTAGTCTAGCTCAAAGCATTGTTTTTGGGTTTTACCCCTAGGTACATCTATGATAGAGCCACCTCTACCTACTCGTATCTAGACAGGGATGTATTGCTTGGAAAACTCACAAAATTTCTACAATACCAAAATTCTGGGAAGTTCTTCTACAGGCATCTTCAAAATAAATCTTAGGGCTATGTTGTCTAATCAGAGTTTATCAAAATATAGCTTCCAAGGTTTGTACTAAACTTCCTATGATACCAACTGTAACGTCCTGACCGTAGTTACCTAGAGTTGGTGCATTATTACATAACATTGGCATGATACAAGGATATAATGTCCCAGAAGAACGATCAGCTTAGTAGGCTTGGAAACACTAGATACATTCATAAGGTCAGCATTTCAATATGAAAAGAAATTAACACTAAATTATTCCATTAGAAACATCCAAGATTCCTAGATTATGCCTACAAGTCACTCATAACTAACTTCTTCCCATCCTGGGAAAAATAAAACATCAGAAGGGGTGAGCTCAGATTCTCAGTAAGGATAACAATATAGCAGAAACTTTCATAAATAAGCATAAACATTTAAGGAAATGTATAACTAAAACAAAAGCCTTTTAAACTTGAACTTCAGGATAATATGGAAAAAAATGAAATCATGTCATTTACTTATTCATATGTATATTCTACTAGTCGAATAATCACATGCAATATCAATAACCACTTTCATAATTATGGAATTCATAATGCCAGACTATCATAACCACATAGTCAAGGCCTTGTGCTAAGACTACAAATAAGATTTTGTCAAGGCCTTATGCCAAGACACTAGTTTGTCTCATGATACCTTCTGATGCATCGAGGAGCTATAGCAGGCTCCACCCGTCACTTACTAAGTCCAATGCATTCCTCATATGAAACGTTTGAAACATAACATAAACATTATTATTAAAAATAGCATATGAAATGTCAATACTTTATCTACAAACAATGAATGGTATAAAAATAGCACATCCACAGTTAAAAATAACTCATTCAATACAATATGGAGGATTTATTGTACCAGATTAACCTAAATCGATAATAATTAAAGATATTGATATATATGAAAATAATATTCAAAACTATTTGAGAGAAGTGTCCCCCATTTTATTGAAAACATTCAAAAGTATCACTATTTATCAATAATTTGTTTGAAATAGATTTTTGAATCAAAGTTTCCCACACCAATTTGAAATTTTTAAAAGGAATTTTAATTTTAAAACATTAATGTCTATATAAATAAATCCTTAAAACCATTTTTAAAACATGTACATTAATGGGAATGATTTAGAAAAATAAATCTTTAAAACATTTAAATATGATATTTTAATTAGAGTTTCTAAACAAAAGTGAGACACTTGAATACAAATAATTGAGGTAATAAAAACTTTTTAATATCATGAGAATAAAAGGATTCATGATATAGTATGTCAAAGTACATTATATACACCATATAAAAGTGATTTGGTGTATAACAACAAAAAAGTCTCAATAGAATGTAATTTGAGATAAATATTCTTATAAAGACTGTTTCCTTAGGTTAATAATAAAGAAAGGACATAATTATGTGTGAAACATATAAATACACTCAATATGATTGGATATTTAGTGTAAATAAATCAGAGTACATTCACATATATTCTTGTAAAAACAACACCAATGAATTGGATATTTAACTCAAAAAATGGAGATTATGTTAAAATTACTCTAAACAAGTTCATGTCGATGACTAGAGAATTTATAGATGGAGTGATTATGTGAATCAAAATTATATCTACAGAAAGGGGATTGGAAATTATGACATAAGTTAATTAATAGTTATTCCACACATAATCTTGGAGTAAAATAATCAATGAAGTATGTGTAAAGTCGAATGAGTTGAAATTGAAATTTCAAATTCCCTTATCGATTTGGTAACTTATGAAACATAAAACCATGAAAGAAGGATCATAAAATTATGATGTAAATATCCATAAATTAAATTATATTGCACAATTAATACAATCATGGTCTGTACACACACTACATGAAATAAATAAGTGGTGAACAATGAAAATATCACGGAATTAAAATTGGGAAAAGAAACCCCTTACTTTGTACTTTTTACTCATTCTAGGGTGAGTTAACCTCCTTTATAATGGTGAAATAATTGTTATTGAATTATACAAGAATCATATACATTAATATGATATCATATATGATCTTTTAACATTGATTTGTTAATAATATCTTAGTATTATCATCTTTTCAGGTGTTAATAGATTTTTTTCCCTTTATATTCTTTGTTATGTGAGCCATATCTGTTGTGGATGGGATGTATCTTATTCATATATAGAATTATATCATGTATCTAAACATTATTTTTAATCATAAAATGAAATTTAGTCTTGAATGGATATGATGGGGAATGAATCTCATCGCATTCATGGAGACGGTAATCCGTACGTACGCACGAGGGACAATATCATTCTTTTGATATTAAAATAATATATAATTGGATGGTATATCATATATAAATAATCATTATCATGTTATATGTTATTTTTTACATGAATTACACATCATTATTATACCCATCCAAATAATAATGTATTCAATAACAATTACACCATGACGTGGAGACGGTAATCCGTACGTATGCACGTATGGTGACATGTCATTCAAAGGATGGATAGAATAATGAATATGGTTGTACCATATTTATAATAACATCACAGTATATATAATATACTAGAGTTATTATTTTAGATTGGAAATAACAAATAAAGAAGAAGTGGAAGAAGAAAAGAACATGAAAGAGGGTGGTGAAATTATTACCTCTTCTTCGGGTTCTTCCATTTGATTTGATCAAAAGGGCTCCTTAAGATGGCTTTCTGACCAAAGAAGGTCCCCTAAGATTAAGGGAGGGAATATGAGATGATATATGGGTAGGGTTTGGCCAAGCCAAATGGCTTTGAAGGTGTTAATTTGAGGGAAGTGGAAGTGCCATTTTATAAGAGGGGTGAGGGGCACCTTAGAAAAAACTTAAAATATTATTTTATAATAAAATTATTTTCAGTTTATAATGGATCAAAAATGTATTATTTAAAGGATAAGGTGGGGATGGGTCAAAAACCACTCAACCAATATGTTTTAGACGGGTTTGGGTCACTATATTAACCTTACCTTTTAGATTTAACTCTTAGTTAAATAGTTTGACATTTAACATGTCTCTTTGTATTTTTATATTATATGGTTAATAAACATACTATATACTTCAAAGAGAACCAGAAGTGGTTCATTAATGATACAAATATCATTATATATGTCATTTTTCCGAGCCTTAGATTTTTAGGAATAGAATATCAATTAATAATATAATATTTGATTTAAAAACACTTTTATGTCAATTTTGATAGTATTTGGTATTTTGTTTTTTCTAAATTCATAATAGCAGTATTAATTCAAACAAAATTCATCTAACCAAACCCTAATACATCATATTAACCTAGAAAATTAGGTTAATTCATAAAAAGTCTCAAATTACATTTATTTGGATATTTATAATATCATTTAATTTAATATTTAATTAATTAGATAATCACTACATCATCATTGTGTCATTAATAAATTAAATGATTAATGTCTAAAAAATATAAATAAAATACCATTATGTAGGAAATATTTTTATCTTTTTATTGAATATTTATAGCTGAATTTATCTTTTGTGTAAACCTATATTAAAAATGTTTTATTTATTAAACTTTCATTTTAACTCTTTTAACATTTCATTGAATTAAATAATAATAATAAATGTCCTAATCTAATCCATGTGGACCAAAGAGGTTAATATTTTATTCCTAAGGATGTTTTTGGACGAATTATACTTAGCCAATAGAATTAGGACATGTGTTAGGGTAATAATAATATCATTTTTACCCTTAATTGCCCTATTTACTTTTAATCGTGGTTAATAAAAGTAAAAAGTTACTATTCACAAAAAAAAATTACCTTATTGAACCAAATTTTACTCCTTGATATTAACCTTTTCTATCTGATTTTCATAATTCAACATACATAAGCGGTAAAATTATGTTTTATGTAAATTTACAAATTCTCCTATGAGGTGGGTAAAAGACGGTAAAAAGTTCAATAAAATTTTATATATCGAATATTATTACAAAATGACTCTAATTAATTACAGTTAACTTATATGGGTATTATTTATCTCTTTTGACCTAAAATAAATTTAAATAAAATAAATAATTATTTAAATAAAAATTCGGTTTTGAACTATAACTCAGTGTTTTTCCCTATTCATCAAAAATTAAAAGTTTTCATAAACATACCAAAAATTCACCCTAAGCTAATTTTGATAATATAAATTCAAAAATGGAGTCTATTTTACCAAATTCAAAACATAGAAATTTTATTTATTAGATTAAAATTAATTCTTGTCGTCAAAACAAAAAAGAGTATTTTTATGAAATAATAACAACCAAAAGATTGACATTTGTTTATGTCCAATTTCAATGTAAATTTACTTATAATGACCAACATTGAATTAAATGGTACAAATATAATCTAATTATACATCCCAACCATTCATATGTGTAGTTTAACAATATAAATTATTTTGATTAAAAAAGTTGTTTTCAGTTAAAATATATTATTTTTAACTATTCACCCATATATGAAAGTTATCATAAAAACACCAAAAATTTATTGAAACTAAATTCTTATGTCTCGATCCCAAAAAAGGCATTTATTTTTTCAAATTGAATATTTAAAAGTTTAAAATATTGGATTTAACAAAAATGTTATCCTGTAAAAGGCGGAAAAATTTCATTTTTTAACAAATACTTCTTTTATCAGAAAAAAAAATAATTTTTCCTTAAATTATGTCTAAGAAACACATAATATGGATTCTAAAAATATAAGTGTTATATAAAGTTCAAAATTCTGTTAATATTATTCATAACCGGTGTTGAACGGCTAGTTTGGTAAGTCGTGGTGTGCTTGAACTCGATGTTGAATGTAGTGTAAGTTATTGAATTACATTGAAGAAATGACGTACTATAATATCTTTGGGGTGTTACATAATATTTCCTACAAAAACATACTATAAAACTTGTTAAATGTAAATTTAGTAAAATAATTTTTTAAGAAAGTGTTTGTGATTTCCAAAACTAAGGAAGTGAAAAGTGTAAATTAAGACATTAAACACAAAAGTGAGTATATCATCTAAAAGAAATTTCTCAATATTTAGAAAAGGATATTGAAGTGAAAGTTTATCATGTTACCATCATTTTTAATGATATAAATAACCTTTTTCATTCCTCTTTGGTTTATGGTTTTATAGTCATTAAATTTCTCCTGACCACGTTCTCTTTCACTCTCCATCTATATTTGGGTGTTAGTTTTCTCTTCAATATCCATGTTTTTACTTCCCACCAATGTTCTCATATTTTAAAACATATTTTGTGCTAATCAAGAAGAATTTCTCATATACTTTTATCGTTTTCAAGGGTATGTTTTATTAACCTTTTTTACAATGTGGGTATCTATGAAAGAATTTTCAAATGTTAATCCTTTATTGATGGAGATGAATATCAAGGGATAAAATATTTTTAAGGGGGGTGGAATATAACACCACAATATTTTGTGAAATATTTTTCAAATTAATTAAACCATTTTGATATATTGTGTTACATTTATCACTGTGTTTAGCTTGTGTTACACACAACTTGGTGCTTAAACAAAGCATGTCATATTACACAAATATTATAATATGATTATCATCACTTAGCTATTGGAATGGCGGGTATGAATATGATTGACTAGATTAAGAGGATATATGGTTTAAACATTTATATAAAATGAGTTCTTTAATGACTATTAATTAAAAATTAAAATAAAAAATATTTGAAAAAAATTAAAATCATTTTTTAATAACTATTTTTATGCAAATAAACACATTTCATCATAATAAATTAAATAAATGAATTTTTCATAATTATTTTAATAAAATTTATATATGTTGTATTTAATAAAAATTTAATCATTCATCATATTCTTTCTCTATAAATTAGATAACAAAAACTTAAATTTTAAGATTACAAATTATATTTTTCTAAAAAACAGTTTTTTCACCTTTTGACACATATATTTTAAAAAAAATTGAAACTATTAGAAAAACTAAAAAATAAATTTAATTTTTAAAAACATAATTTTAAAATTATCTCTGGATTAATTTTTGATAAATTTCATAAAAGATTAATTTTTTTATGAATAATGAAAAATATTGAATTTTAATTGAAAAATGACTTTTTGTTTAAATTATTTATAAAGTTAAATTATATTTAAAATTGGTTTTTAATTAAAATTATTTTCATTATAAATCCATTAATAAATTTTTTTTAATTGGAATCATTTTCATATTGAATTCTGATATAAAAACATTATAATTTTTTGAACTTTTTCTCTTTAAAAATCTGTTTTAACATCACATCTACATGATTAATTTCAAATTAAAATTTTCTAATTATATGAATTGAATTTTTAAAAATGGATTAAATATTTATAATCAAAATAATTTAAATTATCTAATATTTTAAAATTAATTTTTGACCAAAATGTATAGTAAAAACAGAAAAATAAACATCCGTTAAGGTAAAAATTGGTTTACATAGGGTTAAACAAAAATGATATTGTTCAAAATAACCTATAAACTTGTATAAATCCCATTTTATTTCCATATTTCTATCATTTAATGTCTAATTATTTATATTACTCCCTATTGGAGCCTTTTCACTTGTGGGAAATGTGGGTACAACTTTTTCTTTTCAAAACATATAAATGTGCCACTCTCCTCACTTATAAAAGGAAAGACAGTATCCTCTTATCTTTACACCTTAAAATAATTTTGTTTCATCCAAGACCCACAAAAATTCATTAAAAAATTACATCCTCTCATCTTATAATCCTTATTTTTTATATAAATAAAATCTAGTAAGGATTTTGGTGAAAAACTAAGGATTATACCTAAAGAAGTGGCAATGTTCTTCACCAAGTGTTTTTTATTTTATTTCTTCCTCCACTACTTCAATTATTAATAATAAATTATGATATAATAACCTCAATATATAAAGTATACTGATATTTGATTTTGTTTACTTAAAAACCTATAACTATCTACACTTACATCGAATGGGTTGTGAAATAATAATTTGTGTGTATGGAGGAGTATCGCCTCACGAATCGATGTCATTCATTTTTATTTTCCCACCTCTCATAGTTGGATCTAATGATAAATATAAATTATATATATGATATTTATAACAATATTATACCTTTATATTAATTATATCATATATAAATTTCTAATTTCAATTCCTTATGCGATACGATAATAACGTTTATGTGTACGTTGGACTACGGCTTTGCGAAACGATGTGATTTGTTTTCACTTATTCTTTACAGAAAAAATTATAATAATAAATGTAATGAATAAATTAGATTTATATGAAATAGTTATGATATTAATCACATATTTATAATTATTAAAATATAATATAAAATTATTATTTCTTACCTTTTCTCTCATTGAAAGTTGATAATGTCATTCTTGTACTTGTGGACTACCGCCTTTATAAAGTGATGTGACTCTATCATTTCATTACCACACCTTGTGAATGATATATATAAGTGTATTTAAATAAATAATATTTTATTCATTTTATAATCATAATTCTAGAAATATAATATATTACTTAACTCTTTTCCATAATGATCATTAAAAAATTGAAATGTTACTCATCCGTATATACGGACTATCGTCTCCATGATTGTAATGTACATAATTTTTCAGAAAAATTATTACTAATTATTATTAAAAGTGTAATTGATATATAAATATGATAATTATTTCATAATTAGTTCGTTAGATATTGTGTAATCATGATCAAAGTAATAGGATCTAAAATAAAAAACTGAAACATATAAGAAAAACAAAGTGGTTATTACCTAAAATGTGATTTTAGAAAGAAATTATTAATAAATGATTAATAAATAGTAATAATTAAATAATATATATATATATATATATATATTTGTTCATAAACTATATGTATAATAAAATTATTTTTATTATATAGGAGGTTCTGAGGTGTGTGAAGGATATCGAGACTTGAGGTAAGGGCTTTCTAGACTCTCTTTTATTTCTTGGAGACATTTAAAAATTAATAGATTTTTTTAGGTTTATATACTACAAATTTTTAATTTTATATCATTAATATCCTTGTTTTGATGATATTTAATGTTTTTTTCTTTTATTATTTATTGGTTATTATGATTCAAAAGCTTACTAAAGAGGTAAGGGATTAGTGTCTCACTTTTTACTTATGTGAGACAAAATCCATATTCACCACTTATTTATTTGATGTGGGGATTATAATTCCAATGAATTTATTTTATAGTTATTTTATTTAAAATTATGTGTATTACATATCCATTTGAGGATCTATCTTTCATGGGGGTTATGTTTCAAATGTTACCAAAGTGGTAATTGTTTTATATCACAATATAATTGCTTATTGATGTTTTTTGATTAAGTATCCAATGTTGAAATATTATTAACTAAATCACATGATTTCTCATTTATTTTCTTCTACTTATGTTATTTGCGATATTTTTAATTAATATTACCATTTTACACACTTTTTACTTAAAATAATTGTGTTTTTTTAGAAAATATCACTTCATTTTTTCTTTTATCAAAAATTAATTTTCTTCCATAACAATGTTTGCTAAAAATGTTTTTAACATTGTAAAAATGATTAATTTAAGATATGTTTACCCATGTTTTACTATTTACAAAATTTTTTGAATGTAATATTCATTTCCTTTTCCAAATAATGATTGTTTAGATTTTACCAAAAATGTGAAAGAAATCTGGGTTTTAACATGTTCGTCTTTAATAGAATTTCCCTTTCTCATGACCATTATTTTCATTGATTCTTAATTTATAACTTTTAATGATTATATTCCTAGAAAATGTTTATCAAATAAATTTTCTTGTAAAAAAATTCAAAGATGAAAGGATATTTTCTTTAAGAGAAATTTTTAAAATATTTTTATAATATTTCTTAATATTATTTCAAATTTATTTTCAAAGAAAATTATTTTTATAATATTTTATGAATTTTTATTTTTGAAAATGTATTTTCAAAGAAATTTTATCTTCCTTAAGAAATTTTCCAATTTATTTATCTTCAAAAATCATTCTCCAACTATGATGATATCCCATGATGTAATTTATGTTTGTTGGAAGTATGATCCAAGAGTACCATTTTTATTATTTATTTGAATTATTTAGGATGATAAAATGTTTACGAAACTCATTTCTCTTCCATGGGTTATAACATGATAAAATTATTATTAAACCCACTTATTTCTCCATGGTTTATGCAATAATAAAATGATTAAATGTATAGGAAACATGTCACTTTTTTACAGGTTATGATTTGATGAAAAATTATGAAACCCATTTCATTTCATGTTTTATGAAATGATGGATGTTTTATGATTTTGTGCAATATATATGTATGGTTTTCATTATGTTATGGTTGGGAACTATATCCCCCTCTAATTTATTAGGTTAATATTTGTATCCCATGTGGCATACAAGACTAGAATGTAGAGTGAACTTAATTCATTAAGGTTATTTGTCCACTATCATGGTATTGGGAGTGAACATTGACTACTACTATGGTTTGGTGAGTGAACACATCCCTCTATGATAGCCTTGTATGTGAGCCTTGATTACAGTGGAAATTATTTTCTATTATTATATGTATTATACAATTCCATATCTTATTCCAATATTATTATCTCATGAATCATGTTCTTTGATTTCCTTATTATTCATATTCTTTGAACTTCTAATCTTTATTCCAAGACACAAGATTATGATATTGGTTATATGATGTATGGTTTTGTAATGTTATTCCCATGTTATAAAACCCTTATGTTCATGTTATGATTATATATCTCCATTTTTAACCCTTATTAAGTATTTGAGATCCCTATTTCTAATGATTAATTTTCCCATGTTATGAAGAAAGGATTTAAGTAGGGCATGTTTGTGAAAAGTAATAAAGGTGAAGATATTTAGGGGAGGTATTGAAGATATTTCATCATATTATAAGATTATATACATGGAACTAAACTATTATTGTCCCCATGAATGTGTTATTATAACATATTTAATATTCTTATAAAAATATGTAATATCTATTTATGAAAATCCAGAGTCATTATAGTTTTCATTCTTACAGAAAGGTCTATGGAATAGAAAACCAAGATTCTAAATTTGGTGAAATTGAGTACTATTAAGGATGATTATGTTGTTTCATCTGAAATAATAATATAATTTATGTGGGTGAGAACACAAATTAAATATATTAAGGTGTAATTGAAGTTTCAATTACTTGTGGGATGTGAAAATTAGAGTGTAATCAATATTTTCTGAAATCTAGTTCAACATTCTCAATCAATCATGTTAATATTAACTACCTCTTCATAATGAAAATGATTAAGAAAGAACTTATCATGTAGCAAATTATTACTATAAAGAATAATGTGTATGATTAATTTATAAAGACATTGAAAAAGGAATAATTTTACAAGATGTGGTTGATGATGGGTGTTTAACCTAATTCTTCTCAAAGATATGGTATATTTTTGTAATCTCCACTCTCAATTGTTCTTTGGATGTTGATTTCAAAGGGTGAGATGATATAAAAAAATCCAAATATAAATGATTTCCTAAATGGGGTAGAGATATATTATTAAGGGGTATATATTTATGGGGTTCAAAAGGGAAAATTTGAAAACATTGTGTGTGTGTGTGTGTTAGAGATGTGCTTATTGTTCTAATGCATTTTACAATTATGTATGTATGATGTTTGTTTTTTACATTTAAAAGAACTATTTTTATAATATTTTATGAGAATTATAGGAAGATATTAGAAGTTGATGTAAGTTACTATAAAATATTACTTTAGTATTTTTATTGATAGTACTTATTTTCTAAACTGAGTTAACTCACATATGCTTAGAAAGATTTAATGATGATTCATTTATTATTTGAAACTGTAATTTATGTTCGATGATTGAAAAAAATTTATAATTGAAAAAAAAATATTGGAGTAGATTATTGAAACTATACTATTATAGGATATTATTGAGAAAATGATAATATTAGAGTAAAGTGAAGTGAAGTAGATGTGATATTTTTTTTATTTTTTTACAACATGAAAGAACAATGCTTCCATTAATGAATCACATTACAAATCAATTGAATCATATTTATTCATATGTTTTGAAGTTAAACTAGAAGTTTGAAAGATCATAGAAAGAGTTTATAAATTGGTAGGTGATGTTTTGTGATGATTTTTTGGTCATTAAAATAAGATGACATGGTAATTGATGTCAAAACACCATGGTGGTGCTGTATACGATTAAAATGTGTTGAAGTCAGAACATATCATTATAGAATGTAATGGTTCATCTCGTGATCTTTTCTTGAGATGTGATGATATTTTAACGAGTTTTTACTGAAATTATTATCACACAGTAATATTTAATTTATGATTTTTCATATTCATGAATTTTGGTGTAGGGAATTTCATTTCATTGCATGGGTGGTCATTTATTGTGGTATTATAAATCAGGCAGAAATATACAAGGCTATGATATTTTGGGACTTCAATGGATTGGATGGACTAATCGTCCATGTCACATTGTTGAAGGTGATGTTACAAGACCCTATAGGTTGAAAATGGTATTGTGATCAGTTATAGATAACACATGGAATTCATCATGTTGTGATGTTTATGGTCATGCTGTAATTTCTATGGTCACTCTACGGTTTCTTCCAAAGTATGGTTTTGAGTGACTTGTAGATGTTGATCAATTTTTATACAAAGGCATACTCAAAAAAATCATTAATATCATTAAATCACATCAAAGGTACCTATATGGTACTGTTTGAACTAATGGTTATAAATAAAGTGGGAGAAGTTTTAGATTAACTTATGTTTTTTAGAATTGAATGTGAAATTAAAATTTGAATAAATAACTTTTGTTTCTATAAAAAAAGGAATATATGAGATAAAGAGTAAATATAAAAACAATTATATAGGAGTACAAGATAAGAAGAGAAACAAGAAGTAAATTTATCACCATATCGAAGAATATTTATTTTGAGTATAGGAATTGAAGAGGAATAAGAAATTCAAAAACTTCATTGAAGTATACTATAGTTGAATACTATCATTTTACTTATATTTTATATTATCATATCATTGTTTGTATTGTGTCATATTATATTATTTTGGAATACACATTGTGTATCATAAGTATGAGTATAATCCCTTCTCGTTATACCAAGTACATTGAAACCAACAGACCATGTGATCATGGGTTTTATTGACTCATTTCAATGATTTATCCATTCTATTTTGAGTGTTTTACCATTTATATTTTTTTATACATTTAAATTTGCCTCAATTGAATTGTTTGAATAATTATAAAAATCATCTATTATATTACTCTATCATGTAATTAAGGTTCTTCCTTGGTGGAATATAAAAATGGATGTTAGGGATTCGTCGATTCCCCCCCCCCACCCATCTCACCATTTTCTTGTTGTTCTTAGGTTTTTTCATTATAGTGTGAAGGTAATCATTGAATATTATGATACCCAGGGATATTTTTGAGTAAATTATTATTAGGTATTGTTCTAGGTATTATAGGTTGGATAATCCTCTCATAAAGTGAATAAAAAAGATGTGTTTTGACTTGATCATGTTATGATCTCTTGGGATATACCCACACTGAGAGGGGGTGAATCAGTATGGTGTTTCACCTAATACCATTTAAATTTTATCTTTTAATTACATATATACAAATTCATTGGATTAATATCTCTCATTATATCTCCACTAGATAATATATAATTATAAAATAAGAAAGCAATATATGAGAACATCAATATTTGTTAACAAGGGTCGCATTTCTCTAGATGACTTCATCCTTATTGCAACATGATTACTATCTCACAAATATAAATTCCATGTTAATATCAAATGATTCCTTGGAAAGGGAATAATAATATATATCTTACCAAGAAATTAACTTGGAATAAATGATGTTATAGATTTCTATCCATTTTTATATGATAAAAGGTGTTGCAAAAAATGTCAGGATCAAAAAAGCAATAAAAGATTCATAGAAGAGTAAAAGGAAAAAAAATAAAGATAATAAGACCATGGGACATAAATATTTATTTTGTTCATGAAATGATCCCTACATCTATAGAGAGGTGTAAATATTACTAGTTTCAAGAGAAAAATTGCAAGGCCATCTATCAGAGTTTCTATAATACTAAAACCCTAGCCCAAAATTGGATAATAAGTTATAAAAAGAATTACTCCACCGATAGAACAAAAAGTCCACTATGATACAGTGAAAAGATGTCTAAAGTATGCATATCTACAGTGCCGCGGCCACTTGTGTTCAAGGTGCAACAGTGTCTGATGGATGGAATTTGGCATATCTATAGTAGTTGTGCTAGTGGTCTGTACTGCTGTAGTGCCCTATCAATGTCATCTAGTAAACTATACTACAGTTGGTTAGAGTTTCAAAAGAGCCCCAAAAATATCCCCAGGGCCCTTCAGCCCCCAGATCTAGGGAGTACTTCCCTTGTAACCCCAATGAGATCTCCATAGAGCTCCACCCGTGGAGTTGTGATATAGTGTGTAGTATGGTCCATAATCATTCATCCCAATGTCATCAAAATTGGATCGGGATACACCATTCCAAAAATGGGAATGTACATACATAGAATAAATATCACTTGTGATGGATTGAGTGTCACATCCTTGATTTTTATTTTACATCCCTTTTGATTAATTTTTGTTTTTCATTGATCTTTGGTTTTCCTATTCAGTTTTGGTGAAATATAGAGTTTTTTGGCTTGATATTAGGTAGTGCACAGTTAGGGTAAACAGTGCTCCATCCTCTAGGTAAGAATGTGGAAAATTGTTATTTTGGAAAGTGTAAATATCATGGTTGTCACAATGTTTGGAAAACCATGCAGGTCAACCATGAAACCAGTTCCTCATAGACAATGAGGGATGCACGTTTCCGCTTGGTTTGGAAACCCGTGTGGGAAAACCATGTGACTTTTCTAGGTCATTAAAAAGTGAGAATTTACCTTTTTTACCTCTTATATTTTAAATTGAATTCACCTCTCGTATACCCCATTAAATATTTTCATCCATAGGATCTTCCACCAAGCTTTCCAGAACCTATTAAGCCTCATCCTTTGGGAGGTTTGACCCCTTGTCTTTATGTAATCTTCCACTAATACTATTTTCTAATGATTCCTCCATTATTCATGGTTTTCTCTTCCCTCCTTCATGAATTAATATTTTCTAGTGGTTTGTTTCACCTAAGGGGGGGTTTATCATGTGTTGTTGGCAGAAATCTTAATGATTCTTTTTTCAATCTTTCCTTTATAGGGTCTTGTGGTGGTGTGATTGTGGTTTCACACAGATTTCTATAATTTTTCAAGTGTGAGGTAGGTGGTTCCATGATTTAACATTGTTGGATGATTTTGATAATATTTTTGGTGGTTTAAAGTTTTTCTATGAACAAATTTTTTGGTTTGAAGCATGTTTTGTAAGGGTTTTGAGATTCATGTGTGATGAAAATTCGTTTTTGAAATAAATTTTTTATATTTTCTATATGGATCATTGTGGTGATTCTTGAATTTGATTTATGCCTTTTGTAAAAGGCCTGGAATGTGTTTTCAGATATATTTAAAAGAGTGAATGTGTGTAAAGTAGTTTTTTCAATAGAAATGGGGTTTCATTGCATGTTGATATATTTTTGTTCACTATTAATTTGTGTTTTAATTGTGAAAGTGATTTGAATCATGTTCAAAAATGGTTTTAGTGTTAGTGTGGATTTGAAAGGGGATTTCCCAGAAAACATTTTCAGTTTCATATGTGTTCTTCTTTTTTGTTTCCAAAAGGGTTTCATAAATTGTGATGGTGGTGTGAAATGTATTTTTTTAATGGTATTAGTGTACGTGTAAAATGTAAAGTAGTTTTTTTACAAAAAACAGTTCTTCCATGTGGATTTTGGTCATTGGACCAATGTGAAAATGTAAAAGGGATGATTTCCATGTGTGCTTATGATTCTTAGAATGTGTACGTGAATGTGATGATTTATGTGTTGTATGGAATGGAATTTGTTTATAAAGGGAATCCTGGGTATTCTAGGTGGGAAAACATGAACTACTACGCTATTTGATTCAGAAGTGGTTGAGGCCCTGATTCATCTTGTAGTATTAATGATTACAACACTAACTAATCATGTGATATGATCCGAGACCACTAAAATTTTGGTATCAGATTCCCTCTAGTAGATTGTTCAAATTAATTTTGTTGATATTGGCTTATGATTAAGAGAACACTAGAATTTTGGGAGATATTCCCTTCCAGTGTCCCATTCACATGAATTATGTTGGTAGTTCATTTGGAGTATTTTGATCACTAAGGTATGAGGTTCATAGAGTCCCACTATTTTTAGTTACATATTAGGATTTTCCCATGGTTCTCTCTTGTGACATGATGCTTATGTGTTATATTTCAAGTTGTTGGTATATGTTATACCTTGTGTGAATTTTTATTTCAAGAAGCATATTTCTATAAAAAAATTTACTTAAATGGTGTTTCTTTAAAACGATTTCATTAAAAAAAACTTGGAAATTTTTGAAATATTCTTGTGGAAATATTCATGTTAATTTGTCTTCTAATATTATATCATGGAATATTTTATTTGGTTGGTATCCTACTAATATTTTTCTCACACCCTAAATACACCTTTGGTTGTATGTCGACTTTATTATATACGATCTATGTAAAGGGGAGATGTGTTGTGGTGGTGATGGTGGATCTAGTTTCTAGTGCTCCACTTCTAATAGTTTTTGGTGGTGATGCCTTTAGGGTGATGTCCTTAATGTTCCATTGAGGTTTTTGGCATATCTTTTTTATCCCCTTTTTGTTATTGTACTTTTGGTTATGGTTAAATTTTTAAAAATGAATCCAAAAATCATGGTACCTAATTTGGTTATAGTTATCTGTTATTGTGATGATTATTATTATTAGTTGTTAATTATTATTTAAATGGGTGAAATAATTCCCAAAGCATATTATTGATACCCAGACAATAGTTTTGAGCCTGTGGGGATCATAAATTCCCTTAGAGACATGCCACATATCAGATCGGGTATTGGGTTTGACAATAATCCATATTGGTTAGTGATAAAATGGTATCATAGTAGGTAACTCTCATTTGATCAAGTTATTTGAGAGATATATTTCATAGACTAGAGCTTTGATTATTAAGGCTTAAGGTTATGATGGTGAGTGGGGTGTTTTACCAATACACCTCATGACGGGACTTGAGTCTCCATGGGATGTTGGGAATTGGTTTGAATTCACCTATAGGTGAGATTTATAGGCTTCAGATAGTATATAGACACTATGTGGGGGTGAATTGAATTGGATGGTATTGTTATTTTGATATATTTGTTTATATTTTGATTTATGGAAGTGTTGGTATTTGTTACAGCTACTGGAAATTTTAAGAATGTTACATTGATAGGTTTTTCCTTATTGTTGTTGTTTGATGTAGAAAAATGCCTCCTCAAAGACCTCTTGTGAATCCACATGAAGATTATATAGAGTGTTTTACCTCATCAATTGATCAGTGGTTAGTGGAAGTAGTCGTAAGTGTTTTCTAATATCTGTGTCAAGGAGAAGCCTCTGGTCCTTCTAAGGTTGGAGAAGTATGTAACTTCCTAGGTATTTATAGAATAAGTCTTTTTCATATTTATTAATATTTATGAAATAAGTAGTAATTTTAACTTAATGGGGAACTATGTTTAATATAATACTCAACAAAAAACAATGAGTTTATCTAAAATCATATGTTGGACACAAGACTGAAATATACTGAAAAATAATACATTCATAATATTATTGTTTTAAATGGTAGTTAGTTCCTAGCCATTGTATTGGAAAGAATGAATAGAACTAACTATATTATTTTTACACATGTTTGTTAAATATTTTTTCATTCATAAAATAAATTTTAGAGACTTAAAATAAGAATAAATCAAATTTTAAGCATAAAATACTCTACCATTTTTAAAAGGTAGTTTTACTACCTTTTGATGGAAAACCCTTTTAAAAATCAATTTCCTATCACTTTTATATGTTCTATTTGAAATAAAAAAACTTCTTATTTAGAATCCGGACATCAAAATTTTCTTTGGTTGAAATTTTTGTATTTTTATGATAAAATTCATATTTTAATGAATAGTGAACAATATTTCATGTTAATTTAAAACTGCCTTTTCGCCTAATTTATTTTTATAATTAGATTATAATTTGAATTATATTTAATGTATATTTAGATTATGTTTTTATCATTCAATCAAATATTTGCCATTTTATGTAATTTCACATTGAAATTTGATATAAACACATGTCAATATTTTGATGGATTTTACTTTTAAAAAACCTGTTTTCTCATTTTGACAATAGGGATTAATTTTTAATTAACTTATACCAATTTTTGGTTGTGAAATTATAAAAATTTATTCAATATTTAGAATAAAAAGTTTTAATTTTTTTAAATAAGTCCCTTTAATTTTTGGACAATATGAATAGTAACTTTGGTAATAAATTTTTTTACCACGGTTAAATGTAAATCAAGAAATTAAAGATAAAAAAATATATTAGTATAATATACAACTACCCTAACACATGTCCTATTTTAATTTTATGAGTTTATCCCAACCATGATAATCCTTGGGTCGATTCGGGGACCACTTGGAGAAACATAGATGATTTAAATGCTTTTATAATATTATATTCGATGAATAGTTATTTTTGTTACACTTTTGTTTTTTAGAAAGTAGTGTATTTTAATATTGAGTTACACCAAGGATATATTCAAATATAAATAGTAATTGGAAATCGAAAAATAATAAATAAATTATGGCAATTTATTTATAATTTTTATAAATTAAATAATTAAATTTAATTATCACACAAAGATGATGGAGTAAGTAACTAATTCACGAAAGAATCAAATAAATTATTTTATAAATACTAAGATAAATATTATATGACATTATTTATGTCATGAAAAACATTTTTTGATATATTTGACAAATTTTTCATTATATAAATGGTTTTTTTTAACTTATATTTCTGTTATGATATTTTTTAAAATTTAACTAATGAATAGTATCGATATGAGCACTATTGGTAGTTTAAAATATAAAAAAGTTTATTAAATGTTATAAAAATTATAAAAATATAATATTATTAAAAATGGTTATGATAAGTTCTAATATGTCATAAATTACACTTTTTTGATTGTTTGACATGCTATGGTGGTTACATTAACCCATAAAGTGTATATAACACAATATCACGATAAGATTAAAAGGGGTAAAATAAGGGTTAAACCAAAATAGAAAGGATTAAAAAATATTTAAAAAATGTATAATTTTACATTGATGATTTTTATTTAACACAAACTCGTCTTATCTTATAATTAAATTATTTTGGGACTATTTAGAATCTAAAATGAATTTATATTAATTTAATATTTTAAGAGTTTCCAAGGGCTCTCCTCCCCTCTCTGATAAAAATGTTCACACTCTTATCTAATAATCACACTTCCAAAGCCCTTTCATATGGAAAATATCTAACCAAAAAACTTCCTAAAATATATCCCCACATTATTTAAGCCTTATTTTAGGCATAACACCCTCTTTATATATATTAAGGTGTTTTTAAAAGGTGATCAATTGAAGAAGATGAATCATTTTTTAAGTGTTTCTATATTATTTATTCTTCCACTTACTTTAAATATCCTTCATCAATGATGAAATAATAACTCCATAATACTAAATATAAATGGGTGTTATTATGTTAATATCTTCACCTAAATCCATCTACAATTTCATCAAATAGAAAATTTACATTTTGTTTGTGTGTTCGGCGGACTACCGACTTGTGAACGGATATAGTTCATTTTTTCATTATTGTACATCAAGAATGGTTATAATTATAGAATCAATTTTTATATATTATATTAATGACATATTTATAATTGTAAAATAATAACATTTCAACTATTTTCTTACTTCCCATGCATATAAAAATGATCATATCGTTCTTGCGTATGTGTGGATTATCACCTTCAGGAAGTAGTGTGAATTGTGTTTATTCACCACATAACTTGTATGATATATATAAGTATATTTAAATTATTATTATAATTTTATTATATTATAATTATTATTTAAATACAAATTAATACTTACATTTTTTCCATATTGATCATTGAAAAAAGGAAATGTAACTCATGCGTATGTACGACCTACCATCTCTATTATTATAACGTTATTCATTTTTTAGATCATAAATGAATGGTTTGATATAAATAGTGTAATTTATATATAAAAATGATTATTATATCATGAATTTTAATATGTATATGATGGACTTATGACCACATAGACTAGTTATAATTTTTATTAAGGTTTGAAAGCCATTTTTGTCAAAACCGGTGAATTTTTGATAAATGTCAGTTTTTATTTTAAAAGTGAATATTAACATATTTAGAAAATTATTTAGATAAAATAAATGTTATTGTTGGAATCAGGACGTCAAAATTATCCAATGGTGAATTTTTCATAATTTTTTGAGACAGTCTAATTTTTGAGTAAAAATTAAATACCGTTTAAATATATAATGTGTTTTATGACATCATAATGACCCAATAGTGATGTAATAAAATACTATAATCTTTATTTCCGGCCACCATATGTTTTACCATTAAAATAATGTGATTTTGGGTTTTTTTGGATTACTTTTCAAAGCATTAATGGACCCCTCAAGACTTATTAAACACCTTGTCTTTTAAAATTAATTTTCCTGGGAGTGTGACTCACCTCCATATAAGCAACCCTAATATTTTAAGGAGTTAGGACTTTGGACTTAAAAAATAATGTTTTCCTATTACCTTCTCAAAAAAACATGGGCAAAAACCATGGGATGGTTTGTGGTTTGGATTAATTTAATATAATGGGTCCCAAACCTAAATAATAAAGAATTCCCTCACATTTCCTATATAAACCCACCCAATCTCCCATGCCCTCCTCACTCAAAGCCTTTGGAGTTCGTCCAACCTCTTCCCTACTCTCTCTATAATCCTACCAAGGTTACCCAAGCTCCCAAGTAGCTTCTCACAAGCCTCTCTCTAGCCTTTGGAGGCACACTTCCAAGTAAGGGTTTTTCTTCCTTTCTCATTTTTGTCCAATTTTCATGATATTGTTATGTCCTTTTAATTTCAATTATAAATGCTGGGGTATTGTTTAACACCTCCCCCATAATGACCTATTATTTTTTGACTGATGTTATACCCCTTTCACTCTCATTAAATGCCTCCCATGTACACTCGTTACTATGCCGAAATTCCGAAAGGAACTTCTCTCTCCTCTTTTACATTCAAGCAATACTTTTGTATCATAAATCTAAATTCCACTACAATTGTTTGGAAATGTATCTATATGACCCCCTTACTGTCCATTTCATGTAAATATGTTGAGACACCCATTTATCTCTCATCAACCATTTTTATTAATTCTTATGTCACGCTGTTACGCTGCCGAAATCGCACCGATTTTCTAAGCCAATGTCATTGTGTGGTGAATACCATGCCCATTTCTCCATCAAGGGTATTCACCTTTATGCACATTTACTTATTGATTTTAATGTTTTATTTATTAATTCCACATTCCTTTATCATGGAATAAATTATTATGTTTTATGAATCCATGTTTTATGATCCATGTGGCACACTTATGCATTAAATTAAATGTTTAAGAAGGGTGCGCCCTTATAGCGCTCCAATGCATTGGGTAAAGTATAGTATCATGATATGTCATGTGCAATGACTATTGACTCATGATAATTCAAGTGCAACGAGGGTTTAATTGTGCTTTATGTGCAATGAGGATTTACTCATGCTCCATGTGTAATGAGCCTTGGCTCATGCTAATTCCATGTTAAGTGTTGTTTCTACATTTCCATGTTATGATTATCATGCTTTATCATGCCTTTATGTTCATGTTTTTCTTATGCTCTATTGATATTCCTATTGTATAACATGTATTTTACTCCTCATGTTATTCCATGTGTACTCCCTTACTGGGCTTGATAGCTCACCCTTTTCTTATGCATGTCCTCAGGTTATCCCATGCAATGCTAAGTACGAAGGAATGTAGTGGTCATGTAAAGGAAGTTTTCAATAAAGATGTTTTATTTCATGTTTTATGTTTTTATGTAATGATCATAAGTTCAAAGTACACTAAACCTCTCGATATTCTTCGTTGTATCAAGTGATGTTTTATGTAATAAATCATGTTTAAGTTGTAATAAAAAGCAGGGTTGTCATTGTTGGTATCAAAGGATAGGTTTAGTTATTTTTGGGATTAGGATTAGAAAACCCTAGTAAAGCCTTAGATACAAGACTATGTACAATAAAAACGTCCCTATGTTTTGGTGAGTATTTATTAATTAGGTTATCAAGAAAATACATCCATGTCTAGATACGAGAAGGTAGAGGCGGCTCTGGCACAGATGTATCATAGGGGTAAAACCCAAAAACACCGCTTTGAGCTAGACTCGAATGGTAAATGGTGCACGACAATAGGCCTTGCTGCACTCTTGGTTACGACACTCCCAAGGAATATTCTTTGGTAAATTTACAAGCTTAGTATGAACCCTTATTAAGGGAATCAAAAAAATTCCCCTAAGAATGTATGATTGAAAGTAGATCATGAAAAGCCTAGATTGAAGCCTATGGACTCATGAGTTAAGGAAATAAAAGTTTATTTATAAGTCATCAACTTTTTTCTTTGGATTATCCTTTATGTGTTACCCCTAACTTTCCTTTTATTCCAGCCAATGGCCAGTAATAGGAGGACTCGGGCTAACAACCATTGCAAAGATCAGTGTGATGACTGTACTAATGAGATGCCCAATCCAATGGGAGCGGGAATCATGAAATTTGTCACACTTCTCTCTCAGCTAACTCAAGTTTTGAATAGAAACCTGGGTCAATAAAAACGTTCAACCCCCCCCCCCCCCAAGAAAGAACAAGTCACTATCGAGAGATTCATGAGACAAAGGCCTCCTAATTTTAGTGGATCATCTGATCCCACGATCGCTGAACAATGGATCAACTCCATTGAAATGATCTTCTCCATCCTTCAATGTTTTAAACAAGATAAGGTTCTCCTGGAAGCTTATCATTTGGAGGGTGAAGCTGATCAATGGTGTACGTTGATCAAAAATATGAAGCCCGAGGAGGAGATCAAGGCGTTGGAATGGAAGGATTTCTGGAAGATGTTTTTTGATAAATGTTTTCCGCGCACCCTCCAGCTTAAGATGGAAAGGGACTTCCTTTCCCTCAAGAAAAAAGATGAAGAATATTTTGGATCGTACGAGACAAATATCACAAGGCTTTCACGATACGCTTCTGTCTTTGTCGCTACCCCTGAATGCAAGGTTGACTGCTTCTTTGGTGGGTTGAATCCTAGCCTTCAGAAAGCATTAGCGATCCGTGACTTCGACAGCTATGAGTAAATTGTCTGATGTTACCTAAAGGTTGAAATGGAGATCGGAGAATCACAGGGGTATCATGGGGATAAGAAGCGTAAGGTGGAATTCAATGTTGGTGGGCCGATGGATAAATGCAACGGTGCTAATAAGATCCAGCACCCCACTTGCCAAAAGTGTGGAAAGAAGCACCCTGGAAATTTCCTTAAGGGGATGAGGAAATGCTTTAGGTGTGGAAGAGAAGGGCACCTAGCTATTAACTGTCAGAAAGAAAGACCCGCGGCTGTGACAGAGTAGAGGAACGCTCCATTCAAACCTCAACGCATTGTTTAATTCTACAAATTCAAAGAACCGGGTCATTTTTCAAATTAGTGCCCTAATCCAAGGGTTTTCAGAGACAAACAACAACCTCCAAGGTAGTAAGAAAGAGATTTTTCCATCACTTCTGCCGAAGTGAACCCCGAAAACGAAGTGGTGACAGGTACGCTAGTTATTCATTCATGAATATCAAACATACTTTTTGATTCAGGTTCTATGCATTCTTTTATATCTTTAACGTTTAGTTGAACAATCCCAGCACCACCACAAATCATGGAAGTGAAGATGTCGGTGAGTACGGAAAATTGGGAAATCATTGCATCCCATGAATATAAGTCCTCCCCTATTATAATTTTTGGATTGAATTTCCCAGAAAATATCGTCATACTTCCTCTGGTAGAATTTGATGCAATTCTTGGCATGGATTGGCTTTCCTTATATAGAGCCAACATAAATTGTCGGGAGAGGGAAATCACACTCCATATGGAGAATCGACCCCTAATTCTTTACAAGTGTAAGGAGGAACATGAATCTCCTTTAGCTCTATCATCTCAAGCATGGATATTACTTCCTTATGAGCACGCATATCTGGATCATATGATTGAGTCCAAGGAAGAAACCATCCTTGAAGAAATGCCTATTGTGAGGGAATTCGCTGAAGTGTTTCCCGAGGAACTGCCTGGTCTTCCTCCTAGAAGAGATGTTGAATTCTCAATTGAACTTATACCCGGGGCATTACCAATATCCAAGACTCCATATAGAATGGCTGTTGTAGAGCTTGAAGAGTTGAAGAAACAACTATAGGAGAATATGGATAAAGGTTTTATATGCCCAAGTGATTCACCATGGGGTGCACCAGTCCTCCTCGTCAAGAAGAAGGATGGGTCAATGCGGCTTTGCATCGATTACCGTGAACTTAACAAAATCACGATAAAGAACAAGTATACTCTCCCAAGAATTGATGACTTGTTCGATTAGCTGTGTGGAGCACAATACTTCTCTAAGGTGGACTTGTGATTGGGATATTATCAAGTAAGGGTGAAAAAGAAGATATCCCCAAGGCTGCTTTTCGTACAAGATATGGGCACAATGAATTCATAGTAATGCCTTTCGGACTAACTAATGATCTAGCAATCTTCATGGACACAATCAATAGTGTCTTTAGAGATTACCTAGATACATTTATGGTAGTCTTTATAGATTATATTCTAATATACTCCAAAACCAAAGAGGATCATGAGGAGCATTTAGGAACTGTACTTGAGACTTTGCGCAAGGAGAATCTCTATGCAAAGTACAGAAAGTGTGAGTTCTGGTTGAAGGAGGTCTCATTCTTGGGCCATATCATCACAAGCAATGGGATATTTGTGGATCCCTCCAAAACAGATGCAATTGAGGGATGGATGAGGCCAACATCAGTAACCGATATCCGTAGCTTGTTGGGGTTAGCTGGATATTATTGACGATTTGTGAGAAATTTCTCACGATTGTCCAACCCTCTTACCAAGCTTACTCAAAAGGAATTAAAGTTTGCTTGGATTGATGAATGTGAAGAATTCTTCAAGGAGTTGAAAAGGAGGCTTATCACTGCTCTCGTGCTCTCTTTACCCACAAGTGGGGAAATTTTGGTGGTATTCAGTGATGCTTCGAAGAAGGGCTTAGGTTGTGTGCTGATGTAAAATGATAAAGTGATATCCTATGCCTCAAGGAAGTTGAAAATCCATGAGTGAAACTGTCCAATGCATGATCTGGAGATGGCGGCGGTGATCTTTTCCTTGAAAATCTGGCAGCATTATCTCTATGGAGAGAAATGTGAGATATATACTGACCACAAGAGTCTTAAATATATATTCACACAGAAAGAGCTTAATATGCGCAGAGAAGTGGGATAGAGCTCATCAAGGATTCTGACTGTTCAATCCATTACCACCCTGGGAAAGCGAACAATGTGTTGGATGCCCTAAGTAGAAAGGATCTAGTGATTCTATCAATGATGAGAATTGAGAAGGATCCAATCTTCTTAAACTTGATGAAGATGGACATGGGAATCATAGAGAAGGGAACATCATCAATCCTGTCACAAATGATTGTTCAACCGTCTCTTTTGGAAAGGATAAAGGATGCTCAAAAGGATGATGTGGGAATTCAAGAAAAAGTGGAAGCTATCAAAAAAGGGAAATCCTCAGAGTTTAATGTTAATAAATAAAGAATTCTGCGTTTTGGGAAAAGACTCTGTGTTCCACCATGTCAGGAGCTGAAGAAGGAACTTTTGGATGATTCACATAGTTCAAATTTCTCTATTCACCCAGGGAGCACAAAGATGTATCGAGCTCTCTGAGGAAACTTTTGGTGGGATAATATGAAGAAGGAGATTGCTTAATATACATAAAAGTTCCTGGTGTGTCAGCAAGTGAAGGCAGAGTGGCAGAAGTATAAGGGAATGATGCAACCGTTGCGCATATGAGAATGGAAATGGGAAAACATCACCATGGACTTTGTCACCAGACTTCCGAGGACATCCAAAGTAAACAATGTAATATGGGTTGTTGTGGATCGTCTTACAAAGAAAGCACACTTCATTTCTATTTGGGAGTATTTCTCATTGGATCAACTGGCATGGATATATATCAGGGAAGTGGTAAGGTTGCATGGAGTACCACTATCAATTGTATCTAACCGAGATCCAGGATTCACCCTTATTTTTTGGAAGAGTCTTCAACATGCTCTGAATGATGAACTGAACTTCAGTATGGCCTATCATCCTCAAACTTATGTCCAATCCTATTGGACTATCCAAACACTTGAGGATATGTTGAGATCATGCTCAATGGACTTTAAAAGAGGATGGGATCAACATCTTCCTCTGGTTGAGTTCTCTTATAATAACAGTTTCCACTGAGCATCCAAATGGCACCATATAAATCCCTATATGGGAAAAGGTGTAAAACACCGGCATGTTGGGATGAGGTCTGTGAACGTAAGTTGCTTGGACCAGAAATGGTTGAGGAAATGGTGGAGAAGGTAAAAACCATTCAGCAGCATATCAAGGCAGCCCGGAGTCAACAGAAGAGTTATGCAGATAATCGTCGACGAGACCTTGAGTTTAAAGTTGGATACATGGTTTTTCTATTCATATCTACGTGGATGGAGGTCGTGAGGTTTGGAAATAAAGGGAAGTTAAGTCCAAGGTACATCATCCCCTTCGAGATTCTTGATTGTTTCGGGGCTGTGGCCTATTGACTAGAACTTCCACCTACTACGGCCAAAGTACATGATGTCTTTCATGTATCCCTGTTAAGTAAGTATATACAGGACCCTTCACATGTACTCTCTTCTGATGTGGTACAATTGGAAGATGGTCTTTCTTATGAGGAGAAACTAGTGAAGATCTTAGATAGTAGAGAAAAAGTTCTACGAAATAAGACAATTCCCCTCATCAAGGTGTTTTGGAGAAACCACAAGTTTGAAGAAGTGACTTGGGAATCAGAGGAAGTGATGAAGCTGAGTTACCCATATCTGTTTTAGTGTGGGAAAAGGAAAATTTCGAGGGTGAAATTTCTTAAGGGGGGAATATTATAACGACCCAAATTTTTATTAATGGAAATCCCTCTTGATATAATTAAATGTCTCTTTATGTTTATATAAAATGTCATCTTCTTTGGTTTTATGTTCAAAATTCTGACCGTTGCTAATATAGTCATTGAACAGTGATCACATGATTAGTATAAATATAGGGATTTAACGAATCAAATTTACTTAGACAAAGGAAGCGATGGCCTCATCCAATAGAATTGCCCCATATGAAGCCCATTTGTCGGAGATCGGAAAAGCAGTGGCATCCTTGGGCTTCTCTCTTGACCAAACCCAAGCTGAGCTTCATCATGTCAAGCTCGAATGGGACCGTCTACGGGAAAAGTGGAAGTTCATGTAAATTACCACTCGAGCGATGTTATCCGAGCCACCCCAAGATCCGGTCATCATCGCACACCTTACCCTTAGGTCTTATGCAGCTGTTTTAAGGGGTTATGTAAATAATCGATAGTACTATATTCATGTACATTATTTTTGTATATAATAATGAATATAATTTCTTTTCGTTATTGATACATTGTAAATAGTTTTTAAAGTATAAATGGTGTTTTTAGTTATTATTTAATTAAGAAACATATTTTATTAAATTAAGGGATTTTTTAATTAAATAATATTTTAATAAATTATTATTATTATTATTAGATTAATTTTATTATATATAACTGATCATGTAATTGTATGAATGCAATTATAATTTTTATTAAGGTTTGAAAGCCATTTTTTTCAAAACCCTTGAATTTTTTATAAATGTCGGTTTTTATTTTAAAAGTGAAAATTAACATATTTAGAAAATTATTTAGATAAAATAAATGTTATTTTTGGAATCAGGACTTCTAAATTATCCAGTGGTGAATTTTTCATAATTTTCTGAGACAGTCAAATTTTTGAGAAAAAATTAAATACCGTTTAAATATATAATGTGTTTTATGACATCATAATGAGCCAATAGTGATGTAATAAAATACTATAATATTTATTTTCGGCCAGTATGTGTTTTACCATTAAAATAATGTGATTTTGGGTTTGTTTTGATTACTTTTCAAAGCATTAATGGACCCCTCAAGACTTATTAAACATCTTGTCTTTTTAAATTAATTTCAATGGGAGTGTGGCGCACCTCCCATGAGCAACCCTAATATTTTAAGAAGTTTGGAATTTGGCCTTATAAAATAATTATTTACTCCTACCTTTTCCAAAAACCATGGTTAAAAACCATGGGATGGTTTGTGGTTTAAATTAATTTAATATAAGGGGTCCCAAACCTAAATAATAAATAATTCCCTCACCTTTCCTATATAAACCCACCCAAGATCCCACTCCCTCCTCACTCAAAGCCTTTGGAGTTCGTCCAACATCTACCCTAATCTCTCTGTAATCCTCCCAAGGTTCCTCAAGCTCTCAAGAAGCCTCTCACAAGCCTCTCTCTAGCCTTTGGAAGCACACTTCCAAGTAAGGGTTTTTCTTCCTTTCTCATTTTTGTCCAATTTTCTTTATATTGTTATGTTCTCTTAATTTCAATTATAAATGCTGGGGTATGGTTTCGTACCTCCCCCATACTACCCTATTATTGTTTAAATTATTGGAGACCCATTTTTATCTCATTAAATTCCTCCCATGTACACCCGTTACTATGCTGAAATTCCGAAAAGAACTTCTCTCTCCTCTTTTACATTCAAGCAATTCTTTTGTATCATGAATCTAAATTCCATTAAAATTGTTTGGACCTGTATCTATATGACCCCCTTACTGTCCATTTCAAGTAAATATTATGAGACACCCCTTTAACTCTCATCAACCATTTTTATTAATTCTTATGTCACATCGTTACGCTGCCGAAATCGCACCGATTTTCTAAGCCAATGTCATTGTGTAGTGAATACCATGCCCATTTCTCCATCAAAGGTATTCACCTTTATGCACATTTACATATTGATTGTAAAGTTTCATGTATGAATTCCACATTCCTTTATCGTGGAATAAATGATTATGTTTTATGAATCCATGTTTTATGATCCATATGGCACACTTATGCATTAAATGAAATGTTTAAGAAGGGTGCGCCCTTATAGCTCACCAATGAATTGGGTAAAGTACAGTATCATGATACGTCATGTGCAATGAGTGTTGACTCATGCTAATTCAAGTGCAACGAGGGTTTACTCATGATTTATGTGCAATGAGGATTTACTCATGCTCCATGTGCAATGAGCCTTGGCTTATGCTAATTCCATGTTAAGTGTTGTTGCCACATTTCCATGTTATGATTATCATGCTTTATCATTCCTTTATGATCATGTTTTTCTTATGCTCTATTGATATTCCTATTGTCTAACATGTATTGTACTCCTCATGTTATTCCATGTGTACTCCCTTACTGAGCTTTATAGCTCACCCTTTTTTATGCATGTCCTCAGGTTATCCCATGCAATGCTAAGTACGAAGGAATATAGTGGTCATGTAAAGGAAGTTTTCAATAAAGATGTTGTATTTCATGTTTTAATTTTTTATGTAATGATCCTAATCCCCAAATACACTAATCCTCTCGATCTTATTTGTTGTATCAAGTGAAGTTTGATGTAATAAATCATGTTTAAGTTGTAATAATAAGCAGGGTTTTCATATAAAACATAAAC